>ML782190.1:158628-193381 GCA_009831015.1 Picea engelmannii
CATTCTCATCAAGGACAATACATATTATATTACATCAATCATCAATCAATCAATCCTTTGACATCAATCAATCACTTGACATCAATCAATGACATCAATCAATCAAACCATTGGCATCAATGACAACATGATCCAACATTTTTTTAAAGAACCACAACCAGTGGTCAAACGAACACGCATTTGGTTTCAATTCAAACCCAAGATGTTTAATCCTTTCATCTATGTTTTTACGAGAAAAAAAGGGAGAATAATGTCCAAATGAGATTGGACCTTCTCCTGAATGGATATTATTAACAAGGAGGGATTATCCATATTTATATGCATTCTTGTGGCTAAGAAGAACATGCCTAGAATGTCTTTGAGAGACTAAAATTCCTACATAGACCCTGCACCAAAGAGTATAACGTCATAAATGAAAAGAAAATGGGATATAAATTATGTTGCATATATTTTATTTCTTTAAGGAGCCCTCTCCTCTTGGAATTATGAATTAGCTTGCTTAAACCCTCCACAACAATAAGAAAAAGGAATGGAGACAACAAACACCCTTGATGGAGTTCTCTCGATGATCGAAAGAATGAGGATGAAGAGCCATTTATAAGGACAACAAAATAAGTTGATTCAATATGCCCCATAATCTAGTTGAAAGAAGCCAAATTCATCCCCATTTGAATTAAAGCAAGCCTGATAAAAACCTAGCTAAATTTATCATAGGCTTTTGAGAGATCTAACTTCATAACGATGGAAGGGATTTTTTGGGTCTTAATTGAGTGCAAACCTTCTTGAGCTAGTGCAATTGCATCATGGATTTGTCTTTTGTAAATAAAATTGAACTAATCCTTAGAGATTATATAACTTAGAATGGGCTTAAGTCTAATCGCTATGATCTTGGATATAAGCTTCTAAATCAAATTATGCCAATAAATGGGTTTAAAATACTCAAAAGAGATAACCTCCTTTTTCTTGGGAATCATGGATGGAAAAGTCTCATTAAATGAGCCCAGGATTTTTCCAATCTCTGAGATTCTTGAACCACTTTTAGTAAATATTCTTTAAGCAAATCCAAAAAAACTAAGAAAAAAATCAATGGTTAGACTGTTAGGACCTGGAATCTTTCTCTTTTCTCCTTCTAAAATATCTTCTTGAAGGGACTTGTTCATTTCCTTTATGATATTTCTAGGAAAAATATCGATAACCTTTATAATATCAACAATAGAACAACCCTCAAGTTCCTTGAAGAGGATGGAAAAGAAGGATTTCCTTGCCTCGGAGATATCATCATGGAAATAGATTCACACTCCATTTTGATCCTTGATTTCCAAAATGGAATTCAAGATATTACAAAAGTTTGCAAACATGTGGAAGAATTTGGTATCGTTGTCTCCTTCCTCAAGCTAGATCGCTCTACTCTTAAGGCACCACTTTGATTCTTCAAGAGCCAAAAAATCATGTTTCTTCTTCATCAAGTCACAGAGAGAAAATTCTTTGTTTGTTGAGAGAGAGGCAATTGAACTTTCACCTGCAAAACCACTATCGTTTTATTGATGTCTCAAAGAAGGGACTAAGCTTTTATATTGAAGGCCTTGGCCTAGGATTTAGAGACTTTTTTTATTTTTTATTTATTTTGGAAATATTACTTATGAATTGATGCATACAACAACTCCCAACATCCTCTTTCAAATGGTTCCAAGTTAATGAGACCATATTTCTATATTCCTTCTCCTGAAGCCAGGTTTGGTTGAATTTCAACGGGAATGACAACTTTATCCCTTGATTTTCTATTTTGAAAAGAATTGGAAAATGATCAGAAGTTCCTCCCCTAGAAACACACTACTTGAAAGACTAGGGAATATCTAAAATATCCTTAGAAATAAGAAATCTATCCAGTCTTTTTGAAACCATTTTTTCACCTTTTCTTACATTCCTCCAAGTTTGGGACAATTTTGGAGGTTTCAAATCAATTAGATGATTCTCTTCGATCCAATGAGCAAAGAAACCCTCATGTGCATCTTTACGAGGGTGAGATATGTTGATGTTTGTAGAATCAGATAGGTACTTCCACATAGGTCAAAGTGTCTAGAAGTGTGAAAGTTGTCCTAAGCCTTCAACCTTAGTAATTTACTTTAATTAAAGGAATTATTAAAGTAAAGTGATTTTATTAATTAATTGAGTTTAATTTAATGAAATGCTAAATTTATTAGCATTAGTGAATTAAATTAATATTATCCATTGATCTCAAGTGAGATGAGATCTAATATCAACCACTAATCACTTTGGAGATTACGTTTAGGGAACAACTCAAGATTATGAAAGAAAGGCTAGGTGAAGGGGAGAGACACATCTTGTAAACATTTATTGGAGTCAGTGACTTAGAGAGAGAGAGAGAGAGAGAGAGAGAGAGAGAGAGAGAGAGAGATAAAAGAAGGACTTTTTCTCAAGGTGATCTTAGCAAGGGTGAAGAAGGACATCCACCTAGAGATCGAATTAGCCTAAAGGAGAAGTAAGCAACAATAGAAAGTTATGGGAAGCAGAGAAGAAACATGTTGTTGAACCTCTTTTGTGCTTCCCCCCTTTTTTCTAATTTTCCAATTTCCTTTTTTACCTCTTATTTTTCCCTTTCTATACTTTCCCTCTCCCCATTTCATTTTCCCTTATTCTTACTTTTATTGGTTTTGATAAGACTACCATACTTATTCATTTTTATTATGTTCGCGGACTTTTAGACTCATGTACCTTCACACTTGTATTATCTTCCATTTACCCATGTATAAGTCCGTCCAACACTTAGATTATTTTTGCATCGCTTACTTTCATACTGACGAACCTATGTGATGCACCTCCACTCTCTCCACTATCTGCCAGACATTTTCCAACACTTAGCCATTTCATACATCCAGACTTTTGGACTCGCGGACCTTCAGACTTGTGGACCTACCTTTTCATACTAGTCACCCACCTCGATTCTCTGCCATTACTTGTCTCTTCACATTTTTCGATGTCACATTTATTTTTATCCCTATAGACCCAACTATTAAATTTATTGTTGAAGTGGTTATTAATTAATGATGCTTACACCAAGGCTAGTGATATTTATTTTGAGTTAATGCTTCTGTAAAAATAAATCTAACTCATTCATTTTACTATGCAAAGTAATATTTCAAGAAAAGTTGGCCAGCTCCGTGAAGACAGTCATGAGAAAACAATCTTTTGTGGGGATACTTTAAAGCTCTTCAATAGAGAAGACTAGAATTATCATTAGTCTTGCTCCTACTGATATTATTCAAAATTGTTGGGAAAAGAGAACAACAAAGTGTGGACCTCATGAATAGTTCTCGCAGGATGTGTTCCAGAAGTCTTTGAATGTAAGGATATTGTCACTTGGTGTGTTGATAAGCTTATTCAAAACAAAAGGGTCATCACGTTGTAGGGTGGTTCTTCTACTTCAATGGCACCTTCAATATTTAGAGAAATGTTGAAATTTTCAGAGCCGAACTTGGTTTATAAAGGGGAGGAAGCTAGAAATTTCCTAAAAAGCAGGAAAAAGGGAACATAGCTTCTTCAATAGTATTTGCATGACCCTGCATCAATGCCTGAATATATTTCCATAATTCAGGTAAGTTCTTTATACAATCCTTATAAATAAATTTCTTGGTTATTTACTCGAATTGATGGCTAGGGCTCTCCATAAACCATTCCCCAACTGGAATTATATATACTACATTTTATGCTTCATGAAAACACTATCTTCGACTCGGGGAACATTATTTCGAACAAAATCACTACACAATTGACTAATTTCAAGATTGATAAAAAGTTGTATATGTCGTCTTATTTGATATTTTCTATCACATATTGTCATACCTTTGAGGGTTTAAACATTGTGCAGGGAGTAAAAATAAAGGTGGACCCTGTGACCATGTGGTACCAAGATATATGGAGGTAGAGAGGCAACCATCATTTTTATGAGATATATTATGATTTTGTGTCTAAGTTCAAGAAGTTGTTATTTGGGGAAGACACTTCTCGGATATCATTGGAAGCATCGTCTTTTCTAAATGGAAAATGAGTTCTTGAGAAAAAAAAAGGATTATAATATCATTAGGGTTTTATGCTCTATCAAAAAACCTATTTTCCTTCCTTACTATATATTTGATAAGTTGTTTATCATTGAGATAGATAGACAATATAAATTTTGGTTCCATACTTTCTCTGAAAAAAGAAAAAAACAATTCATACCTCTTCTGTGGAAAGTTGGTGAAATTCTTCTACGAGGAATATCCAAAATTGACGAATATGCTCCTTGTTTCGATCATTCTGACTTGGGATTCTCTGAGAAAATCAAGTGTTTCGACCCTAATCATATTTTTTATAATCATTTTCTTTTAGTTGGGCTCAACCCTGCACTTATAAATTCATCCGTCAACAAAGAAGAAGAAAATGACAGCCACAATCCAAATAATCAAGAATCCGACAAAGATTTTGGATATATAAATATTGTTATAAGTACTACAGAGCACCATAAAGAAAGAGGTAAACCCTTGAGTGAGAAAAATGTCTAGTCACCAACTGTCGCTCGAAGAAGTGCCTTACCAAAGGAAAATCCTCAACCAAGGACATCCCACACAAGAAAAATGCATAGAAATAACTCAAGAGATGATGAAGAGAGGAACCCTCCTAAAGGGAACTTGGAGAATCCCCATAAATTAAAACTCAAAAGAAAAAGGACTAATTCACAATAGTAGCAGGAATGAAACACATTCTTTAGAAGCTGATTTGTTATTGGATAACATTGATTTGGATGTAGATATTGAAAGTATTACTTTCCCAAATGTAGAAGTATCGGCTAGAGAAAATGTATAGAATATTTCCACACTCATGATCTAGGATGAGACATTTTCTCATGAAGAAATGTCCATTGTACAAAATTCATCTTTTGATAAAGAATATATGAAATTAGTTTTTGAGAGAACTACAAAGAGAAAGAGCGAGAAGCTACAACCTACCATTGATACTCAAGATATGTTACCTTCTAAATTATAATCTATTCATAAAGTTACAGGAGATTCACTTGACATTTCAATTGTACATATGGTGGAACAAAATGCTCAACTAAAAGAAAGAATTAAAGAATTGGAGGCAACCCTCATGCCTCCACCTATTCTGGCTTCTCTTGTTGCTATGATTTGTACTGGGAAAGGTCTTCAAGAAAACTGAGAACCAAGTGTAAGGGTCAAATGAATTTCCAATTTAATGTTTGCCACCTGACATTTCATTGAAGAAAATATCAAGAAAAGGATGTCATGAATTGTAGAGATGTGGGAAATGGTAAAGGGTTTTGCTTCTCTCGGTTTGAGAATTCAGAATACTAGGGAATACTTTAATTCAAATTTGAAAAATGATGAAGGGTTTTACACAGACGGAGTTGTGATGTTTGCAATAAAAGTTTCGACAATGACAAAGAAAACAAGAATGAAATAAAATCTACCTTCTCTGAGCCATATCAAAAAGTTTAAATCTTGTTGGAAGGAAAGAATTAATGTGTTAAAGGGACTGATAACTCAATTGGATGATTTATCAAGAACGAATAATGAAGCATATTAAAAAATCTTTGATTTGGATATCGCCAGAACCATTGTTGAAGTCTCGAACCCTAAATATCTTTCAAATTCTATGCTCCTGAATCGACGACATTTCAAAGAGAAAATTGAAGAATTAAAAAGGACATCGTCTGAAAAGTTTGATAATATGATTGAATTTACACATGATGACATTGACACCTGGCTTGTCAAGTACACGAATAAAAATGAAGATATTGAAAATATGTTACAAAATTTATCTGTTGATCTTAGAGAAATTGAAAAGGAGTTGTTTAATGTTAAAATAAAACAAGAAGTAATTGCTTCACCATTAAGGGACTTTATCCAAGAATGGTTGAACAACTCAATCGCCAAAATCTCCAAAACACCAGCACAAGTAGTTATGATAGGTAATCAAAATGAAACCAACAATAGTATACAAGAAACAACATCAAGAAAATGAAAAGAGAGAGATACCATCATAATAAGTCCATGATGATCACATGCTTATTTCTTTAATTAGTTTTCATCCATTTATTCTTCTTCTTTAAATAGAAAAGTATAACCGAATCCTGATAACTTTCTCTTTGTCTTATTTCCAGATTTTGTTGTTCGACATCCACCCACTTTCTTCCTTCTACATTCTATATTCTTGTATATGTTTTCTTTATGGTTCACGAGAGCCCCAATCCCAGTCCTATGGACAAACGCCTTTAATTTAAAAGCATTGTAAAATACATTATTATTTTTGAGAAATCCCATAGAACTAATTCCAGATCAGTTTTGAATTTATTTTACAACTCTGATTCTTGAGTATAAAGTATTTGAAATCGATCTGTCATAATCTTCTTTTGAGCTATATAAGCAATTACTCTATAAAATTTCTCTTATGCGTAGGAACCATCTTCTTTCATTTTGATGTGATCAGAAATATTTGTTTTCACTATGATGGATGTGAGGAAACTTTGTTTATTTTCTGTAATGTGTGATGTGTGATATTCGTGGTCCATTTCTCAGGAATTCTCTTTTATAAATCCTTTTACTTTTTAACATTTTGATCTTTCTTTGAGCATAAAAGATTAGACTATTTTAAGGTCCTACATTATTTCTTGATCTGAAGTTATTAAGAATATCATAATCCAAATAGGAGTACCACCTCTATAAAAACGAAGGAGGATTCATATCCTTGTGAGGTTTCCGTTTCATTCCTTGACAGATTTAAGCATAAACAATTTTGGCAACCATACTGGGGAGACATTTATTTTCAAGATATTTGGGCCCTGCTTCAGATTAGATTGAAGAACCATAAATCTTCATGTCTCAAAGTTTTGAAAAGAAGATTCAAGAAAATTGTTTCTTGTTTTAATTATGTTGCACCTTTTTTATAATTTCAAAAATAAAACTGAGAAGAACCGAAGATTCAAGAGAATGGACTTCCTAGCAACTCCATTAGAAAGACTTAAAATGGAGAATTTCATACATGTCATGATGCACCTTTAAATTGTTCATTAAGACCATCAATGGCTTTACAAGACTCAAAAAAAGGGAGAAATACCCAAAGAAGGAGGCGATTTGATAAAACCCCTTTAAATATACTAGAAGTAAATTTTCAAATGCCTGGTATTTCTTTTGAAATTTTTTCTACATTCTTTGGGGATGCTTCAAAAGATGCAGATCAACACCTGTTTAATTTTAAAAGTACATGTCATGATTTCAACCTCACTAAAGACAATGTTACATGTATATTATTGTTACAAACTCTACGAGGTAACGATCTCAAATGGTATATCTCATTAATACCTAATTCCATTACCAACTGGGATGTGTTAGAAGATTCATTTGCAGAAAAGTTCATTCATATGTTTTTGTTGATGCTTTAAATGCTACTACCCACCCACCCTCTCCCATATGGAATCAAGATAATGAAGTGACCAATGTTGAAGAAGAGTCTAATTAAAGAATGGATGAAATTTCTAAGTCAAGTCATGTTGTTGAAGAAGAAGATGATAATTCCAAATTACAAGAAGAAAATTGCAGTCTCCTATATACTCCATATGAAAATGTTTGAAGAAGTAAATTTGAGAATAAAATTGAGGAGCCTCCACCAAATAAACAACAACATTTCAGCCTTGTAATAGATGATGAAAGGCCTCAATAACACTTGCAACAAGAAGAATTGGTGGAAGAAATGAATCTTGAGAAAAATAATGAACAAGATAGCCATTACAGGAAGGGAAAGTATTTTCAAGACATTGTTGATGAATCAATAATCTTGGACGTGGAAAATGATAATGAGATAATGCTACGATTGGAAACTCTCCATATAATCAAATACAATAGTATTTTTGAGCAGCTAAGAATTGATTTCATTGAATTATGGTTCCAAAGCATTGTTGGAGAAGTAACACAATTATATCCTCAACACGCATTGCTCAATATTTCTCCAGTACATATTGAGAGTGCCCTTGACTCAATGATACAAATTTCAATATGTTCCATAGTGATGGAGTTCATTCCAAAAATCAGGTCAATGCTTGAATGGATCAATTGGAAATCTACTTAAACTTAATGAGGTGCCCCTTTCCTTTAAGTAGGATAGGGTAGGTAGATCCTTGTACATAGTTTGTTGCTTGAGTTCAAAGTTTTTCAAAATAATACAGTATTACATTTCAAGTTTTGCATAATAAAGAAGTGGCCCGATGAAGATGATATATAAATATCACTACTTGAATCAGTGAAATAAGGATTACAAGAATTTATATCGAAGATGACTCCATTTCCCAAAGGATTAAGCATCTGGTCATGAGATTCTAGATTCTTGACAACTTGTAGGGGGTTATCATCCCACAGTTGGAGCCAGTTATTGACCTCTTTTGTGGTTTCCCTCTTTTTTCTATTTTTCTCATTTTTTTCTTACCTCTTCTTTTTCCCTTTCCATGCTTTCCCTCTCCCCATTTGTTTTCCCTTCTTCTTCCTTTTATTGGTTTTGATAATACTACCATACTTAGTAGTTTTTATTATGTTCCCAGACTTTCAAACTCATGGAATTTCAGAATTGTTGACCTATGTGATGCACTTCCACTCTCTCCACTTTCCATTCAACATTTTCCAACACTTAGTCATTTCATACATTCAAACTTTCGGACTAGCGGACCTTCGGACTTGTGGACCTGCCTTTTCATACTAGTTCCCCACCTCGATTATCTACCATTACTTGTCTCTTCACATTTTTTGATCTCACATTTATTTTTATCCCTACAGAATCAACTACTAAATTTATTATTGAGGCGTCCATTAATTAATGATGCTTATACCAAGGCTAATGATAATTATTTTGATTTAATGCTTCTGTAAAAAAAAATTAACTCAAATTCATTTTACTGTGAAAAGTAATATTTCAAGAAAAGATGGAAAGCTCCATGAAGAGAGTCATGTGAAAATAGTCATTATGTGGGGATAATTTGAACCTCTTCGCTAGAGAAGACAAAAATTATCATTGGTCCTACTCCTATTGGTATTATTCAAAATTGTTGGGAAAAGAGAACAACAAAGTGTGGACCTCAGGAATAGTTCTCAGGGGATATGTTCCAGAATTATTTGAATGCAAGGATATTGTCACTTGGGGTGTCAATAAGATTATTCAAAACAAAATAATCATCGCGTTGCAGAGTAGTTCTCCTATTTCATTGACGCCTTCAATATTTAGAGAGATGTTGAAATTTCTAGATCTGAACTTGGTTTATAAAGGGGATGAAGCTAGAAATTTCCTAAAACACAGAAACAATGGAATATATCTTCTTCAAGAGTATTTTCATGACCCTTCATCAATGTCTGATTATATATCTAGAATTCAGGTAAGTTATTTAAAAAATACTTATAAAGAAATTCCTGGTTATTTACTCGAATTGTTGGTCAGTACTCTATAGAAACCATTCCCTGAATGAAATTATATATACTGCATTTCGTGTTTCATGAAAGCACTATCTTTGACTAGGAAAATATTATTTCGAATGAAATCACTGCACAATTGACTAATTTAAAGAATGATAAAATTTTTATATGTTGTCTTATTTTATATTTTCTGTCACATACTGTCATACCTTTGACGGTTTAAACATTGCACGGAGAGTGAAAATAAAGGTGGACCCTGAGACCATGTGGTACCAAGCTCTATGGAAACGGAGAGTCAGCCATCATTTCTATGAGGTATATTATGATTTTGTGTCTAAATTCAAGAATTTGTTATTTGGAGAAGACACTTCCCGACTATCATTGGAAGCAACAAATTTACTAAAGGGAAAATGAGTTTTTGAGAAAACAGGGGATTATAATATCATTAGGGTTTTCTGCTCAATCGAAAAACTTATTTTTCTTCCTTACTATACATATGATAAGTTTTTTTTCATTGATATAGCTAAAAAATATAAATTTTGGATCCATACTTTCTCTGAAAAAAAAGAAAATAAGTTCATACCTCTCCCATGGAAAGTTGGTGAAATTCTTCTCGAAAGAGTTTCCAAAATAGATGAATATGCTGCTTGTTTTGATCATTCTGACTTGACATTCTCCGAGAAAATAAAGGGTTTTGACCCTAATCAATTTTTTTTATAATCATTTTCTTTCAGTTGGGCTCAACCCTGCACTTATAAATTCAGTCGTTAGCAGAGAAGAAGAAAATGACAGCCACAATCCAAATAATCAAGAAACCAAAAAATATTATGGATATATAGAGACTGTTATAAGTACTACAAAGAACCATAAATAAAGAGTTAAAACCTCGAGTGAGAAAATTTTCCAGTCACCAGATGTGTCTCGAAGAAGTGCCTTATACAAGGCAAATCCTCAGGCAGGGATATCCCACACAAGAAAAATACATAGCTATAAATCAGGAGATGATGAAGAGAGGAACCCTCCTAAAGGGAACCTGTAGAATCCCCATAAATTAAAATTCAAAAGAAAAATGACTAATTCATAGTAGGAGGGGGATGAAACACAAGATCCATAAGATGATTTGTTATTGGATAACATGGATTTGGATGTAGATATTGAAAATATTACTTTCCCAAATGTAGAAGTATCGACTAGAGAAAATGTAGAACATATTTTCGCACTCATGATCTAGGATGAGACATTTTCTGATGAAGATACATTCATTGTACAAAATGCCTCTTTTGATAAAGAATCTAAGAATTTAGTTTTTGAGAGAACTACAAAGGGAAGAGAAGGAATCTACGGTCTACCATTGATACTAGAGAAATGTTACCTTATAAATTAACATCTATTCATAAAGTTATAGGGATGCACTTGACATTTCAATTGCACATATGGAGGAAGAGAATGCTCAACTAAAGTAAAGAATTAAATAATTGGAGGAAACCCTCATGCCTCCACCTATTCTGGCTTCTCTTGTTGCTATGATTCGTCCTAGAAAAGGTCTGCAAGAAAAATGAGAACCAAGTGCAAGGTTCAAATGAATTTCCAATTCAATCATTGCCACCTGGCATTTCATTGAAGAAAATATCAAGAAATGATGTCATTGATTCTAGAGCTATGGGATATGACAAAGGGTTTTGCTTCTCTCGGTTTGAGAATTCAAAATATTAGGGAATACTTGAATTCATATTTGAAAAATGATGAAGGGTTTTACATAGACAGAGTTGTGATGTTTTCAATAAATGTTTTGGCAATGACCAAGAAAACAAGAAAGCAAGAAAATCTACCTTCTCTGAGTCGTATTAAACAATTAAAATCATGCTGGATGGAAATAATTAATGTGTTAAAGGGACTAATGACTAAATTTGATGATTTATCAAGAAGGAAGAATGAAGCATATTAAAAGAATCCTTGATTTGTTATCGTTGGAACAACTGTTGAAGTCCCATACCCTAAATATATTTCAAATTCTATGCTCATGACTCGACAACATTTTGAAGAGAAAATTGAAGAATTAAAAAGGACATCAGCTGAAATTTTTGATAATATGATTTAATTTACATTGTTAGAAAAACAGGACCGTGGAGCAATAAAATAAAAAAAATGTAGAAACAAAACACATAAGACACACAATACAAGAGAGACAGAGATTTACGTGGTTCACCCAGTGTGGGCTACGTTCACCAGAGAAATTGCCAGGTCCTTCTTTTATTATTATCCAGCAAATGAAGGGATACAACCTACATCAAAACCCGTTGTAACTTCTTCTTCTTCTCTCACAGTCTCCTCTCCCAGAATAAAATATTCACCATCATCCATAGCCGCAATACATTTCCCTCATAAAAGAGGGTTGCCTTCTAGGGAAAAAACCCTAACATAATCTCTACCGTTAGATCTGCGACCTTATAATGAACGGTCCAGATTTACAATGAAATTACAATATACTTTTACAAGGCAATTTTTGCTTCGGGGGCTTCACCGCCGAACCCCCGCTGGGGGCCCACTTGCCCCCATACCCCCCAGCCGGGGGGATAGGCCCCCTGGACCCCACAGAGGGGGTTCCCCCCCTCTGCACTCCCTCGGGTGGCAGAGTGTACATACTTCTTGGGTGTAAATACTTCATGGGGTATAAACACGGCTGAAAGAAAGGACCTCTAAATCAAGAAGATAATTAGGCTCCACAACCAACATACACATCATGACATTGACAATTGGCTTGTTGAGTACACAAATAAAAATGAAGATATTGAAAATATATTACAAATTTATCTATTGATCTTAGAGAAATTGAAAATGAGTTATTTGATATTAAAATAAAACAAGAAGTAAACGTTGCCCCTTTAAGGGACTTTATCCAAGAATGGTTGAACAACTCAATCGCCAAAATCTCTGAAAAATCACATAGGTAGTTATGATCAGTAATTGAACCAAAACCAACAAGAGTATAAAAGAAACAACAACAAGAAAATGAAAATAGAGAGATACCATCATAGTAAGTCCATGCTAATCACATGCTTCTTTCTTTAATCAATTTGCATCTAGTTATTCTTCTTCTTTAAATAGAAAAGTATAATCGAATCCTGATAACATTCTCTTTGTCTTCTTTCCAGATTTTGTTGTTCGACATCCGCCCAATTTCTTCCTTATACGTTCTATCTTCTTGTATATGTTTTATTTATGGTCTGAGGGAGCCTCAATCCCATTCCTATGGACAAACACATTTAATTTCAAAGCATTGTAACAAACATTATTATTTTTGATAAACCCCAGAGAACTAATTTGGGATAAGTTTTGATTGTATTTTATAACTGTAAGTATTGAGTATAAAGTATTTGAAATTGATCTATCATAATATTCTTTTGGGCTATATAATCAATTACTCTATAAAAGTTCTCTTATGCGTACAAACCATCTTCTTTTATTTTGATGTGATCAAAAAAATTATTTTCACTATGATGGTTGTGAGGAAATTTTGTTTATTTTCTGTAATGTGTGATGTGTGAGATTCCTGGTCTATTTCTCAGGAATGCTCTTTTATAAATTCTTTTTACTTTTCAACATTTTGATCTTTCTTCGATCATAAAAAAATGGACTATTTCAAGGTCCTATATTATTTCTTGATCTAAATTTATTAAGAATATCATAAGCCAAACATGATTACCACCTCTATAAAAACAAAGAAGGATTCCTATCCTTGTTATGTTTTTGTTTCTGTCCTTGACGAATTCAAGCGTCAACATTTTTGGCGACCATACTAGGGAGACATTTATTTTCAAGACATTTGAGGCCTTGCTTCAGTTAGATTGAAGAACAATAAATATCCATGGCTCAAAGTTTCGAAAAGAAGATTCAAGAAAATTGTTGCTTGTTTTAATTATGTTGCACCTTTTTTTATAATTTCAAAAATAATTGAGAAGCACTGAAGATTCGAGAGAATGGACTTCCTAGCAACTCCATTGGAAAGAATCAAAGTGGAGAATTTCATTCATGTCATGATGCTCCTTTAAATTCTTCATCAATCCCATCAATGGCTTTACAAGACTCAACAAAAGGGAGAAATACCCAAAGAAGGAGACAATTTCATAAAATCCCTTTAATTCTACCAAAAGTAAAATTTTGAATGCTTGATATTTCTATTGAATTTTTTTCTACATTCTTTGGGGATGCTTCAAAAGATGCAGAGAAAAATTTGTTTAATTATAAAAGTACATGTCATGATTTTAGCCTCACTGAAGACAATGTTACATGTAGATTATTCTTACAAACTCTGTGAGGGAATTCTCTTGAATGGTATAGCTCATTAATACCTAATTCCATTACCTACTGAGATGTGTTAGAAGATTCATTTATAGAAAAGTTCATCCCAAAAGTGCATTCATAAGGTTTTGTTGATGCTTTAAATGTTGCTTCCCACCCACCCTCTCCCATATGGAAGAAAGATAACAAAGTGACCAATTTTCAAGAAGAGTCTAATCAAATAATGGATGAAGTTTCTAATTCAAGTCATGTTGCTGAAGACGGATACAAAAATTCCAAATTACAAGAAGAAAGTTCCAGTCTACGATATACTCCTATGAAGATGTTTCAAGCAACAAATTTGAGAATGAAATTGAGGAGCCTCTACTAAATACACAAGAAAATTTCAGCCTTGTAATATATGATGAGAGGCCTCGAGAACACTTGCAATAAGAAGAATTAGTGGAAAAAATGATTCTTGAGAAAAATAATGAACAATATTGCCATTACATGAAGGAAAAGTCTTTTCAAGACATTGTTGATGAATCAAGAATCTTGGACGTAGACAACGATAAGGAGAGAATGTTACGATTGGAAACTCTCCATCAAATCAAAGGCAATAGTGTTTTTTAGCAACCAATAATTAATTTCATTGAATTATGGTTCCAAAGCATTGTTGGAGAAGTAACACAATTATATCCTCAACACACATTGCTCAATATTTCTCCAATACATATTGAGAGTGCCCCTGACTCAATGATACAAATTTCAATATGTTCCATAGTGATGGAGTTCATTCCACAAATCAGGTCAATGCTTGAATGGATCCATTGGAAATATACTTACACTTGATGAGGTACCCCTTTCCTTTAAGTAGTATAGGGTAGGTAGATCATTGTACATATTTTGTTGCTTGAGTTCAAATTTTTGCACAATAATGCAACTTAAAATTCAAGTTTTTCATAATAAAGCAGTTGCCCGATGAAGATGATATTTATAGATGACTCTATGAATCGGTGAAAGAAGGATTACAAGAATATATATCGAAGATGACTCCATTTTCCAAAGGATAAAACATCTGTTCATGAGATTATGGATTCTTGACAACCTGCAAGGGGTTATCATCCCACAATTGGAGCTAGTTGTTGAACCTCTTTTGTGCTTTCCCATTTTTTTTTCTATTTTTCCAATTTCTTTTATTACCTCTTCTTTTTCCCTTTCTATACTTTCCCTCTCCCCATTTATTTTTATATTCTTCTTTATTTTCTTGGTTTTCCCAAGACTACCATACTTAGTCATTTTTATTATGTTTGCAGACTTTTGGACTCATGGACTTTCAGACTTACAAAAATATGTGATGCACCTCCACTCTCTCCACTGTCCTCCCAAAATTTTCCAACACTTATCCATTTCATACATTCAAACTTTTGGACTCGCGGACCTTCAGACTCGTGGAACTGCCTTTTCATACTAGTCGCCCACCCCGATTCTCCACCATTACTCATCTCTTCACATTTTTTGATTTCACATTTATTGTTATCCTTACGGACCCAACTACTAAATTTATTGTTGAAGTGGCTGCTAATTAATTATGTGTATGCCGAGGTTAGTGATATTCATTTTGAGTTAAGGCTTCCGTAAAAATAAATCTAACTCAAATTCATTTTACTGTGCAAAGTAATATTTTAGGAAACTTTGGCAAGCTTCGCGAAGATGGTCATGATAAAACAATTGTTCTTTGGGGATACTTTGAACCTCTTCGCTAGAGAAGACCAAAATTATCATTGGTTCCGCTCCTACTGGTATTATTCGAAATTGTTGGGAAAGGAGAACAACAAAGTTTGGACCTCAGGAATAATTCTTGTGTGATGTGTTCCATAAGTATTTGCATGCAAGGATATTGTCACATGGTGTGTCGATAAGCTTCCACTATTTAATTTCCAACAAGTATATTTTATTCTACGTGCTATAATTTGATTGCAAGAAAATAAATACACAAGCTAGTATATTATCTAGGTGTTGGGAATTGAGTTTTCAACATGGTATCAGAGCTTACACTTTGATAGGGAGGCCAAATTCAGATTCACAACAGTTTGTGCAGGAGAATTGTTAGATATGCAAGGAGATATCTATAGATCTATAAACCAACAATGAGATTCTTATGGGTGCTTGAAGGAATAAACACACAATAGTGTTTTTTTTTCCAGATATATAAATGGAAGCAACTAGTCTCAAGTTTGAAGATCAGTTAGATGGAGAATCTAACTTCCTTCCTTGGGAGGTGAGGGTAACCTTTCTATTGAAGGAACATGACCTTTGGGATATTTTAGAAAAGGTTATTCCTCCACCGAGAGTTGCAACTCAATTGGCGACTGATGAGAAGAAGGACATCAAAGCCTAGATAGTGATCATGGACATGGTGAAGGATCATTTGATCCCTCACATGGAAAAGAAGCAGTGGAACAAAGAGATGTGCATTTCTCTAGTGGACTTATTCTAGAGTGACAAATTGAACAGGAAGATAATCTTGAGAAATAAGCTTAGATCCATCCCAATGTCAAGATTTGACAATTTTACTAGTTACTTCATAAGGATCACCCAGACACATGATCATATTGAAGATATTGGGAATAAAGTGGATGACGTAAAACTTGTAAATGTAGCATTGGATGGTTTCACCAAGTCAAGGGAACCATTTTTCAAGGGAGTCTGCACTTGGGAGAAACTTCTAGATTGGCAAAGGCTTTGGGATGATTTCATCCAGGAAGAGGCCCGAGAGGAGTCTAAAGCCAACAATAAATAATATGAAGAGGATAACATGGCCTTGGTTAACCATGGAAATATTGGAAAAGGATAGGGTTCCAAGGGTAACAGTGAAGGAGAAACCTCACCGCCAAGAAAGAAGAAAGACTTGAGTAAGATCAAGTGTTTTACATGCCACAAGAGTGGTCATTATGCATCTCTATGTCTGGAGAAGAAGAATAAGGGGCTAGGGAAATCACAGTAGGTAGTAGAATCAATAGAAACTTACGCAAATGAATGCTATAGTGGGAAAACCCCCCTACAGACTACACTAGGGTTCTAAAGTGCAGGCAGAGCTAACCGTCTAAAGTCTCCTACTTTAACCACTATCTTGAAAACACCCCACATTCATATATAAAGTAAAAAGTATAGGTATTCGATAGTCTTACCTTGAACTTCGCGTCCGGTGTTGATCCCAATGCGTTTGGTCGCTTCTCGAGTGAAAATATCCTCCCAAGGCTGACCTGCATTCACCAAAAAACAAACAAGAAACTGCGAATAAGAATTCTATATATGGATTAATGGGTTAGATGTCATAATAAAATGTAAATCGTACATAGAGATAAAACACATCATATGGCGAGACAAAAAAAGTGCTTCTTTATAGTAATCTCATAATGTCACTTACAAAATGAGATCGTTGACTGCTCCTCGAACCCGGTCTTGGGATCCTCTTCACCAAGTTCCAAATGCTTCCACATATCCTTCTTCTCTCACACTTCTCTCTAGAGAATAGGCACAGGCTTATGGATGAGGAAAAAGGGGCAAGAATGGGGAATTATGGATCAAACTCACAATGTGGATGCAAATTCTTGGGGCAAGGGGGGATTAGGAAATGGGCATAGTTCCATTGATTTCATGCTTCTCTCTAGAATGGGACCCCAAAACCTTCTTTTATCTGCCAAAAATATAGTTATTCGGTTGGGTGACGGGCTATGGGTGGTCAATTGGTTAGGAAACTACCCAGAAGCCTGTATTCCCTTGCAATTTTTTTTTTCAACTTTTGTGGGTATATGCGGGTTGTAATGGTGAAACTAGCATACATACACGTGCAATAATGGTACATCTAGCATACATACATGGGCAGTAGTGGTGCAGGGCATGCACATCTTCAAAAAATTGGTTTTTAAGAAGAGCTATTCAATATTGGCTTGGAAAAAATAGTAAGTAAGATGGCCTGCTGCTAGGTATGCATGTCTGGTGCAAATTAGGGTTATAAAATATGCCCCCTAATGTGTGAGGTCAGAAGAACATATGATGGCTGAAATACATTACAAATATTTTCCAACGTATGAAGCAAGTGAGCCTGGGACCAGCATTCGGGAGGTGCCATCTGCAAAATAACAATTGTCTCACCGAGGCGGGCATACCCATGCTCAGGATGAAATAAATCATGGATTCCAATCAAATACACTACAGATCCATGTCATATAACTATAAAGTGTAGCCATGAATAGTACACAATGGATCTACATCTCAAAATAAAAAGATATACATGAATAGTATCCATGTTCAAGAAGCTAACGATGCCTGATGGCTAGAGATGAGGTCTTCAGAGCTCGAGCGATAACTTCAAGATCTTTTAAACTCGGGTAGGAGTGTAATGTGACTGTAAATATTCATTACCTATAGGTCTTTGACATATTGTCGGGGAACAGACAAGAGGATCTTGGTGATCAGGTAGAGAACTTCATTGATTTTGAACAAAGACTTTGATTGGACTTTCAGGATGGCCGGGCATGCAGACAAGAGACAAACTGCAGAAGGGTTGACTCAAGTTGGGTAAAAAATCCCTTGGAAAATAGCATGGTGAAATATGAGACTCAGACAACATGACATTGACATATGTTTACGATGTAGGAGGCAACACAAACTCTCCATATGTTTGGAAGAATAATCAAACGGAGGAGGACACAACTCTATGTTACGAGAACAACTCCCTAAGGTTATATTAAATCCCAGATCTTGACGAAAAAATGAAAGGATGTTCTTTGTCCAAGGGTGGCTCATTGTGCTGCCATAAAAAGAAAATACTTTTCCCAACCTCTTTTTGGGGTATATTTGATTTTTTTGTCTTTTTCAATATTTTGAAAGCTTGAAAAAGAATAAAAGAATGCTATGTTACAAAGGAGGAATGAGTGTCACAAAAATACTAGTTCCAAGTGTGAGGAACACACTGATGCTTAGAGAAAGGAAACATGTGTAGGAAAAGGACACTCGGGAAAATTCCTCCATGGGTCAAGGTGTCAAGATGCAGAGGCAAAGTGCTACAAGGCTTGCGTATAAGGCATGCTTCAAAGGTTCAGTCGAGAGCCACATGGAGCCGACATTAGGCCAAAGACGCAGGAATGAAAATGAGATTAACCAGATACAATGATAACGTCCTTCAATGTAGTTTTAAATGAGCCTAGAGAAGGTAAGCTCAGTGGTTTTTCATTTTTAGAGAGTCTGAAAAAATGCAAAAGAAAACTCCTGGGGTACTCTTTTTGAAGATAGTCTAGTCAGTTCGAAAAAGGGATAAATTAGCAATGAAAAGATGTCTATTCAAACCATTTTAACGAGTGTGATAAAGACAAGATCACTCGGCAATATTTTCAATTTTAAGGATTCTGAACAGAGCTTAACTATGGGCTCTCTCCTTTTTTCTAGATTTAGTCTCCTTAGCCTGAAAAAAAGTGAAATTTATTGAGGAGAACTCTCTCGACGAGGCGAATCTCCCGAGGTGTACCTTTTTCCAGTAGATGTTTTTATGAACCAATTAACGAGTGTGAAAGAAAAAGGTCATTCAACGATATTTTCAATTTTAAGGAGTCTGAAAAGAGCTTAACTATGGACTCTGTAATGGATGTTCTTCTGGACCGGTTTAACGAGTGTGAAGAAACAAGCTCACTCGATGATATTTTCACTTTTAGGGAGTTTGAAAAGAGCTTAACTATGGACTCCGTGGGGGTTCCTTTTTCGTAAATTTAGTCCCTCAGGCCCGAAAAAGGGTTAAACTTATACGTGAGAATATTGATCTTCTAGCGAACCGAAGTTCCTAGAGTATACCTTTGTTCGTACAATTGACCATTCAGACTGAAAAAGGGGTAAACTACCGTCGGACAGACGTTCCTTCAAATTTTGGTTTGGTGAGCGTGAAAGGCAACAAGATCGCTTGACAATCTTTTCATGTTTTGAGGGTCTGAAAAGGGCTTAAAAGAAGACCTGTTTGTTTTTTTGGAGTCCCGAGGGTGAGTCCAAGAGTGATAATATATCAGACATGTGAAGGCTCAAACTTGTAATCAAGACAAGACTAAAAGGACTCCCGAGCCTATAGTCATTAGCGACGACATGGACACAAAAATGCAACCAAGATCTACCTAGGGCATCCATGTGAGGGTAGGCTCTACCACTAAATTACGACACTTCTAGAGAAACAATGATGGTTCTGTGTCACAATTCAGTGGGGTCGATCCTATGGTAAAGAGAAAAAGACAATGAGGTGCAACAAGTGGAGGTGGAATGCAAACTTAAATGCACAAAGTTGGAAAAAAAGACTTTTCACCAAAGGACCATAAAAGTGCCCCAACTCCCAAAAATTTCACCGAACCAAAATTAAAGTGTATCATAATATCCAATGAGAAACTCAAGAACCACGTTACATGATTTTCAAGCCAGAAAAAACAACAACGGGGGTCAAAAATTGACAAAAAGAGCCCAAAAATTCTATCAATAGAAGATGGCAGCTCATTATCACCATTGCAAATTGAGAATTGACAAAAACGACAAAAACACCCCTTTGTGAAAGAAGTTGATTCTGGGAGATTTAGTGGATGAAACAAACTTCCGCTTGGAGCAATTAAGTACAATCTAGTCCCTCTTGCATTCCCAATTTTCATTTTTTCATTTCTTTTTATTTTATGGAGGGGCACACACCTTTAAAAAGGCTGGCCTTGTGTGTACGCGGGTTGTCCAAGCACAACTCGTGTATGCACGTGGGCAATGAAAATTCTGCCTACGTACTTACGCGACTGTCCCCAATACAACCCGTGTACATCCTCCAACATATGAAAAATTGAAAAATGCATCATTTGACTCTCCTTTGAACTTATCATTTTGTAGGATGTATGTCCATTGGAGAGAGAGAGAGCATGAGAAAATTGATTCAATGGTCGAGGAAGACCCCGCTATTGTCGCCGCATTAAAACAATGTGGGTTGTGGAAATTCTTTCGGTGTCCACTCATGCGGGCATAACCGAGGCTGTTGAATGCCTTGGTGGATTACTGACACCTAGATGCAAAGGATTTTATGCTCGAGGGACAGTTGTTGACTCCAACCATTGATGATATTTATTTTCTGATTGGCCTCTTGAGGGGAGGGGAACCAGTCAACCTTCGTGCTTTTCTCTCTAGGCCTCACAATATTTTCGAGTTGATCGAACAACACTGTGAGGTCAGAACAGATAAAGTGGGTTCCCAGGTACTGATCCAAAAAATCACCAACCTATCACTGAAAGTGATAGTTTTACTTATTGGACGGATCACTGGATCTGTTGCTTTACATCAGGCCTCCCGAGTGCATACACATTGCCCAGTACAATTCTTAAATGCACGAATGTTCGATTGGTGTAAAACCATGCTAGAGTGCATGAAGAGACAACTCACAGAGTGTCATGGGTGGAACAACAAGAACTTCGGGTTCGAGACTATTATTTTCTCTTTCTTCTTCGAGAGGGTACCCAGTCTTAGTCCTCGAGAGACTATACAGGGGCACGTGGCCTCCTTCCCAACAATGTGTAGGTGGGCAGCATTGTTGCCACGACAGGGGGGAGGGAGGACCATCTAGGCCTTCGATGATACATTTTTTGACTGGTGGTCTCGATAGATTCCGGCTATAGAGGACTACCCCTATGATGGGATCAACTTCTCTAGAGATCTTGATATGCCCGTACCTCTCGGAGCGGAGTGAGGAGAATTAGGTACATTTTTCTTTAAAAGTTTTTTAATTTTTTATTTATTTTATATATATCATTTTTTATGTGTACCAGAACACGTGAAAACTATGTATCTGTTATGTACAGATGTGGGACCAGTGTGTCTAGTTGATTTTGCACGGAGAAGGCACCGTCCACGACCAGAGGTAGCAGTAGCAGTTTCCAGACCAGCAATAATAGTGGGCTTACCTCCAACCGGAGAGGCTGAGAGAGTTTTGAGACAAGTGGTGTGGAACATGTCTGCACTCACTCGTACTATTCCTATGGACGAGATCGAGGATCTCCCACCATCTATGTAGCCTCACAATGTTAGAATGCCATGGACCTAGGTCCAGCGATTTCGGCATTTGAAAAATGTTGTAGTCCATTATGGCAGGGCCAACGGGCCTCGTGCTTATCTTAGGGTGGACCATTTATGTGTCGAGGGAACTCTTTGTGTATTTTTGAGGGCATAAGCCCCGCGTTATATACCAGACTCATTATTTTTTGAGGCGCTTGCGCCCACCTATGTACTCTGATACCTTCGATATATATATATATATACATATTTTTATGTCTTATAGGTTACATTTATTTACAAATGTATTTACATGTGTATGTGTGTGCTTTTCTTTACATGTGTGAAATATGTCAATCTAATACTTGATTAGCTAGAGTATCTGTCATTTGATTCAATCTTCTAGGAACATGGATATACATAATGTAATCAAAACAATGTTCTAAGAGATGTACCCTAAGGAATCGTCGATGTAGTGTAGGATCTTAAACGCGGTAAACCCCATTTAACTGGGACACAACCAATTGTGCATCTAGGTAGACCCGAAGGTAAGAGATACCATGCAACAAGGTGTCATGAAGCAACTCTATTACTACACTATATTCAGAGACATTTTTTGTGGCGTCACCTAAACAGATACCTCTAGAAGATAACAATTGGCCTTGAGGTGTGAAAATCACCCAAGCTGTAGAAGCAAGCCTTCGAGTGTATTGGCCAACACTGTCTGCAAATCCAACGAACACATCCTTTCAATTGAAATCTGCCACAGTGAAAAGATGACATCAAAATGGCACGTCCATAAAACCAAAAAGAAAAAAACTAAAAATGTATAAGAACTATACATATGTACAAGAAGTCACCCAAGGCGACCCACCTACGAGTAATACTTCTTGAGGTAGAGCCCATTTCTAGGCTCTGCTAAATATTTCCCTTCAAAGTCAACTAGATGATAAGCAACCTTCTTTAAAACTTCCTTCATGATGAATGGTCCAAACCACATGGGTTTGAACTTGCTTGTCCCCAGGGGATCCTTATCTTGGTCATAGACGAGGACAAGGTTGCCTTCGGAGGACGAACAAACCGATCATACTAACACTTGACTCTTTGCTTGTGAGCCTCGTTAGCCAAGGCTGCATCATGTCATTTCTCATTGAGCTGCTCGAGATACAACAAGTGTTCTGTTGAGCTCTCAACACACCCTAAAAAGCCTCTTCCATTTTTTACTTTTTGGGTACCACTTAATCTTTTGGTATAGTCTAATACGGAATGATGTTGTTTTCAATTATCATTGTTTTCTGCAATTTCTCCTTGATTCTTTAAAATTTTCCCTGAACATGTCAAAACCATCATAACTTAAAGGGATTAAAATTTGATTAAAGAATCAACCACTAAATCGTTTCACTTGACGTGTCCAAAATTCGGCACCCAGAAGAATCATAGATGAAAGAAAATCGTTCTAGAAAACTAAGGACGCCGATCGCCAATTTTTGTTGGTGTCGGTAAAAGGGGAGTTGTTCTCTCGTGATAAGAAATGCACAAGAAATTTGTTGATGACCGATTTCATTCGGCATCGGTGAAACGCGAGAGGAAGTAGTCGTTTGTGGGGAAAGAAAGGAATCGCCAACGATCGATCCCGTAAAATCATTTTGGCATCGGTGACTTGTGAGTAGCTAAACCCGTAAGGAGCGTAAAACGTTTTACAGGCCACCAAATCTCGAAACATTTAGGCATCGAGGAATTTCCAAGAAGCTAGCCCATGGAAAAGGATGTGATAAGTTCATCCCCAGTTACTGACCCTGATATCTAATCACCATCGTTGATTCCTATGCTTGGTTAGGGAGCGCATAAATGAAAGAAGGTTACCATCTCTGTTGGCACTCGTGAGTCAAGTCACCAGTATTTATCTGCCATGTGTCACGTCAGAACCATCTGACGAAAGTAATCAGCGTCGACGGTTTTTTTTTTGGAAAAAAAAGAAGAAGGTATCAACGAAAAATCTTGTAGCTCTGCGCCGATCCCCGACTTCCCCATTCATAAAATGACACGATGGGACATTTTAGCTCTAAGATAAGCTAGATACAATGCATTTAATCGACTGATTAATTCCAAGATCGCACATCAGTTTCTAATTCGTGCACAAAGCAAAATGATTGTTTTAGCATGTAGATACAATGCATCTCCCTCCACACCTCTACCGTCAACCTATGTAAAATTGATTACAGAGAATTGGTGGTAAGTAGTTTTAAATTTCATCCCATTACTTGTATTAACAATTTGATGTGATTGGTAAGTTCTCTCTCGTTATATTATCCTAAATTATTATAAGCCAGAGCATTTTGCGTACAAAGAAGTTCGGAACATCTAGAGGAGCGAGACGAACGACCCAGAGAAGGTGTCCAAGGTATAGTGAGTATTAAGCAACAAAGTTTAGCAAGCATACAGGTATGTACTAGTCTAGTTTTGTTATTTCCACCTCACATGTAGATTAGGATCTAATATTACTTTGTATGTCGGCCCTAATTGAATGTCTTCAGTTGCAGGAATGATGCCTCCAAAGAAACCTACCACTAGGAAATATCCTAGAGTCCCAAAGTTGAAAGAATAAGAAGAAAGAGAGGGATCCTCCCCAGTCGTTGCAAGAAAATTGGAATTCACTTCCAAGATGACACCCATCATCAATGCGATCACCAAAGAAGCTTTCACTCAGCCCCCAACCTTTGGGGACATAGAGGTGAACATTGGGACCAAGAAAATATTCCTGCAATGGGAAGAACTGTTCAAGAAAATTAAGCATGAAGAATTCCCCGAATATGCCCCGCATAGCGATCCTGACAGAAGGAAGTTGGACGATGAGGTCTTCGTTAACATCTGCAAGGCTTACCTACACTTGGTGGCGAGCAGAACTCCGGTATTCCCTTGCATTGAGATTTTGAAATGGATCATTGATCACACTGATGCACATAAGTGTGTAATTAATGATGATAATGGTCAAATCACTAGGGTTTTCCTCTTAGTAGAAGTCCAAAATTATTACAAAATCAGGGAGCCAGATGAACGTTTGAACACAGATTTTGTTGTGAAGTTTTATCAGAAGCACGACACTAGCAAAATCATGGCATCCTGGCGGAGAGAAGACAAAAAATTTACCAACAAAAACTTCGGCTGGTACCCGACGACCAACCTCAGACAACCTTATATCTATCTAATGGCTCTCCTTTGCCGGTTGCATGGAGAGAAAGACTATTCCAGGTTTTCAGAGGCATGGATGCCTTTGGCTTATACTATCACCATCTCTGAAACAAGCTTCAACTGGGGTTCTATCATCTCCAAACAACTTAGCACCTGCATTCTACAGGCTCAACAGCCGAAGGAAGGAGAAACTTCTACCTTCTACATTGCGCCTTATCTATTGGACATCGTCTGTGTAAGAAATGCCTTCGCTGGGATGAACCTGAGATGGAATGCTTCTGAACTCCTGGTCCATGTCTACTTCGACATCTTGTGGGAGAACAAGTATAAAAGATCCTAATCTCTCATTTGCGACCAATTTATCACACCTATTCATTTTTTACTATTCAAGAAAGAGTTCCCAAGGCTGTCTGATGCGGCCAAAATAGTTATATCGAAAGTTGGTCACTGGTACCTGGAAGAGCATGAAACCTACATTAGGTTTTTCGGTGCCACCGGAGCACCACATTTGCTACCTATATATGTCCTTGACCGACTGGTACTAGGGGAAATATGTTACCAAACTATCTTGCAGGGCTACAACGCCACTTTGGTGAAGGATAAGAAGCGGGCATTCATACCCTATGGGTTTCATATCGACTTCTACCAGGTTAAAGACACTGCACAGGCCAAGCAAGAGGGATTAAGTCAATTGGAATTTTGGTTCCAGACAGGACGTTTTCGCAAGCACGATCCCAAGGGTCTGGTCTCAAAACATGCATCACAACTATCGTCATGTTGGCCTTATGACCACGACCGGTTTGAGGATGAAATTTTCACTCAAAACGCTCAAGACTGGGATGAGGTGGTGGAAGGAGTGGCTGACCCCAGAGTAACAAAGTTCAAGGCCATGATTTTAGAAGAGAAAAAGACGTCCTTGGAACAAGCAGCGTAAGAAATTCTCAGGACTAGGGAAGAAAGGGTAACATTCGAATCGATCGAAACGATGGAAGCTCCCAAGGAAGCCCCTGTACATAATTGGAATTTTATCGAAACTCCAAGTGCACTGGAAAGAGGGATGCTCTTGATCCAACATGATCAGCAAATGATATATCTAGTGTCGAATGATCCGACCCTCTTATCAAGTTTTCTAATTAGTAACCTAGAAGAGAGCCCAGCAGGGGCAGGCGGCTCTAAGCTCACAGATCTCGGTAACATCAATGAATCAGATGACCTTGAATCCACATTGCCACCAACCGATTCACCGGCAAGCTTAATGATTCAATCAGAGCCGGTCCAGGTGTCGGTCAAAACAAGTGCGCCTAACCCTCTAACCAAGTTCATAAATATATACAGTGATGATAAGAGCCCAGAGGCATCTCAGAAAACCTCTGTGCATGTAGAGGAAGAAAAGGGAGTTGAGGAAAAAACACCTCTTGTTCTTGATGTTCAGAGTCAAGAGGACACACGAGAAGGAAAAGGAGCCGAAAGTGGCCTAGACAAAGAAATGCCCAATGCTCCAGAGACCTGAGCAGGTAGTCCCAAGGACAAGTCAGAATTGGACGAGTCAAAAGAAAGATCCCCACAGAAGGATGTTAGCAATGCCATGACTAGTATACAAGAAAGTATTGAGCTCCCTCCCAACACATCTATTCCACTTGATACTCAGGTCCCTGATAAACAACGAGAAGAGGCTAGGCCTTCGAAGAAAAATAAGGAGGTTCAAGAGTCTGATCTTGAACAAATATATACCATCGACAGCCTGGGAAACATGCTCACATGGGGCGAACAACAGATACCAGAGCTGTTAGACGAGGTAGCAGACATCTATGCAATCTCCTATGATCAAAAGAGGAAGGCCATCATGCAAAGGACTAATAAGAAGAGAAATATTACTGTGGACCATTCCATTTTGGTTACCACAGAAGAAAAATTGATCAACACAGTAGATGCTCGCACGTCTGAACTGATAGGCATGGGAAGAGCCCTCTCTGATGCTGCCCAGGATAGGGCCAGGGGGGATGAAAGAGAACTAGCTGATACTATGAAGGATCTGGAACACTTGCACCATATTGTTGAGTATTACAAAGGCCCCACACAGACTGTGACATGTTTGAAGAGTGAGTTTTCAGAAGTTTACAACGAGTACAAGAAATAAAGAAACTTGTTAACCGAAAATATAATTGAATTCTAGGAGGACACTCTCATGGCCCTTGCAACATGCAAGGAGATGGAACGATGGCATGAAAGAGAATTGCAAGCAGTGGAAAGACTTTAATACATTGAGGTTGTCCAATAGGGTTGAGAAAAGGAAGAACATGACATTCAGCTGTTAGGAAAAATTAGCCTCGACCGCATAAAGAGATCTGCAAAATACTGGACTAAGATGTCTCGGGACCCACATCAAGAGATCCAAGAACAATATTCCAAGTGCCAGAAGCACTGAGATAAAATTAATAAAGTAATGAAATATATCAAGCTCCCCGAGTTTAGCACCCCTAGTGAGTTTATCGACATAAGAGATGTTCTCAAGATGTATGCTAAACAAGACTCCCTATGGACCGAAGAGTACGCAAAGGTAGCCGATGTGAGGCTGGGACAGGTGCAACAATTCACAGAACACCTGATCAGAGATAAAACCATGTTGCAACAGCTGAATTCCACCTTGGTAATGTACCGAGCGCATGCAATAGACATTAGAGAGATATATGCAGCCCCAATGGAACAACACAGATTCCCATGGGCTCAGACTTGTGAAGAATTGTTCATCAATTGGTTTGAATATGAAGGGAGTCATCCTTTCAAAGAAATATCCCGGGTGGAATGATCAAGAAACTGTTATGAGATAATGCCACGTGGCAACTTTTGTTTGGTTCAAACATTACTTAGCCGTTAAACTTTGGTTAAGCTTGAGATTATAAATAAATGCCTCGACCAATTAATTAAGGGTCGATGGTTTGTTGTAAGAACTATTTTCTTTCTGTATGTTAAGAATTATTTTGAAGCTGCTATGAATTTAGAAGTCCTTCTGGACCAAAGACGAAGTTATCTTTATCAAATGCATGCATGATTGAGCTTGAAGAAGAATTATTTCCTATTTAGTTTTATGATCATATGTAACAAGTAAGAGCTATCGAATATATTGTCAAGTTAACTGGTACAATTGCTTTGTTGTTCTTTTCTTTAAATATGAAGATGATGAATTGTTGTGCGAATTATGAGATGAATGATAGTGGTAGATGAATTATTTTGCCTACCATTTATCTTGCTTCATATGTGTTTTTATTTTTGGTAGTTAGTAATCTCAAGCAATGATTGGATGCTCGCATGGTTAATGTATTATTACTAGACCTGTGGTATAGAATTGTCGTCTGTATGTTTGAGTAGTGGGTTATCCCTAGCTCGACCTCTTCTTAGTAGTTGAAACTTTATCTTGTTATTTTTCAGGTTGGTTTATATTGGCTTGCACTTCTCATATCAGCCCCACCCCAAGAGAAAATACATAAAATAAAACAGTCCCAACTGAAGGAAGTGCCTTCGCCAGAAAACACAAATCCCATTGATACCTTGGCCGAATCGCAAGATCTGGAGAACCATTCCATTTTAAACACTGCAGAGTCTAATTGGACCTTGGTGGCGGGTTTGGTTCCTGATGTTGATTCAAGGGATTTAAGACCCATAAAAATAATTGGCGCTAGAAGGAGGGCCTGAGAATGAATGGCTGAATATATATTTTCTACAGTATTTCAAACAACCCACGCATTCATAATAGCCCACATACATGGCTAGTCAACCCCAAGACAACCCACACACGTTGATTACTCTGGAAATGAGTAACTCACCCCAACCCGAGGAAGAACCGTTTCATCATGAAATACCTTACACTCTTCCTCACGAGGAAGTAAACCAATTCAAACGAATCACTAGAGTGTACACCCGACAGATCGGTGCATTACCCATAACTCTGATACTTCCTCAAAGAAAACAATAAAGCAGACTAGTGGTTAGCACTCTCAACGAGGTATTTTTTCACTTGATAGAAGACTTAATAGACTTCACGATCGCCAAAATTCAAGATCCTCTTGATCTGATACCTGAAACCCCAGCAGGCAACGTCTCTGAACAAGGCAATTACTCGGAAGAAGAGGAGTCTAATTCATAATTTGGAAGTATAGAAGATAACAATGATCATCAGGAGGAAAGGGAAGATCCACCTCAAAAAAACTAGCCTTGGTTGGGCGGAGATGTCGTGGCCATCCCCGGACGAATATATAATCTTCCCCGACACCTAGAAAAGTTGTTCCCCAAGTACGATCCCAAAACCTCAGGTTTACCTGAGGATCATATCAAGAAGTTCATACTTGCGATCAGGCTTATGAACGTTCAACATAAAGACGTAGTATGTAGACTTTTTCCCTGCATGTTTGAAAATTCAGCCTCCACGTGGTATTTTAATTTTCCAGTAGGATCTATAACCAGTTGGACTAAGTTCCAAAAATATTTTCTAGACAAATTTGTGGAAGAAACTATTACGGGAGCCCTGATGGCTGAGCTGTTCGTAGCCACCATGACCTCAAAAGAGAGAGTTAAAGATTTCAATAAAATATTCATGACCATTTTAAACAAATTCCAGCCCGTGGCGAAGCCTACTCATGAGTTGCAAATTGAGGTTTATGCCAACACTCTTCTAACTTCTATTTCTATGTTTGTAAAAAGAGCCACCAAGCGAACCCTTGAGGAAAATTTTGAGGAGGCCAAGACGATATAATTCAAGATGAAAGGATGTAAGAAAATCCAGGTCTCTTTAGTAAAAAACGAAAGTCATCTCTTGCCCAGGAGAGGACTCCTTCTGACTAGGCCATCGGGGAAACCGACTAAACAAACTACCGACAAGGGTGATGAAAATATAGAGGAACTACAACACATGGTTAATAAGTTATCAAATGATATCGTAGACATGAAAAGAAGTGCAGGGGAGGGAAACCAAGGCCAAAATCCCTATAAACCTTTCTTTAAGAGAAACCAGCCTTTCAAAGCAATTGAACCTCCCCCAACCAACTTAAACATTGACCTAGGGAATGTGGCATCTGATTATTTCTATACTTATCACCAAGAAAATCACTCTGAGAGGGAATTCCCCCAGTGGGTTCATGCCATGAATTTGATGTCTAATCGCTTTCTGGACAAAGTCTCCCTGACTGAAAAATGAAGTAGTTCGGCCATGGATATTGCCGACCAGGAAGAAGTTGACCCACCATGAGACACAACCATGCTGATATGGGATCCCGACTTAATATTTCCTTCAGACGATCTGTTTAAGTCTCGAGAACAACCCTAAGAAGTTTCAGTAATGCAGACACGTAGCACAGGTTAACCCAGCTCGAGAGATATCAATATCACTCAGGCCTCACAAGTTAAATTAACTTCCGATCACCCAAAAACATCTCTCTCCCCTGGTAAAAAGCCTATAAGTATTCATATCGAGGAATCCCCTAAACTGGCGTACAACGTAGTAGAAGATTTAAAGAAGCTAAAGGCTAATATATCAGTTATGGACATGTGTAGGATTCCTCAACAAAAATACTTTTTGTTGCAAGCTTTGAGTTCGGTAGCAGACCCGATGACTGACAATGGTCATAAGAAGAACATATCCCAAATATATCTGGCCAGCAAGCCAACCATAAATACCTACACCGATGATAGGAAGGAAAGACCTTTTGTCCCACCTTTCCTTTTAACATTTGAAGTCTTTAACAGGAATCTTCACAACTGTTTGGTGGATTCTGAGGCATCTTCTAATGTAATTCCCGTGGTTGTTTGTAATAAATTAGGCGTTGTCCCTCTCAAGAGTGATAAGCATGTAATACATCTAGATCAGACCTAGGTTAAGGTCATGGGAGAACTCAAAGATGTGATGATCGGGATAGCGACACACCCTAATTTTGTGCAGGTGATTGACATCATTGTTGTGGATATCCTTGAGGCATATGGGCTATTGTTGAGCTGGGATTGGTATGTAAAGATAAATGGATATTTCAGTACAGACTGGTCACACCTTTGGCTACCCCTGAAAGGATACAAGAACATGATCAAAATTGATAGGGAGAGATATTTGAAGCACACAGTCATTGACCTAGAAACCCCAAACAAGCCAACATCTATTGATTTCCCCATATTGGCCAATTATTCCTGTGATTCCCACTTCAGGAAATTTTCTCCTCTCCTGTCCAATGTCCCCCTTACCCAAAACTCCGAAGTGATTTTTCAAGAGGAATCACCGATACCGACATAAGACTTTTTATTTTGTCACAATCTCGCGCTAGGTCTTGTGGAAAAAGAAATCGGAGAACAAAACATTGGTGATGCAAAAGAAAGGAGCGACTATTGTTTGCAAATTTGGACCCTCTACTTTGATGGATCTAAATCACAAGAAGGGTCAGGAGCAGGGTGCATCCTCATCGATCATAAGGGTAAACTCCATTTCTTGTCCTGTAGGCTAGAATTCGAATGTACCAATAACACTGCCAAGTATGAAGCTGTAGTTCAGGGGTTAAAGAAAGCCATAGATATGAATGTCAAGGAATTGAAAGTTTTTGGAGACTTTGAAATTGTTATTAGACAAGTAAGAAATACTATACATTGCAATTCACCCCATCTTAAGAACTACCAGCAGGAGGTGCATAGGCTAATAGAGCGCTTTGAGGCTTTTAATATCAATGCAGTCCCCAGGGAAAATAATTTTCTTGCTGACTCCTTAGCCACAGACGCTTCGAGGTTGTCGCCTTTAGAAGATTATGAAGCCTCCTGATTCACTATAGAGCTTCTCTACAAACCATCAGTACCTAATAATGTTTATAATTGGAAATTCTTTGAGGGAGATGAATAGATCGTAAGTTTCTTGACCACCAAAGACAATTTCAAAGATCTCGATATTGATGATGAAGAGTTCCAAGAGAAATCGATGGAAAACAAGCCTCGGACACAACACCATGTGGATGGATTAAAGGCTCACCCGATCCCGAAGGGGGTAGATAATTTAGAAAACATGTTTGATCTAAAGGAACGATTCAAAGGACCTAAGAACGCAAAGACTAGTAGCTCTTGCCCCCTCCATGAAACTATAAATCTTGGAACCCTAGAAAACCCAAATCTTGTAAATCTCGGAAAAACTGTATCTAAAGAGGAAAGGAAAGCCTACCTCATATTGTTTACACAATACCAGGATGTTTTCGCATGGTCCTATAAGGATTTGAAAACCTATGATACCCGCATTATTCAACATACCATCCCGTTGAAGCCTGAAGTAAAACCTTTTCAACAAAAGCTATGAAAGTATCACCCATCCCTAGAACCTCTCATGTATCAGGAATTAAGGAAGCTTCTAGATGCGAAGATAATTTTTCAGGTTAGGCATTCTTCCTAGGTGGAAAATCTTGTTCCAGTAAGGAAAAAATCGAGAGAAATCCAACTATATGTAGATTTTCAGAACCTCAACAGACCTTCAGAAAAGGACAATTATCTAGTCCCATTGATGGAACAACTCTCGCAAACCATGTCGGGCTCGGAGGTTTTCTCCTTACTAGATTGTTTCTCAGGTTATAACCAAGTTTTGGTTTAAGAGGAAGACCATTTGAAAACCACTTTCCGAACCAAGTGAGGAACCTTCGCTTATAAACGCATGCCTTTTGGGTTAATCAACGCAGGGGAAACCTTCCAAAGGGCCATGGACATGGCCTTTCGTGGACTTATCAAAAAATGTGTGGTAGCATATTTAGATGATGTAATAGTATATTCAAAGAATAGAGAAGAACACATCCAACATTTAACTCAGATTTTCGAAAGGTGTCGGAGATATGGTATACCCCTGAACCCTAAGAAAACTATCTTTGGTGTAGAAGAAGGCAAGTTGTTAGGTCAGATAATTTCTCAAGCCGAGATTCACATAGACCCCGAAAGTATTAAGGCCATAGTTCAACTTCCACTACCCCATAACAAGAAGGCTATGCAGTCCTTTTTCGGGCAAATCAATTTTGTAAGGAAATTCACTCTCGATTTCGCCGAGATCATCAAACCCTTACATAAAATAATCCACAAGGATGTCGAATTTAAATGGAATGATGAACGAAAAGACGATTTTAACAATATCAAAGCCTCCATATCTCGGGCCCCGGTGTTGCGAAGTCTCGATTTTAACAGGGACTTTTCCCTTTACAATTTCACTTCAGACCATTCGCTAGCTGCGGTTTTAACTCAGAAGGATGATGACAACAACGAAGCCCTGGTATCATTTATGAGCACTAATATTCAAGGAGCTGAGCTCAACTATCCTTCCATAGACAAGAAGGCCTACGTGGTCTATAAGGAAGTAAATCATTTTAGGTCTTACATCCTCAAGAATCACACTAAGGTGATTGTACCACACCCTCCAGTCCGATCTTTGTTCACCCAACAAGAAATGGGAGAAAGAAGAGGGAACTGGATGGCAGTCGTCCAAGAATTTGATCTAGACATAAAACCTGCCAAGCTAGTAAAATGACAAGGTCTTTGTAAGCTCACATCCGAAGCCCAGGATTAAGTAAATGAAGACTCCGGGTGGGAGAATGAAATAACTCTATGGTGTGGAGAAGTAGCATACATCTCCCTAGGACATGACTCCTAGTACAAGGACTTGGATTACCTACTACATCATGGGACTTGTCCCAAAAACCTCAAACCTAGAGAAATAAGAGCCCTCAGATTAAAATCTACACAATATCGTCTTATAAATTCGGTGCTTTTCCAGATTAACTATGACCGGGTATTGTTGAGGTGCCTCGAATGTGAAGATGCCAATAAGGTGCTAAAGTAACTTCATGATAGCCCCGTCGGAGGACATTTTGCTGGAAACACCATCGCTTATAAGATTCTGAGAGACAGCTATTACTGGCATGTTGAGCCTCTAAATTGACATCCCCACTACCCTATTATACTCCTCGTCTATACCATTTTTTGACTTACCTAAGCTTGGATAAATGACAAAGAACACTACCATTAGCCATTGATAAGGTCATAAGGTAAAGTATAATTAATTCATGCATTTTTGTGGTTTATTGATCTAGGAGATTAAATGTTTCATGTACTAATGCTTCAATTTTCTATGTATAACCTTTGACCTCTAGATAAGTCCAGCCTTCCTATACCAACTCAGCTATCTGGTACTTATGCGCCAAATTGCCACTGTTTGAATCCGGTACCAAGCACACCTTCTATTAAGATCCGATACCAAATCTCACCCGTCGTGATTCGATACCAACGACCGTAGACTGTCGTGATCCGGTACCAACCATTTGTGCACTGTTCGGATCCGGTACCATCTACCTGTCACGATCCGGCACCAATATAGGAAGCTGAATGTACCAAGTTTATCTCTAGATCGTGCCCAAGACAATTGTTGGATGTTTTTTGAATCATAAATGTTTTAGCAAGGCTATGTTAGGATACTTTGTTATTGCCTCATCCTCATGCACTTCGTGTCATGAGGATAAAGCTTAAAATATGTAACCGAATAATTAAATTTGACAATTGACTGATTTGCAAAATATTTTCACCTCCTTGTGTTTCACGACTAAGACTATTTAAATAGTCATGGCAAGGATGGTGGAGGTAATGGAGAGTTAGCATAACATAGCATGTGAAGCAGTGTTACATATTGTAGAACATATTCTGGGTGAATATTAATAGAAGGACGTCATTTATCTCCATGTCTTGATCGTCTATGATTGAATGTGAGTTGAGTTGTTAGCATAGTT
>ML782190.1:219407-237320 GCA_009831015.1 Picea engelmannii
AAAAACTATAAGGAAAGGGAAGAATAGCTCAGAAAATAAAAGTGAACAGTCTATAGAACAATCCCTTGTAACCATTCCACAAATAGAAAAGAAGAAAAGGAAGCCTGTGAGCACCCTTGATCCAGTACCTCCTTGTAAAAGAACCACAAGGAGCATGGAAAATAAAGGAAAAGCAGTTGTCATTCCTCATACACAGGAAGATCCAATCGATCTCACCTCCCCTTCTGAAGACTTATTAGTCCAGGATGACATCCCTAGTTTGACCGAGGAACATGCCACTATTACTTTATGTGGGATGAGGGAGGAAGTGGAGGAAAGAGAATACATCCGGCCAGTAATAATGGAGTAAAAAAGGACCTTAACAAAAGAACAGGTGAAGAAAAAGAATGGGAACTGCAAAAACAAAATCAGGAACTCAAACAAGAAGTGAAGGAATACCAACTATTGGACAGGTATATCAAAAATGAAAACAAGCAATTGACAACAACCAACCAACAACTTCAAGATGACCATGAAGAGACTTCTAATAATCTCAAGAAGGTACTACGACTCCTACAATACACTAGGGTCATAAAAAGAGAGTTGAAAGAAGAAGCCTCAACCATCAACATCATTGATCCACAGAAGTAAAGAATGCAATCTCAAGTTTTGAAAAATTTTGGGTTTGTTTTCAGTTGCATGAGGACATGCAATGGTTTTGGCATGGGAGAATGTTGAGCCTCTAAATTGACATCCCCACTACCCTATTATACTCCTCATCTATACCTTTTTTTGGCTTACCTAAGATTGGATAAATGACAAAGAACACTATCATTAGCCATTGATAAGGTCATAAGGTAAAGTATAATTAATTCATGCATTTTTGTGGTTTATTGAGCTAGGAGATTAAATGTTTCATGTACTAATGCTTCAATTTTCCATGTATAACCTTTGACCTCTAGATAATTCCATCCTTCATGTACCAACTCAACTATCTGGTACTTATGTGCCAGATTGCCATTGTCTGAATCCGGTACCAAGCACACCTTCTATTAAGATTCGGTACCTAATCTCACCTGTCGCGATCCAGTACCAATGGCCATAGACTATCGTGATCCAGTACCAACCATTTGTGAACTGTTCGGATCCAGTACCATCTACCTGTCATGATCTGGTACCAATACAAGAAGTCGAATGTACCAAGTTTAGCTCCAGATTGTGCCCAAGACAATTGTTGGATGTTTATTGAATCATAAATGTTTTAGAAAGGCTATGTTAGGATAGTTTGTTATTGCCTCATCCTCATGCACTTTGTGTCATGAGGATGAAACTTAAAATATGTAACCAAATAATGAAATTTGACAATTGACTAATTTGCAAAAGATTTTCACCTCCTTGTGTTTCACGACTAACACTGTTTAAATAGTCATGGCAAGGATGGTGGAGGTAGTGGAGAGTTATCATAACACAACATGTGAAACAACGTTACATATTGTAAAACATATTCTGGGTGAAGATTAATAGAAGGACGTCATTTATCTCCATGTCTTGATCGTCTATGATTGAATGTGAGTTGAGTTGTTAGCATAGTTTGATTCTATTTTTTGAAGCTTGAGTAAGAGTAATGTGTGGGTTGAAATCAAGCTTACTGTAGACTTCAGTCTCTAACCTGTTAAAGAGGCAAGGGCCCACTGCCCAACAAAGGTAAGAATCTTCGTAGATTAGTATTAGCATTTGATTTCAATAGTGTAAATGTTAGATTAGCTAAATCTTTAATTCTTTTAGATCATAGTAGTATAGTTTAGACTAGGATTTCGATTATATGATTGCTCAGAGATCTTTACTCACTCTTTTTTTCATATGCTCTGTTTCTGTTTTTTATGAATTTGATTTTGTTTCATGGACATGAATGTTGGCAATAGTAGTTAGAAATATTTGAAGGAGAACTAGTGAAGTCCACAAAAACACATTGTGAGCCACAACATACTTAGTATATTCACTGTTGAACTACCCATGCTATGTCTTGATGATTGATGTGTGATTTCCCTTTCAGAAGTGTGATTGCATAGTTAGTTTTCTGGGTCAGATATCAGAGTTGATTTGTCAAAAGAACTCCATCTCATACTTGCATGTGACATAATGGAGTAGATAACCTCTCTGTGAAAGACAACCAAAGTGTGTTTCGGTTTTCTAGTTTTCTTTGTTTCCAACATACATAATCTAGAATAGTTCTATACTCATGACATTAGAATTACCTTTCATATTGGTGTCTTGTAACTCTGTTGATTATGAATCCCGGATTGATAATTAATGAGTGCATTATACTAAACATATAAGTAGCACAACATGGGAGAAAGAAGAGGGAAATGGATGGTAATAGTCCAAGAATTTGATCTAGACATAAAACCTGCCAAGCTAGTAAAATGACAAGGTCTGTGCAAGCTCATAGCTGAAGCCCAAGATCAAGTAAATGAAGACTTTGGGTGGGAGAATGAAATAACTCTATGGCGTGGAGAAGTAGCATACATATCCCCAGGACGTGACTCCCGGTACAAGGACTTGGCTTATCTACTACATCACGAGACTTGTCCCAAAAACCTGAACCCCAAAGAAAGAAGAGCCCTCAGATTAAAATCTACACAATATCGTTGTATAAATTCAATGCTATTTCGGATTAACTATGACGAGGTATTGTTGAGGTGCCTCGAATGTGAAGACGCCAACAAGGTGCTAAAGTAACTTCATGACTACCCCGCCGAAGGACATTTTGCTGGAAACACCACTGCTCATAAGATTTTGAGAGCTGGCTATTACTGGCCCACCTTGTTCAAAGATGTGCATACTTATGCTAGAAACTGTAAGATTGTCAAATAAGCGCTACAAAAGAGAAAAGGGTAGCAGTTCCACTTCATCCTGTGACTGTTTCGAGGCCCTTTGAGTAGTAGGGGTTAGATATCATAGGAGAAATTACGCCTAGCTCTTCTAAACTGCACAATTACATTCTTACTGCCACCGACTATTTCACAAAATGGGCGGAGGCCATCCCTCTGACTCATGTAAACGAGAAGGTAGTGATACAATTTATAGAACAACAACTAATCACAAGGTTAGGTCTCCCCTCTGTTCTGTTATTTGATAATCCAACTTACTTCTCTACTCTATTGACAGAGTTTTCTCTAGACAAAGGAATCATAATCAATTACTTTGCAAATTATTACCCTCAGGGAAACTGTGGCGGAGTCAACTAACAAAAATCGGGTAAGGATATTAAAGAAGACAGTTACAGATAACCAAATAAATTGGCATAATCAACTTCATAATGCCCTATGGGCCCAAAGGGTCACACCCAAAGAAGCCATAGGAAACTCCCCGTACTTTCTGGTCTACGGGAAAGAAGCCATCCTCCCAAACGGGCTCTATCTGCCATCTCTTCAATTGGACCAAGATTCCAACAAGGAACCCTCATTAGCCATGAAACAAAGAATCAATACTCTACTCATACTAGAAGAAGAGAGAGAGAAGGCTAATTCAAAATTCCTAGCTCACCAACAGATAGTGAAACAATGGTTCGACAAGCATAAGGCCAAAGAAAAGAGTTTTGAGGTAGGAGACTTGGTACTAAAATGGGACAGAGAGAATGAACCAAAAGGGAAGCATTCTAAGTTTCATAACTTGTGGCTTGGACCTTTCCAGGTCGCTAAAAAGATAGGGGCAAGCACTTATCGATTACATAATTTGAGGGGAGAACCTGACGCCCTCCCATTAAATGGTCAGGCCCTAAAACAATATTTCCAATAAATAAATAAAAAACAATAATAAATAATAATAATAAATAAATAAATATAAACAAAAAATGGGAGGACATGAGTTAGGGTTATTGGAAATGAAGGAGGAATTGAGGTTAAAAACCCCATAGGCAGACCCGAAAGCATTAACTGGAGGATTTCAAATGCAAACGTAAAAGGAGCTCTGATTTAAAACTAGTTGGGTCCCCCACCATCTTCCGTATCAGCCGAGTATGAAGGAAGAATAGAGATTCTACTTTCACCCAGTAAATCGCCATTTGTTGAGCTCTCAACACACCCTAAAATGTCTCTGCCAATTTTTACTTTTTGGGTACCACTTAATCTCTTGGTATTGTCTAATACAGAACGATGTTGTTTTCACTTATCATTGTTTTCTGCAATTTCTCCTTGATTCTTTAAAAGTTTCCCTGAACATGTCAAAACCATCATAACTTAAAGGGATTAACATTTGATTAAAGAATCAATCACTAAATTGTTTCACCTAACGCGTCCAAAATTCAGCACCCGGAAGAATTAGAGATGAAAGAAAATCTTCCTAGAAAACTAAGGACGTTGATCACCGATTTTCGTTGGTATTGATAAAAGGGGAGTTGTTCTCTCATGATAAGAAATGCACAATAAAGTTGCCAATGACCGATTTCATTCGGCATCAGCGAAACGCGAGAGGAAGTAGTCGTTTGTGGGGAAAGAAAGGAATCGTCGATGACCAATCCCATAAAATCCTTTCGGCATCGATGACTTGTGAGTAGCTAAACCTGTAAGGAGCATAAAACATTTTCCAGGCCACCAACTCTCGAAACATTTCAGCATTGACAAATTTCCAAGAAGCTATCCCAAGGAAAAGGATGCGATAAGTTCATCCTTGGTTACTGACCCCTGATATCTAATTGACATCGACGATTCCTAGGCTTGGTTAGGGAGCACATAACTGAAAGAAGGTTACCGCCTCTATTGGTGTTCGTGAGTCAAGTCACTAGTCTTTATCTGCCACGTGTCACATCAGAACCATTCGACGAAAGTAATCGACGTCGACGGTTTTCTTTTTGTAAAAAAAAAAAAAAGGTATCAACAAAAAATCCCGTAGCTTTGCGCCGATCCCTGACTTCCCCATTCAGAAAATTACACGATGGGACGTTTTAGCTCTAAGATACGCTAGATATGATGCATTTAATCGATTGATTAGTTCCAAGATCGCACATTAGTTTCTAATTCGTGCGCAAAGTAAAATGACCATTTTAGCCTGTAGATACAATGCATCTCCCTCCGCGCCTCTGCCGTCAACCTACGTAAAATTGATTACATAGAATTGGCAGTAAGTAGTTTTAAATTTCGTCCCATTACTTGTATTAATAGTTTGATGCAATTGGTAAGTTATCTCTCATTATATTATCCTAAATTACTATAAGCCAGAGCATTCTGCATGCAAAGAAGTCTGGAACATCCAAAGGAGTGAGACAAACGACCCGAAGAAGGCGTCTAAGGTATAGTGAGTATTAAGCAACAGAGTTTAGCAAGCATACAATTATGTACTAGTATAGTTTTGTTGTTTCCACCTCAGATGTAGATTAGGATCTAATATTATTTTGTATTTCGGCTCTAATTGAATGTCTTCGGTTGTAGGAACGATGCCTCTAAAGAAACCTACCACTAGGAAATCTCCTAGAGTCCCAAAGCTGCAAAAATCAGAAGAAGGAGAGGGCTCCTCCCTGGCCGTTGCAAGAAAATTGGAATTCACTTCCAAGCCAGTGCCCATCATCAATACGATCACCAAAGAAGCGTTCGCTCAGCCCCCGACCTTTGGAGACACAAAGGTGAACATTGGGACCAAGACAATATTCCCACGATGGGAAGACCTGTTCAAGAAAATAAAGAACTAATAATTCCCCGAATATGCCCTGCATAGCGATCCTGACACAAGGAAGCTGGACGATGAGGTCTTCATCAACATCCACAAGGATTACCTACACATGGTGGTGAGAAGGACTCCGGTATTCCCTTGCATTGAGATTTTGAAATGGCTCATTGAACACACTGATGCACAAAAGTGTGTAATTAATGATGATAATGGTCAAATCGTCGGGGTTTTCCACCCAATAGAAGTCCAAAATTATTACAAGCTTAGGGAGCTTGTTGGAATAGGGGTAGACCTAGGGTTCAATGCTCAAGAGGGCACAAACAAATCCCTAACTACCAACCCTTTCAGCAACACCTACGAAGTATATAAAGTCTCACCCGAGGTAGAGGCAGGGGTAGATGAAAGATTCAGGTGTTTGCAACCTTAGTTGGGACACAAATATGTGATTATATTGCTTACAACGCACTTAGCATCAATTATTCCTTAACATACATTCATTAATACACTTTGCAGAAAGCACAAAGCATCGCAGTAATTACTCAGATCTAGCACTTAACAATGATAAACAGGTTATACTTAATAGCTTAAGAACTTAACATCTTATGTATCATATCTAGCATGCAGTCATATCTCATAAGCACAAAGAATCAATAGATCTATCTAAACATATCAGAGCACTTACCAAGAGAGAGACAAACACATCAACACAATACAAAGAGTTACTGTGGTTCACCCCCACCCTGGGGCTACGTCCACAAGTACTCTTCTGTTATTATCTTCGGTAAACCAAGTTACAACACAAAGCCTTCAAGATCCTACCTTGCCTAGGACAAGAGATCTGCGCAGCTCGCTAGATCCTCTTTCCCCGAGTAGATCCAAGCACTAAGTCCTCCCTTGACCTGTGCACTCAACACTTATAATACTTACAGTAGGCACATAGCTCTTACAGTCACACAGACATCTGATCACATAGATCTACTTTATGCACTAAACCATTCACTTTACATCACACACCCTCCTTTTCATACGCATCTCCTACCCTTCTATTTATACATACAAAAGGCCTAAATAAGGACCGATATCCCTTTCCCATTACAATATTCCCAAAAATCCCAAAAAAGGGGCGTAGATCCCATGATCTCCTCTTTTCCATGCACTCCTTCTCCAACTGGATGTCGGAGTACCGAAAATGGTCAAATATGACCAAGTATTCCTCAAACTTGGTCAAGGGCCAACAGGCCCCCAACACTCACCTGTGAATCATCCCGAGTCACTCAGGTCTGACCAGTTCCTCTTCGAACACCTCAAGCTTGGATTGAGATGCTTCGACCTGCTTCTTTGCGATTTCCTCCTGCTCGACAAACTCCTAGATGAGTGTGTTATTGATTGGTCCTTATAGGCACTTCTCTGATGTAATCACGACCTGTTGTAGCTTTGTCCCTTGGTTCTCAATCTCTAAAAATAGTTGACATGCCTTATCCTGCAAAGGTTGAAGTTGTTGCGTCACTTCCATGACCTTGTTCTGGATCATGTGAATCTGCTGCTATGCGACATGTTGCTTGTGGGATCACTTCATTTTATCTATGGTTGATAGGGCCTTCAACTGCATCTGAATTCTATCTACATTCTACTTCGCCTCCTAGAGCTGCGACTCCAGTTTATGTAATTCTGAGTACTCAACCAGGTTCTCATGTATCTGCGCACTTCTGGTACTTAGTTGTTTTCATTCTTCAGTGACTTATTTAATCCTTTCTACTGTACCTCAGGCAGGTATTTCTCATTGGTCACGCTCTTCTTGCGGGGTACTTGGGTTGATCTGAAGCTCTAAGTCCACGACTCTTTGCTGCAGTTGCTGAATAACTTTAGCAAGCTTCATCACTTGACGGTCTAAGGGTTCTTAGGCCTTTTGTTCTAAGACGATCATAGAGTGAAATGCTTTGTTGACAACTTCTTTGATTCCAATTTTCTTCACGAGAAGTTGCTCCTTCTCCTTTTGTATTTTTTCTCTGTCTCTATCAAATTTCTCATGGATGGCCTCCTTCTCTTGCTGTGTAGCTCGGTGATGCTCTATAATTTCCTCCTGTGATTGTTTTAGGGCCTAGGTGGCCTGTGTTGTTACTTCTTCCGCTTTTCAAAGGCGTACTTCGACCATGTTGGCAATCCTACGGAGTTGAACTAATTCATCTCTTGCTTTTGTTGTTCCTTTAGGAATGGGAGCAGTGGAGACTGCGCGGTTAGACTGAAGTGCTCACTGAACTCCTTGGAGCCCAGCTTCAATTATGTCATACATCGTCTATTGCTTGGCCTCCTGCTTTTCTGTAATTTCTTCTATGGCTTCATTCAAAGTTGCAAGGAGAAATTTGAAGTCATCGGGGTTGAGCATGGTCTTCATATTGGTCATGGTCTCTTTTTCTTTCTTCTTAGAGGAAGACTTCGAAGGTGACCCTTTTCTCTTCTTTGGAACTTCGACTTCTTCTTCTGGTTGTTGTTTGACTTCCTCTAGGTTGTCGTTGTTGCCTTCTTGATTGGTTGTGATGGAAGTTGTCTTTAAAAAGTATCTATCTACATCTTGAGCCTCTTCAGGCTTCTTTGTTTCCTTTGTCTTCTTTGTCTTCTTCATCTTACTGGGCCTAGGTGTGTCTTGCGCAGCTTCTAGGCTGTCAATATCTGAAATGTATGTTGGATATGCTGGAACAAGGAGGTCCGCCGACCATTCCTTGGTGATTTCTTCTATGTCTTCTTCAGTCATCTTATAATAGGACTGAAGCTATCCTTGGTGTTCATTAGCACGTGGAGTTAGGTATATAAAGTGGCGGTCTGCGCTGAACTTTATCAAAGGTCATAACCTTTGTAAAGTTTTTGGGGTTATGCGAGGTTCACCCCCTATGGCTTCTTTCAGTTGATTATATTATCTGTGAAAAATGGCATTTGATTGCCACTTCTTCCTCATGTCTGTTGAGTACCATAAGGTACTGAACTTCACAACTAATGGTTCGAATGGGTCAAGGTTAGGCCTTCTGATAGCTCCCATGCAACAAACAAAATCAATATTAGTAGCCAGCTAAAGTAGAATCCTACCCATGGGGCTACGTCCACAAAGTACTCTTCTGTTATTATCTTCAGTAAACCAAGTTACAACACAAAGCCTTCAAGATCCTACCCTGCCTAGGACTGAAGCTATCCTTGGTGTTCATTAGCACGTGGAGTTAGGTATATAAAGTGGTTTTTTGTGATGAACTTTATCAAAGGTTGGAACCTTTGTAAAGTTTTTGGGGTTATGCAAGGTTCACCCCCTATGGCTTCTTTCAGTTGGTTATAGTATTTGTGAAAAATGGCATTTGATTTCCACTGCTTCCTCATGTCTGTCGAGTACCATAAGGTACTGAAATTCACAGCTAATGGTTCGACTGGGTCGAGGGCGAGCCTTCTGGTAGCTCCCATGCAACAAAGGCGATCAATATTAGTAGCCAGCTAAAGTGGAATCCTACCCATGGGGCTACGTCCACAAAGTACTCTTTTGTTAGTATCTTCAATAAACCAAGTTACAACACAAAGCCTTCAAGATCCTACCCTGCCTAGGACAATAGATCTGCACAACTCGCTAGATCCTCTTTCCCCGAGTAGATCCAAGCACTAAGTCCTCCCCTAACCCATGCACTCAACACTTACAATACTTACAGTAGGTGCAGAGCTCTTACAATCACACAAACATTTGATCACATAGATCTACTTTATGCACTAAGCCATTCACATTACATCACACACCCCCCTTTTCATACGCATCTCCTACCCTTCTGTTTATGTGTACAAAAGGCCTAAATAAGGGATGATATCCCTTTACCATTACAATATTCCCAAAAAGCCCAAAAAGCCCAAAAAAGGGGCGGAGATCTCGTGATCTCCTCTTCGCCATGTGCTCCTTCTCCGACTGGATTTCGGAGTAGCGAAAACGGTCAAATATGACCAAGTATTCCTCAAACTTGGTCAAGGGCCAACAGAGCCAGATGAACGTTTGAACACGGATTTTGTTGTGAAGTTTTATCAGAAGCACAACACTAGCAAAATCATGGCATCCTGGTCGAGAGAAGACAAAAAATTCACCAACCAAAACTCTGGCTAGTACGCGATGACCAACCTCAAACAACCTTATATCTGTCTAATGTCTGTCCTTTTCCAGTTGCATGGAGAGAAAAACTGTTCCAGGTTTTTCGAGGCATGGATGCCTTTGGCTTATACTATTGCCATCTTCGGAACAAGCTTCAACTGGGGTGCTATCATCTCCAAACAAATTAGCACCTACATTCTACAAGCTCAGCAACTGAAGGAAGCATAAACTCCTGCCTTCTACATGGCGTCATATCTATTGAACGTCATCTATGCAAGAAATGCCTTCGCCGAGATGAACCTGAGATGGCACACTTCTGAGCTCCCGATCCATGTCTACTTCAAAATCTTGTGGAAGAATAGGTATAAAATATTCTACTCTCTCATTTGCAACCAATTTATCGCAACTATTCATTTTTTACTATTCAAGAAAGAGTGCCCAAGGCCGTCTGATGCGGCAAAAAAAGTTATATCAAAAGTTTGTCACTGGTACCAGGATGAGTGTGAAACCTACATTAGGGTTTTTGGTGCCATCAAAGCACCACATTTTCTACCTATATATGTTCCCGACCGATTGGTACTAGGGGAAATATGTTACCAAACTATCTTGCAGGGCTACAATGCCATTTTGGTGAAGGATAAGAAGTGGGCATTCATACCCTATGGGTTTCATATCATCTTCTACCAAGTTAAAGACACTGCATAGGTCAAGCAAGAGGGATTAATTCAATTGGAATTTTGGTTCTAGATAGGACGTTTTCACAAGAACAATCCCAAGGTTCTGGTCTCGAAACATGCATCACAAGTATCGTCCTGTTGGCCTTATGACCACGACCGGTTTGAGGATGAAATTTTCACTGAAAACACTCAAGACTGGGATGAGGTGGTGGAAAGAGTGGCTAACCCTAGAGTAATGAAGTTCAAGTCCATGAGTTGGGAAGAGAAAATGGTGTCCTTGGATCAAGAAGCGCAAGAAATTCTCAGGACTAGGGAAGAAAGGGTAACATTCGAATCGGCCGAAACGATGGAAGCTCCCCAGGAAGCCCCTGTATAGAACTAGAATTTTCTTGAAACTCCAAGTGCACTGGAAAGAGGGATTCTCTTGATCCAACATGCTCAACAAATGATGGATCTGGCATCAAATGATCTGACCCTCTTATTAAGTGTTCCTACGAGTAACCTAGAAGAAAGCCCAGTAGGGGTAGGTGGCTCCCAGCTCACAGACCCCGGTAACATCAACGAGTCAGATCACCCTGAATCCACATTGCCTCCAGCCGATTCATTGTTAGGCACATAAATTCAATCAGAGATGGGACGGGTGTTGGTCGAAACAAGTGCACCTAACCCTTTGACCGAGTTCATAAATATATACAGTGATGATAAGAGCCCGAGGCATATCAGAAAACCTCTGTGCATGTAGAAGAAGAAAAGGGAGCTGAGGAAAAAACACCTCTCATTCCCAATGTTCAGAGTCAAGAGGACACACGAGAAGGAAAAGGAGCTGAAAGTGGCCTAGACACAGAAATTCCCGATGCGTTGGATGCCCGAGTAGGTAGTCCCAAGCACAAGTCAGAATTGGATGATTCAAAAGAAAGCTCCTTGCAGAAGGACGTCGATGATTCCATGACTAGTATACAAGAAAGTATTGAGCTCCCTCCTGACACATCTATTCCACTTGATACTCAGGTCCCCGATAAAAAACTAGAAGAGGCTGGGCCTTCAAAGAAAAATAAGGAGGTTCAAGAGTCTGATCTTGAACAAATATATACCACCAGAAGCCTAGGAAGCACGCTCACATGGGGCGACCAATAGATACCAGAGCTGGTAGAAGAGGTAGCAGACAACTATGCAATCTCTTATTATCAAAAGAGGAAGGCCATTGTGAAAAGGAATTCTAAGAAGAGAAATATTACTGTGGACCATTCCATTTTGGTTACCATAGAGGAAAACTTGATCAACACAGCAGATGCTCGCACGTCTGAACTGATAGGCGTGGGAAGAGCCCTCTATGATGCTGCCTAGGATAGGGCCAGGAGGGATGAAAGAGAACTGGCTGATGAAAGACCCAAAAAACTGTAGCAACCACTGCATGCATGGCATATTTCCAACTCCTTCCTAAGAGGAGGTTGTAGTTGAGAGGTGCATCGACCACTTCAACTTCGACACACATGGTCTTCCCTCCTAACTGCATGGGGAAAGAAGGAATGATTCCATGTGGTCTGAAAGAACGACCTTCGAAATCCATAAGAAGAGTAGGTGAAGGAGATAGAATGGGTTGGCCAATGGACTTCCAACACACCAACGACATGACGCATGTCGAGGCACCCTCATCAACCATTGTGCGGAAAATATTTTGGGTAGACTATTTCGTGGGGTGAGCCACTACTATCTGAAATGCAACATGGTATGGGAGATGAGGTTTCAAGTCGGTTTTATCAAGCATTATAGTTCCTGGATTACATGTCTCGACGGATCTTAAGGTGGCTAACAGAGCCTTTCTCTACGAAGGGAAGCTCTGAAGGACCTCCAAAGTAGACATCATGCAAGGGGTTTGTGACAAATATTCCACCATAGAGTAGTTATGGGTAGCCCTTGCGTTTGGATTATGTGAAGCTTTCTTTAATGCCCCTTTCAGGATGCATGTCATTGTTTCACCCATCATTATCTTGATATGGAGAGGAAAAGACGGTTTTCAAATTCTTTTCCCTTTTCTACAGTACTTGGCATTCCATAATCATGTGCCCTAGTAGCTCTATGGTATTCACCTTTCAACATATAGACATTTGAAGTAGAGGGATTGCTAGACGACGAAGGGGGTCTCTGACCACCCCCATCTGCATTCGTAGAGGCTTGAGTTAAATTTTTCCCATGAGGAAATGGGTTTGTTAACACTGCAGGTTGCTGCAGCGCCAATAAATTTTGGGCCTCCACAAGTCAAGGGCACAGGTGATTCGGGTGGTCTTCCGCAGAGAGGTTGCATGGATACTTCCACTTATTTCTCTCTATGTTTCCCCCACCAGTGTTATTGGTGGGTTTCGTATCCCCCTTACCCTTCTTTCGTTGTTTTTTATTCCCTTCGACCTGCTGGCTGGCCTTTGGGTTTATTGATTGCACGCTGTGTACATATGACATATGAGCAAGGGGAGTAGCTAAAATAGGAGTTGAGATGGCCACTATCTGTTGTATTGACAATTGGTGCAATTGGTTTGACAATGGATCAGTGGGTTTTGATTGTGCTGAACCAACAATGTCGTCAGCATGTGATCCAGACTTATGTCTGGTCTTATCAAGAATAGACCTTGGCGCATCTAGAAAAACTTCGTAAAGAAAACCAGACTGAGAGTAAATCAACTCTAGCTGTTGATCTCTCATTATCATTTCTTCCTCTGAAAAGACCCCCAACGTTGCTACGTCCTTGGATAGCTGGGGTACCAAAGACTTAAGGAACCATTCCAGTAGGAATGTTGGTGGAACTAGTACTTTAATCAAACTCTTTCGACATTGCCATTCTTGAATTTGATTAGAGATATGGTCGTCCTTTGTCTACTCAAATTTGGCCAGTAGTTATGTGTCGACATCATATCTCACAGGTAATTGAAAATGGTTTAAAAAACCATTGCCAATTCTCCAAAAGTAGAGTATCTTGAGTGGTCTAGCTCGATGTACCATTTCACAACACTCCCAATAAGAGTGCTTTGAAACAGATGCAACTGAATGGAGTCATCCCTCAAAGAATTGGATGAGCACCATAGATGAAATGTGGTCACATGATCACCTGGATCTTCGTTCGGCTTTCCTTCGAACTTTGGAATGTTTGATGGAAACTTGGTCAGCATGGAAGGCCAATGTGGATCGTGACAGATTGGGTCATTCAATAATTTTGACAAGTCTAGAAATGCAAAGTTGTCATAAATGGTAGCTTAGGTTGTTGTGTATCTATAGGAGGATAAGAGCCTGGGATTTGGCTAGCACTAGGTTTCCAGGAAAAGTTAGGCTGCTGGCGTGGGTTCTGGTAAAAACCATGGCCTAGGCCAACATTCGGATGTTGTGCTTGTTGAGACGTCATCGAATGAATCTCGTAGTAGGACGTTGAGGGTTGAGAAGGGATTTCTCCTGACGTAGTGTTCCAAAGGTTCTGCAAAGGGTTTCCCCCTGTCGATTCAACAAGCATATGTACTGAGCCTTACCTAGGGTTCCATTGACCATGGAAGGGGTTGCACTTGGTCAACATCCTTGACGAGGGAACTGATCCCTGCCATGGATTCCAATATCCTTGAGAAGTGTGTGCCCCCTATGCAAGAATAGTACCTTGCGTAGGATTTTGTAATCCAAAACTACGGTTTCCCCTAGCTGAGGTGGTAGTTGATGAGAATGTGTTGTTACCAAATGTGTTGAACAAAGAGAATGACAAAGAACCCACTAGTGTGGTAATAGAAGAAGGTCTGTGACTACCTGCTCCAGACAGGTTGTACTTCATGGTCGGCCAGATGAGTTGCCGAGGAGCATCGCCAAGCGAGGGAGACAATAGAGGTATATGGCCCCCTCCGTAGGGGAAATAATTATAGAGGGATGAAGAGCCCCACATGGACCCTTGCAAAGGAGCGTTTGAGCTCCCTGACCCCAGACCCAAAGTCTATAGGGTGGAGTAGGAGAGGATTGATTTCATGTCAAAGTTGGGCATACCTTATGAAAATGGAGGGCCCGTCGCACTCCATGTAAACGGTGCAGTGATCGTCACCATGGATAGAATCAGACCACTGCTTGAGGTAGAGGTAGTCGACATCATAGTGTCCTGGACTTGCGAAGGTGATTTAGGAGGTGGAACGCCCCTAGCTGTGGCAATCGTAGAGGGAGTATGAGGACTCCCTGACGAAGTAGAAACATTTTCCTCCATTGCTTCTTGTAGGATTATCTGACGCTCGTGATGGGTTACCCTTGGAGGGGAAATATGTATCAGAAGTGGCGCTGACAATTCAGTGATCATAGAGTTATACAGATCAAGATATTTCGCTCCAATATCAGACATAGTTGGTCCCTTTGGAAATGAATGTTCACCTCTCAGAGATTGCTCAGGTACAATTTCATGTGGCCCAGTCACCTCAAATGACCCTTCTTGGTCAATTCTTCACCTTCGTAGTGGAAGTAGTGGATCCAAGTTAACCGACGGCAAGATCAAAAGCCTTCAAGACCGGTGGAGCTCTTGATCTTCCACTGTGTGATAGGATCAACAACAAACTAAGGATTTCTATCGTTGAAGACTAAAACATGCACTAGAAAAAGTTCCTATGAGATGCAACAAGCAAACCACTATTACTAGTTGGAAGAGCAGTTACAACAACCAATAGTAGAGAAACTTACCTGTGCAAGTGAACTCGAACACGGAAGCACCCTCCAGGTATAATCTGCAAAACGTGGTTCGATCTCTACCCTAGGTACCATGGTATACCCTCACAGTCACCTGTGTAAGTTCCTAAAATTAAAGGCAACTAGGTTTCTATCTCATGAACAACTACCAGGCAAGTACAGTTGACAGTAGAGTGGACTCCAATGAGAAGGGTATCAAGCCTGAAACCTATCGAGGGTATCAAAAGCAATTGTTCCAGAATACAACTGACCACCTCAAATGGATTCGAGACCCACGAAGCTCCGTGGAAAATGCGATCAACGTAACCCCAAGATAAGTCCTCTATATGCGTTCCTCCGCTACGATTGGTCTGGATTTGGAAGGGTTATCTCCACTACCTTTCCACACACGACCTCGTGTTTAGCCCCTATGTTAGAGGGGGGTCCCAGATAGTTTCCACGTTACTGGATTTTTTCACTCCCTAGCACAAACTCTTATGTTTGTTTTATAGCCTTGAAGAGTTTCCTCTCCAACCTAAATCAAGTCTCTAGCCTAATCTAATTAATGGACCCTACAAACACAAAGTCTGATTAATTTTAATTAAGCATTAATTTTAAGTGGTTTATCTTAAGTCAAAGGAATGGAAATGAAACTGATGGTGTTTGTTAAAAGACGAAAGAGAAGAACAAAAGTTGGAAACAAAATTACTTTTTTTTTTCAACAAACAAAGTTTTGCAAATTGAACACTCATTAACTAACTTTTCTTTCTAATATCTTTTAAAATAAAAACTCAAAACTGAATTTCGCTCAACTACGATCTACTTAAATTCCTAAGTATTCAGTAAATAACTTAATAAATCACTCTTCTTCCTGAAAAAACAACTAACCTAACTACTTAACCAAACAAGAAACTGAAATCTTATTTATTTAGTTATTTTTTATATGCTCCAAAATAAGAAAGTTGAAAATGAATTCTTTTCTTTTCTTCTAAAGCAAGTAAAAAGGGAAAAGTGAAGACAAGGCAAGACCAAAAATCAACTTCTGGTCTACTGTGGCTTGCAGAGAGTTACTGACAATACTAAACAAGTTAATAAAAAAAAACTCACAGAACTTGTCTCAAACCCTAATCAAGAAAAAAAGAAATCTTGATAAAGAAAAAGATAATTGCTATCATACCTAGGCCAAAGACTGTACGAAACAGAGACCAGGGCTAAATCAAGAAAACCCTTGATTAAAATGTTTTCACAGGGAAGAGGATGACTGCCTCTTCTTTAAAATATTTTCCTGACACAGGCACACAACTGATACTTTAGCAACCTACGTATGTACGCGGGCTGTTCAAAGATAGGGTGCATATGTACATGTGTAGACCCACTGCAGGCCGCGTACACCTCTATGACCTCTCTAAAAAGAAAAAATTAAGAGTCAAGCACATGCAGGGAGTACTGGTATGGAATACCAGAATCACTTAAAGACACAGAAACTTACCGAAACTCAAAAATAAATAAATAAACTAATTAAAAATACTAAAAAACAGAAATCCCCTAAAAACCCTAGAGGATCCCCAGTATGGTCGCCAATTCTGCTATAGTGGTAAAACCCCCCTACAGACTACACTAGGGTTCTAAAGTGCATGCAGAGCTAACCATCTAAATTATCCTACTTTTAACCAATATCCTGACAAGACCCCACATTCATATATAAAGTACAAAGTATAGGGATCTGGTAGTCTTACATTGAACTTCGCATCCAGTGTCGATCCCAATGTGTTTGGTCGCTTCTTGACTGCAAATCTCCTCCCAAGGCTGCTAGGTATGCATGTTTGGTGCAAATTAGGGTTATAACAATGAATTGGCAACGAAGTTTGAGAAGGAATTCACACTAGTCTTATGCCTCTTCACCGACACAGTCATGAGGAGTGTGTGGTACTTGGATAGTGGTGCATCACGTCATATGACATAAACACATGAACTATTCAATAGTCTAATGGAGAAAGAATAAGGAATCCATGTGGAGGTTGGTGATGATGCCAAGTATGTAGTGAATGGAGATGGAACAATCTTGTTCCATATTGAGTCAAAAGGTTCATTTGAGGCCAAGGATGTGCTATATGTACCAAGACTGAAAAATAATTTTCTCTCAGTATTAGTTATGGAGGATAGGGTTTTTTTTTTCACGTTCAAGAAAGGGAAAGTACTCATACATACAGAGGGAGCTAGCCCAAACATAACAATTTGCATTAGGGTTAGAGTGGGAATGTTATACAAGTTGAAGGTAAATCTTGTTCAGATGGCCTTGGTACATGACAGTGACAACCTATGTGAATTATGGCATAAGAGGATGGGACACCTGCACTACAAGGCATTGCCAATTCTGAGGGATATTGTCATTGGTCTTCCAAATTTCAATGTTGAGCAGTAGGGCGTGTGCACTTGGAAAGAATTCCAAGTTTTCTTTTACAAGAAGTGAGAGTAGGTCCAAGGGAATATCATATATTATACATTCATTTGTGAGTGAAGCAATGTTAGTGGTATAAATGCAGGGAGAATCATAGTATGTGACATACATTGATGACTTTTCCAGGAAAACCTGGATCTTCGTTATGAAGATCAAGGATGAGGTATTCAGTTGGTTCCAAGAGTTCAAGGCCCAAGTGGAGTGTTGGCAATTTCAGTTAACAGAAAGCAAATCAGCGTATACTTGTCATTGATGGAAAGTACAGTTGTGGTTGCAGTGATGACAATAGCAATGAATAGCCGCGCAACAATAATTGGGAGGAGAAGAGTCAGTGACCGTAGGATCCCTTTCAAATTTCCCGAAAGAAC
>ML782190.1:249085-261936 GCA_009831015.1 Picea engelmannii
TATATATTTATCACAATTACATACCTATCTATTCAACATATTTACATTGAATTTTCAATTTCACACAGGATCATTTCACTTCAAGGGGAGATGTTGTCACTTAAAGTTATGCATGTGATAAAAAAATAAATTAAAATTACTCTAGAACTCTCAATGTAGTAAATAATTACATGGATACACATGTGTACCACAACATTTAAAAAAATAAATGAGTGTAAATCCATTTTAAACCTATATTTATCATATAACTTAGATCAAATTTATTAATTTCTTTTTAAAATTTAATACAAAAAAATCAATACATAATATAGAATTAAATAATAATAAAAATTATATAGTAAAAATTTTGATCTCTCTGCGTAAATCTGAGTCTAAAATAAATTCAGACCATCCATAAGTCAAAGCCTAGGTATTACAATCTATCGATACCATGGCTACAACTTCGATAGGACTAGCAAGAGAGAGACAAACACATCAACACAATACAAAGAGTTACCGTGGTTCACCCCCACCCTGGGGATACATCCACAAAGTCTTCTTTTGTTATTATCTTCGGTAAACTAAGTTATAGCACAAAGCCTTCAAGATCCTACCCTGCCTAGGACAAGAAATCTGCACAGCTCACTAGATCCTCTTTCCCTGGGTAGATCCAAGCACTAAGTCCTCCCTTGACCCATGCACTCAACACTTACAATACTTACAGTAGGCACAACGCTCTTACAGTCACATAGACATCTAATCACATAGATCTACTTTATGCACTAAGCCATTCACTTTACATCACACACCCCCCTTTTCATACGCTTCTCCTACCCTTCTATTTATAAATACAAAAGGCCTAAATAAGGGCTGATATCCCTTTCCCATTACAATATTCCCAAAAAGCCCAAAAATCCCCAAAAAGGGGCGAAGATCACACAATATCCTCTTCTCCATGATCTCCTTCTCCGAATGGATGTCGGAGTACCGAAAATGGTCAAATATGACCAAGTATTCCTCAAACTTGGTCAAGGGCCAACAGGCCCCCAACATTCACCTGTGACTCATTCCGAGTCACTCAGGTCTGACTAGTTTCTCTTCGAACGCCTAGATCTTGGATCGAGCTACTTTGACCTGATTCTTTGCGATTTCCTCTTGTTCGACAAACTCCTGGATGAGTGCGTTATTGACTGGTCCTTCTAGGTGCTTCTCTGATGTAATCACGACCTGTTGTAGCTCTGTCCCTTGGTTCTCAATCTCTAAAAATAGTTCACATGCCTTATTTTGCAAAGGTTGAAGTTGTTGCGTCACTTCCATGACCTTGATCTATATCATGTGGATCTGCTGCTGTGTGACATGTTGCTCATGGGATCGCTTCATTTTCTCTATAGTTGATAGGGCCTTCAACTGCATCTAAAGTCTATCTGCATGCTTCTTCAGCTCCTAGAGCTACGACTCTAGTTTATGTAATTCTGGGTACTCGACCAGGTTCTCATGTATCTACGCACTTCTGGTACTTAGTTGTTTGCATTCTTCAGTGAGTTATTTAATCCTTTCTACTGTACCCCGGGCAATTATTTCTCACTGGTCGCACTCTTCTTACAGGGTACTTGGGATGATCTGAAGCTCTAAGTCCATGACTCTTTCCTGTAGTTGCTGAATAACTTCAGCAAGCTTCATCACTTGACAGTCTAAGGGTTATTCGACCTTTTGTTCTAAGCTAGTCATAGAGAAAAATGCTCCATTGACAACTTCTTCGATTCCAATTTGCCTCGCGAGAAGATGCTCCTTCTCCTTTTGTATTTTTTCTCTATCTCTATCAAATTTCTCATAGATGGCCTCCTTCTCTTGCTGTGTAGCTCAACACTGCTCTATAATTTCCTCCTGTGATTATTTTAGGGCCTGGGTGGCCTGCGTTGTTACTTCTTCCACTTTTCGAAGGCGTACTTCGACTATGTTGGCAATCCTAGGGAGTTGAACTAATTCATCTCTTGCTTCTATTGTTCCTTCTGGCATGGGCGCAATGGAGACTGCGTGGTTAGACTGAAGTGCTCACTACACTCCTTGGAGCTTGGCTTCAATTCTATCATATATCATCTATTTCTTGGCCTCCTGTTTTTCTGTAATTTCTTCTATGGCTTCATTCAAAGTTGCAAGGAGAAAGCTGAAGTCATTGGGATTGAGCGTGGTTTTCATCTTGGTCACGGTCGCTTTTTCTTTCTTCTTAGAGGAAGACTTCGAAGGTGACCCTTTTCTCTTCTTTGGAACTTCAACTTCTTCTTCTGGTTGTTGTTAGACTTCCTCTAGGTCGTCATTGTTACCTTCTTTATCGGTTGTGATGGAAGATGTATTTACAGAGTAGCTATCTACATATTGAACCTCTTCAGGCTTCTTTGTTTCCTTTGTCTTCTTTGTCTTCTTCATCTTACTAGGCCTAGGTGTGTCCTGCGCAGCTTCTGGGATGTCAATATTTGAAATGTACGCTGGATTTGCTGGAACAAGGAGGTCCGCCAACCATTCCTTGGTGATTTCTTCTAGGTCTTCTTTGGTCAACTTATAATAGGATTGAAGATATCCTTGGTGTTCATTAGCACGTGGAGTTAGGTATATAAAGTGGTGGTCTGCGCTGAACTTTATCAAAGATCAGAACCTTTGTAAAGTTTTTGGGGTTATGCGAGGTTCACCCCCTATGGCTTATTTTAGTTGGTTATAGTATCTATGAAAAATGGCAATTGATTGCCACTGCTTCCTCATGTTCGTCAAGTACCATAAGGTACTGAACTTCACAGATAATGGTTCGAATGGGTCAAGGTCGGGCCCTCTGGTAGCTCCCATGCAACAAAGGTGATCAATATTAGTAGCCATCTAAACTAGAATTCATGCCCCTGGTCTTGGGCTTCTCTACAGTCAATTTCTAGTTGATTGAACAAATATGTTGCCCAATTCATTTGTATTCCCTCCACGCACTTCCCTGCGAGGTCAACTACAAAGCCAAATACTTGTGTAGGTCTATTCTTACGTACCATCTTCCCTGCTATTAGCTGACATGCGAGGTGTACTGCACCACTCTTGATAGAGGATACCTTGTAACCTCACGTGCCTTTTTCAACATTTCCATATGCCTCTTTAATATTTTGTGAAAGAGTGTGGTCCGCGGTATTTATAGGGTAGTACTCATAAGGATCAAGGCCCTGCATGCTAAGCCCAGTAGTCCTACTGATCAGCACCAGATCAATAGTTATGCGATGGTTTAACCACAGGTATCCTCTGTGGTAACTTTCTAGCAACAATTTCACACAAGCAGTCACCTCCTGATGTCTGTCGAAGTGTGGTATTTTCATAACATTGAGCAGAGTAGACTATGCAAGGTTCATCATCCATTTCTGAGGGGCGATCTTCGAGCTCTGGCCCTTAGTCCTCGTTAATTAATTAGCATCAGTTATTCTTGGACACAGATCTGTGATTATCTTGCTTACAACGCACTTAACATCAGTTATTCCTTAACATACATTCATTAATACACTTTACAGAAAGCACAAAGCACCGTAGTAATTACTCATATCTAGCACTTAGCAATGATAAACAGGTTATACTTAATAGATTAAGCACTTAGCATCTTATGTATCATATCTAGCATGCAGCCATATCTCATAAGCACAAAGAATCAATAGATCTATCTAAAAATGTCAGAGCACTTAGCAAGAGAGAGACAAACACATCAGCACAATTAACAGAGTTATCATGGTTCACCCCCACCCTAGGGCTATGTCCACAAATTACTCTTCTGTTATTATCTTCGATAGACCAAGTTACATCACAAAGCCTTCAAGATCCTACCCTTCCTAGGACAAGAGATCTGCGTAGCTCGCTAGATCCTCTTTCCCCGGGTAGATCCAAGCACTAAGTCCTCCCCTAACCCATCCACTCAACACTTACAATACTTACAGGTGTCAGTAGGCGTAGAGCTCTTACAGTCACAAAAAAATCTGATCACATAGATCTACTTTATGCACTAAGCCATTCACTTTACATCACACACCCCCTTTTTCATGCGTATCTCCTACCCTTCTATTTATGCATACAAAAGGCCTAAATAAGGGCTGATATCCCTTTCCCATTACAATATTTCCAAAAATCCCAAAATTCCCAAAAAAGGGGCAGAGATCCCGTGATCTCCTCTTCGCCATGCACTCCTTCTCTAACTGGATGTCGGAGTACCGAAAACGGTCAAATATGAACAAGTATTCCTCAAACTAGGTCAAGGGCCAACAGATCCAGATGAGCATTTGAACACGGATTTTGTTGTGAAGTTTTATCAGAAGCACGACACTAGCAAAATCATGGCATCCTGGTCGAGAGAAGACAAACAATTCACCAACCAAAACTCTGGCTAGTACGCGACGACCAACCTTAGACAACCTTATATCTATCTAATGTCTCACCTTTGCCGGTTGCATGGAGAGAAAGATTGTTCTAGGTTTTCGGAGGCATGGATTCCTTTGGCTTATACTGTTGCCATCTCCAGAACAAGCTTCAACTGGGATGCTATCATCTCCAAACAAATTAGCACCTACATAAACATTCTACAAGTTCAGCAGTCGAAGGAAGGATAAACTCCCGCCTTCTACATGGCGTCTTATCTATTGAACGTCGTCTATGAAAGAAATGCCTTCACCAGGATGAACCTGAGATGGCACACTTCCGAGCTCCCAGTCCATGTCTACTTAAACATCTTGTGGGAGAATAGGTATAAAAGATCCTACTCTCTCATTTGCAACCAATTTATCGCACCTATTCATTTTTTACTATTCAAGAAAGAGCACCCAAGGTTGTCTGATGCGGCCAAAAAAGTTATATCAAAAGTTGGTCACTGGTGCCTGGATGAGCACGAAACCTACATTAGGGTTTCCGGTGCCATCAGAGCACCACATTTTTTACCTATATATGTTCTCAACCGACTAGTACTAGGGGAAATATGTTACCAAACTATCTTGCAGGGCTACAACGCCACTTTGGTGAAGGATAAGAAGTGGGCATTCATACCCTATGGGTTTCATATCGGCTTCTACCAGGTTAAAGACACCGCGCAGGCCAAGCAAGAGGGATTAAGTCAATTTTAATTTTGGTTCTAGACAAGACGTTTTCACAAGAACAATCCCAAGGTTCTGGTCTTGAAACATGCATCACAAGTATCGTCCTATTGGCCTTATGACCACGACCAGTTTGAGGATGAAATTTTCATTGAAAACACTCAAGACTGGGATGAGGTGGTGGCAAGAGTGGCTGACCCTAGAGTAACAAAGTTCAAGTCCATGAGTTGGGAAGATAAAATGGTGTCCTTGGATTAAGAAGCGCAAGAAATTTTCAGGACTAGGGAAGAAAGGGTAACATTCGAATCGATCGAAAGGATGGAAGTTCCCCAAGAAGCCCCTGTACAGAAATGGAATTTTCTTGAAACTCCAGGTGCACTGGAAAGAGGGACGCTCTTGATCCAACATGCTCAGCAAATGATGGATCTGCCATCGAATGATCCGGCCCTCTTATCAAGTGTTCTAACCAGTAACCCAGAAGAGAGCCTAGTAGGGGTAGGCGACTCTGAGCTCACAGATCCCGGTAACATCAATGAGTCAGATGACCTTGAATCCACATTGCCTCTAGTTGTTTCATTGGCAGGCGCAACGATTCAATCAGATCTGGGTCGGGTGTTGGTCAAAACAAGTGCACCTAACCATTTGACCGAGTTCATAAATATATACAATGATGATGAGAGCCCGGAGGTATCTCAGAAAACCTTTGTGTATGTAGAAGAAGAAAAGGGAGCAGAGGAAAAAACACCTCTTGTTCCCAATGTTCAGAGTCAAGAGGACACATGAGAAGGAAAAGGATCCGAAAGCGGCTTAGACACAGAAATTTCCAATGTGTCGGAGACCCGAGCAAGTAGTCCCAAACACGAGTTAGAATTGGATGATTCAAAAGAAATATCCCCGTAGAAGGATGTCGACGATGCCATGACTAGTATACAAGCAAGTATTGAGCTCCCTCCTGACACATCTATTCCACTTGATACTCAGGTCCCCGATAAACAACGGGAAGAGGCCGGGCCTTTAGAGAAAAATAAGGAGGTTCAAGAGTCTGATCTTGAACAAATATATACCACTGGAAGCCTAGGAAACACGCTCACATGGGGCGACCAACAGATACCAGATATGGTAGACGAGGTAGAAGACATCTATGCAATCTCCTATGATCAAAAGAGGAAGGCCATTGTGCAAAGGACTTCTAAGAAGAGAAATATTACTGTGGACCATTCCATTTTGGTTACCACAGAGGAAAACTTGATCAACACAGCAGATGCTCGCAGGTCTGAACTGATAGGCATGGGAAGAGCCCTCTCTGATGCTGCCCAGGATAGGGCTAGGAAGGATGAAAGATAACTAGATGATACTCTGAAGGAACTGGAACACTTGCGCCATCTTGTTGAGTATTACAAAGATGCCACACTGACTGTGGCATATTTGAAGAGTGAGTTTTCAGGAGTTTACAACGAGTACAAGAAAGAAAGAAACCTATTAACCGGAAATATAATTGAATTCCAGGAGGACACTCTCATGGCCCTCGCAACATGCAAGGAGATGGAACGATGGCATGAAACAGTGCTGTAAGTAGTCGAAATACTTGAATACATTGAGGCAATCCAACAGGGTCGAGAAAAGGAAGAACATGGCATTCGGATATTAGGCAAAAGTACCCTCCACCGCATAAATAGATCCACAAAATACTGGACTAAGATGTCTCGGGACCCACATTGAGAGATCCAAGAATAATATGCCAAGTGCCAGAAGCACTGGGATAAAATTAATAAAGTAATGAAAGATATCAAGCTCCCTGAGTTCAGTACCCCTAGTGAGTTTATCGACATAAGAGACGTGCTCAAGACGTATGCCGAACATGACTGCCTATGTACCAAAGAGTGCGCAAAGGTAGCCGATTTGAGGTCGGGACAGGTGCAACAATTCATAGAACACGCGATCAGAGCTAAAACCATGTTGCAACAGCTGAATTCCACCTTGGTAAAGTACCGAGAGCATGCAACAGACATCAGAGGGATATATGCGGCCCCAATGGAACAACATAGATTCCCGTGGGCCCAGACTTGTGAACAATTGTTCATCAATTCATCTGAATACGAAAGGAGTCATCCTTTCAAAGAAATATCCCGGGTGGACTGATCAAGAAACTGTTATAAGATAATGCCACGTGGAAAATTTTGTTTGGTTCAAACTGTACTAAGCCATTAAACTTCGGTTAAGCTTGAGATTATAAATAAAGGCCTTGGCCAATTAATTAATGGTCGATGGTTTGTTGTAAGAACTATTTTATTTCTAGCTGTTAAGAATTATTTTGAAGCTTCTATGAATTTAGAAGTCATTCTAGACCAAAGATGAAGTTATCTTTATCAAATGCATGCATGATTGAGCTTGAAGAAGAATTATTTCCTATTCATTTTTATGAGAAGATGTAACAAGTAAGAGCTATCGAATATATTGTCAAGTTAACTAGTACAATTGCTTTGTTGTTATTTTCTTTAAAGATGAAGATGATGAATTGTTGTGCGAATTATGAGAGGAATGATGGTGGTAGATGAATTATTTTTCTTACCATTTATCTTGTTTCATATGTGTTTTTCTTTTTGGTAGTTAGTAATCTCAGGAAATGATTGGATGGTCACATGGTTAATGTATTATTACTAGACCTGTGGCATAGAATTGTCATTTGCATGTTTGAGCAGCGAGTTATCCCTAGCTCGACCTCTTCTCAGTAGTTGAAACTTTATCCTGTTATTTGTCAAGTTGGTTTGTACTGGATTTCACTTCTGATATCAACCCCACCCCAAGAGAAAATATAGAAAAGAAAACAGTCCCAACTGGAGGAAGAGCCTTCACCAGAAAACACAAAGCCCATCGATACGTTGACCAGATCGCAAGATCTGGAGAACCATTCCATTTTAAATGCTGCAAAGTCTAATTAGGCCTCGGTGGCAGGTTTGGTTTCTGCTGTTGAGTCAAGGGATTTAAGACCCATCAACACGTTCCTCAAGTGGTGAAGTGTTTGGAAATAACTGTACTGCCAACATAAGAGATGGGATCTGACATTCTATAGGAAAGACTGCTTCCAACCCGTAAAAAAATTGTAAAGGTGAGAAACCAGTAGCAGTCTTTACAGACATTTGGTAGGCCCACAATGCTGAGTATAATATCAAATGCCAATTTGACTTGGAAGAATTGATCGTTCGCTATAGAATGGTCTTGAGTGATTTATTCACATCTTCCACCTAACCATTCACTTGTGGGTAATAAGGTGATGAGTGTTCTTGCCTCAAGCCAAGCATTGATGTTAATTTAGACATCATTTTGTTCTGAAAGTGACTTCCATAGTCAGTGAAAATCTCCTTTAGGATGCCGAACCTTGCTATTACCTGATTAAAAAAGAACAGAGTTGTTGTTTGTCCATCATCCTTGAAAGTCGACATAGCTTCGAGCCACTTGGTAAAGTAGTATATTTCTACGATGATATAACAATGCCCCCTATATGAGGGTGGTGGCATGTAGTATAATCAATCCCCCACTTGGTGAAGGGGCCAACTGTGATGACAGGAAACATGGGAGCAGGATTTGCCCTCATCTTCTGTGAGAAGATCTGACACGAGTGGCACTTTTTGACAATTCAATGCAATCTTTGATTAACGTCGACCAATAGTAACTGGCTCATAGAATCTTTTGGGTTGTTGCCAACCCAGAAAAATGACCACCACATGCTCCAATGTGGCATTCGTTAAGCACGATTTCTACTTCTTCATGGGTGAGACATCGACGAATGGTGCAATCTATACCTCGACGATACAAAGTGTCTTCGAGAATAAGATATTTTTTTTCCTGATGGCGTATACGTCAATGCTCATCATGAGAAGAAGAAGCGGGACAATTTAAAGTCTGGAGATAGACTAATATATCTCCATACCAAGGATCCGAAGATGCAATCAAAAACATATCTCCTTTAATAGGTGACTCTTCGGGTATAACATCGCCTGACTCGACCGGAAGTTCTGAGATGAATTCTACAAAGACCAATGACTTTTTGGATTTCGCCGAAACAAAATACAAGTCAAATTCATGGAGGATAACTATCCATACACTGATCTTTCCGCTGATTATGCGTCATGTCAAGACATATTGGAATGGATTCACAATGACAATGATGATGGCCTTGCGAAACATGATATAGTGACAGAACCGTTGGACAACATGAACTGCTGCCAACACAAGTTTCTCAACATGGGAGTAGTTGAGTTCTGGTCCAACTAGGCCTTGGCTCAGGCAATAAATCACGTGCCCTTCAAGCAAATCGTCCTCTTGAACCAAGACCATGTCGATGGTCGACTCTACAACGACCAAATACAATAAGAAATATTTATTATAATTGGGTGGTCGAAGTAGAGGGGAAGATGCGAGGGCACATTACAATGCATCAAAAGAGCATTGAGCAGATTCATCCCAATGGAAAGCCGAAACATCCTTATTTAGTAAACGCATGATCCCTTTTGTGATCTCTACATATTTTGCGATGAAATGACGTAAAAATTTTACTTTTCCCTGTAAACTCTGAAGCCGAGGGACTATGCATGGGGGAGGAAACTAAAATATCGTCTCAACCTTTAAAGGATCGACCATGATCCCTGTTGTTGAAACTATGAAACTTAATAGATGACACAAAGTCACGCAAAAACTACATTTTTTTAGATTCAAGCGAATCTAATAGTAGCGACATCGCTCAAATATAAGTCAGATGTGTTAGACAACTGAGAGGGGGGGTGAATCAATTGTTATTGTGCTTAAAAAGTTATGCTTCTTTTAAAATCTTTACAAGGCACTCAAAGATGATCACAATAATTCAGAGAAATAAACAAAGGCACATTCAACATCAATCACATATATGAGAAAGACAGAGAGATAATTTCTGTGGAAACCCATACAGGGTAAAAACCTCTTTTTATTTATATGATAAGTATTATCTACATTCTTTACATTATCATACATATGAGCACCAACTCATTGTGAGGCTACAACCTCTGGTTTTGGAAGCTACAACTTGCTGAGAGCACCAACTCTCTATTTTCTCTAGCACCCACTAGAAGGAAGCACCCACCCCCTAGTTTCTTTAGCACCAACTAGAAGGAAGCACCAACTCCCTGGTTTCTCTAGCACCAACTAGAAGGAAGCACCAACTCCCTGTGTTCAAGCACCCACTTGAACCTTTGAGGACACCATTCCTCCCTAGCACCTCCCAACCACCCTAATATATAAATTCCTTGTTACTAAAACTTATTACAGTGATATGAAGTTATTCAATGGCTTACCAGCCTTGTCACTGTTCTGTTACACTAGTCTATTCTGTCTGCATTAGTGTCTTTTGCATGCCCCTTGAACTTTCTGTTCTTTTTCCTTTTATACTCTCAGCACCATATCCCTTGAATGCAACCTTCCTCTACTGCGCATTTCTACACCTGCGCTCTGCCTCTTTGCTCACACTTGAATCCTTCCCCATGATGACAACACTAATCTCTTCTTTGTTCGACATCCTTATAGTATCTATTGTCTTTTTGCATGCAATATTCACAATGCCTCTTCATACTCACTCCGCGCTAAATTCCTCCACAACTTAAGTGCTCTGTCTGATCATCATCATGACTCTTCAGCTTCTCTGGTCGTTTGAGACTCTTCATCTTCTCTGTGAAAGTTGAGATCACCTTCTCTGCTCCAGTTACAGGCTTCAATGCTCATCCAGTTGTCAATCGCCTCCATGAACATCTTCATCCCTCTTGAAGATTCCCTGAGACTCTTCACCTCCTCTGTCAATCATCCCGAAGTGTCTTCGAGTCCTCTGGCAGAAACCATCAGTGGTTTTTGGCAGTTACACTGTGTTGTGTTATAATAGCCCTCCGATCTTGTTCAAATTCACCTGCACCATTGGATTTATTCCAAAGGATCTTGCATTCATTTTGGCATTTCGACATTCGACAATTTGGCATTTGTGTGACCATGTGTCTCGACATTCCCAGTCGCAATCCCCGAAAAGGAGCTTGGTTTCTCTAGCTCTTTCCTCCATCTCTCACTGATGTGACCAAGGGATTTGATCACAACCTTATGCATAAGGCGCTTTCGCGATTTTGCATTTCATGAATCTAGAGATGAGACATCTCGACTCTCCAAGTCGCGATCCCCGAAATGGCGTGGGTTCAACGGTCCCGATCAACACTTGATCTAATGGCTCAGATCATTTCGCAATTTTTCATTTCACGATTTGGACATTCTTGTTGTTCAGTGTTCTTGTCACTTCAAAGTCCCGATCCACGAAACTCCGAAATGGAGTTGGATCAATGGTCTAGATCACATCTTGATCTGACGCCTGCGATTAAGTCATGATTTCGCATATCGCGATTTTGGGATTCCTGTGGTTGTTATTCTTTGACATCTCCAACTCTCGATCAACGAAACTCTGAAGTGGACTGGGATCAACGGTCCAGATCAAACCTTGATCTGACGGATCATATTAAGTCACAATTCCACATATCGTGATTTCGGGATTCTTGTGCTTATTATTCTTTGAAATCTCCAACTCATGATCCGTGAAACTCTGAAATGGACTGAGATCAACTGTCCAGATCAAACCTTGATCTGACGGCTCAGATTAAATCGTGATTCTGCATATCACAATTTCAGGATTCTTGTGGTTATTATTCTTTGACATCTCCAACTCTCAATTAGTGAAACTCCGAAGTGGACTTGGATCAACGGTCCAAGTCAAACCTTGATCTGACGGCTCAGATTAAGTCATGATTTCGCATATCGCAATTTCGAGAGGTTAGGGAACCCCATTCCTTTGACTCTCCAGTCAACGAACTAATGATCTTTCCCCACATGTCCTACTTGATGATGGACGGTCCTCCTTCTTTCGGGATTTTGTGAGCCCACTACTCCTTGCACTTTAAAGAACATGAAATTTCTCCTTGATCCGATGATGGTCGGATCCCACGCTTGGATTTAATGCCTGAGATCTATCCTCCTCTTCAACATGCTCTTCTTGTATACATTGAGATCTAACATCCATTGGGAATTCTGAATTGTTGATCGAACGATCACGGTTGCTACTCTTCCCCGATTATCACTGCATTGTTGATCATCGTTGCTGTACTCAAGCCATCATAGCTGTTGTACTTTCCATCAATGACAAGCATATGCTGCCTGTAAAATATGCCAACAATCTCCCCCTTTGACATCAATGTCAAAGAAAAAAAAAACATGCTCCCCCTAAGCTGTTGCAGTAATTTTAGGAGGCATTAGATATTCAAATAATACAACCCCCCCCCTAAGATGATGGACTCTTTTAGGTGTGAGACGAAATGACACCCAACTTCTGTCTGATATATTCAAAATGTGTCTTGGTTAGGGGTTTAGTAAAGATGTCTGCAATTTGTTCTGTAGTGGGAATGTAATGGACCTGAATAGTCTAATTGGTGACCTACTCTCTCAAAAAATGATATTTTATGGGAATATGCTTGGTCTTGGAGTGGAATATAGGATTTTTAGACACACTGATGGCACTAGTGTTATCACAATGAATTGGGATCGGTGCAGTGTATTTTACCTCTAAGTCTGCAAGTGTCTGAATCATCCATAATACCTTGGTGCAATAGGTAGCAACATCAATGTACTCTGCCTCTGTGGTTGATAAATAAATGGAACCTTGCTTTTTACTAAGCCAGGCTACTAAGGAGTCACCCAGGAAGAATGCTCCTCCACTGGTGCTTTTTCTCT
>ML782190.1:291521-301934 GCA_009831015.1 Picea engelmannii
CCTCCCTCTTCCCCTTTGTCCTTCCTTGCCACTATATCTCTTATATTTATCTCCTACATATGCCACCTCTTTCTATCTCTCCTTGTTGTTAGTCTCACTCTCACTCTCTCCCCCTCTTGGTATTCCTCTCCCACACTGTCACACTCTCAAACAATCCATCTCTACCCCCTTGTCTATTTAACTCTTGCATCTAATCCTCGCTCGCTCGCTCTTTGTATCCCCCTCCCTCTCTCTCCATACCTTGCTCTATTTTCTTCTATCTAACCCCCTTTACCTATTCCCCCCCTTACTCTCACTCTCTCTCTCTCTCTACCCCCCCTCTCTATATCCTAGTCCCTCACTCTCTCTCTCACTCTATTTTTCTTCCCCTCTCCCCCTCTCACACTCTCTTTCTTCCTCTCTCTACACCCCCCTCCCTACATCAAAAGGAAATAAATGGCCTCAACCTATACCTAGACATAGCAAGACCTATACCATGACCTAGACCTATATGATTCCAATAATGTAGACCATGACATAAACCTAGACCATGAACTATACCATGAAACAGAGCTAGAGCTCGATTTATACCATGACCTAGACCCCCCTAGCTCCATATAAGCCTAGGAATAACCTATACTCAACGCTTAACCCCCTCCACACTTGAGCCCTAAGTGCACTATGCATATACCTCTTGTTAAAGGCCCCACAATCCTTGCACCCACATCACCCACATCTTGGTTCTCTAACCATTGCTCTATGTTTTAAAAAACTTTCAATCCTAACCCCTTAGGTCCTAGTTGTCCCCATAACCCTATACATATTTATTCATAAAGAAATTTTGTCTATAATAAATGCTATATTCATTGCATTAAGAGCGTGCACAGACTCTTGTGAATTGATAGCCTTGTATTTGTTGTTCGTTTATTCCTAGAAGGAACACACAAGTGTTCCTACTGGGAAATTTTTGGTGCCAATATTCCACTACCTCATCTATCTCAAGCCCGACAAAGATTTCTCAACATGTGCACATAAAAATAACATGCATAGATAGGTTTTTGTTATTTTAGTATGTTGTTTGATTCATAGACAATTTTGTGCTATTGCAAGACCTTTGTAGGAATAATTGGAAGACAAATTTGTCCAAGTGGAATTGGAATTGTTGTTTGTGTCTTCTTGGAATTGGAATACAAATTTGTCCAATTGGAATTGTTGTTTTTGTCTTCTTGTGTCTTCTTGGAATTGGAAGAAAAAATTGTCCAATTGGAATTGTTCATTGTGTAATACCAAGACAAATATATCCAATTGGAATTGGAATTGTTAATTGTCTTCTTGTGTAATACCAAGAAACAATCGTCCAATTGGAATTGGAATGATTAGTTGTGTCTTCTTTTGTAATACGAGGACAATTGTTTCCACTTGGAATTGGAATTGGTTGTGCCCTATTGTGTAATACCAATACAAATTTTTGCTGGGGTGTTTGAAACCCAATTTTTATCTTTAAACATGGCGAACTGACAGATTCGAGAAATAAATTCCTCAATAAAATAGAAATTGATCGAAAAGGTAGAAAAAGAAAGAGAAAAGGAAAAGTTATGTATGTCAAAGAGTAGGATTTCAGAAGAGGGAAATACAATTTCTAGCAAAATAGATGTTGTTGTTATTTCTCCTCCATCACCACAAGAAAATCACAAGAGTTCAGTAGAGACCAATCCATCCAATATCTCATTAAGAAATCTTGTTGTGGATGACTAGATGATGGAGGATTTTCTTGGAGAAGATTATGCAATGGATGAAATTAGAGAGGCAACTCGTGTACAACATTATCATGAATAAGTTCATGTGGTGCAACCTCTTGTTGGACAGTCAAATGTTCCAGAAACTAGTCAATCCCATGTTTATTATCCTCCCAGATTTGATCTGTCAGTGATTGAATGAGAAAGAACTGCAACATTGTTAAATCCACAACAGGGAGGTCAAGAGTGTCAGAATAGGGGTTCATCATCCCTACCTATATTGAGCACTATGCAACGAAGAACTCCTAAACACATTCAGGTCGATGTAAGTGGTCTAGCATCACTTTAAGGTAAGTTACCTAATCGTACTATTCATTATCATTCTTGTAAAACCATTAAAGAATATTTTGAACCAAAATTTGATGCTGCTAAATGCCAATTATTTTTGGTTGTGTTAAAATCTAGAAGTTTGACTGTTGTTAGGAGAATTTTAGGCATTAAAATAGTCAAAAGTTAAGAAACAAGTCATCATATTGTTAGAAACCTTATAGATTCTTTTCAAAGAATTGGTAAGAAATCTCTTTCTAAAGACCGCAATGACGCCTGACGTGTCTTGTCACAATCAATTATTAGCAAGATCACAAGAAAACATTGTTTGCTACAACAAACCTCACACCTCATGAAATGCAATGTCAAGACACTTAGAAAGTATTCTCATAGACAAGATATCCTCAACACAGGTGGCCCGATAGATTATTGGTTGGAACGTTGGTTAGAGGGAAAGAAAACTCTCATGAGATCCGTAACAGACTCCAAATCCATTGAATTTCCGATTGGGTCAATGGTTATTAAAGGAGAATATCTGAGACATGATGGAAGAACATAGAAGAAAGGTGGTTATGTATTTCAAGATTATAAACCAGGTCAAGTCATATACCACTTTACAAACTTAGTTGTTGGTACAAGCCTCCAACTACAAACAATGGCAAGTAAGAACTCATCAAAGGTACACTAATTCTTTCCTTACTCTGAGCAAGATAAGTTAATGAAGACCGTCAGTATTATAAGTGATTCTGATGGTGTACTTGAATGACCATAGGTATGTAAAAGGAATAATTAAACAAATATTTCAGATTTATAAATTATTGAAATTTTGGCTTCATTTTATGGTTATTATGTTATTCTTGTCTTGCTTCATTTAAATGCCATGTCTTCACTTGCCATGCATTTCTTTCCATTCCTTTCCATGACATGCCATGCCTTGCCTTGTATTTCCTTTCCATGACATGCATTCCCATACCATGCCTTGCCTTTCGTTTCCATGCCTTTACTTATATTTCCATTCCATGCATTTCCTTGTCTTGCCATGTCTTTCCTTATCTTTCCATGCCATGCCTTTCCTTGCCTTCACTTTCCATGCCATGTCATTACATGCCTTTCCTTGCCTTGCATTACCTTTCCATGCCTTTCCTTCACTTTCCTTACATTGTCATGCCTTACCTTACCTTGTATTTCCTTGCCTTTCCTTCACTTTCCTTATCTTTCCATGCCTTGCCTTCACTTGCCTTACCTTACCTTCAATTTCCTTGTATTTCCATGCCACGCCTTTCCTTGCCTTCACTTTTCATGTCATTCCATGCCTTGCCTTTCTTTGACTTGCCTTGCCTTACCTTCACATGCCTTTCCTTCAATTTCCTTACCTTTCCATGTGTTTCCTTCCCTTGCCTTGCCTTCACTTTACTAACCTTTCCATGCCTTCCCTTCACTTGCCATGTCATGCCATGCCTTCTATTTCATTTCCATGTCATGCCTTTACATGCACACCATGCCTTTAATTTCCTTTCCATGCCTTGCCTTTCCTTGCCTTTCCATGCTATGCCTTGCCTTGCCATGCCATGCCATGCCATGCCTTTCCTTTCCATGTCTTTCCTTGCAATGCCTTTTGATGTAGACCCCCGACCCTCGGGCCAAGATCCGCACAGGATCGTTCTCCTTCAAATCCATAGAACTGAATTAGTTCTTTCGGGCCCTCACTGGAACCCCACGAATCCGTTCCATAGGTCCTTCACCTCCACATGGCCTCCAGGCATGGTCATGACCCTTTTCTGAAAATGGATTTCGGGTTTCGCGACTTCGGGAATCCTAAAGTCACGAGTCTTTGACTGTTCAATCCCTCGAAACCCGAAATGTCGAAATGATGAAATTCCGGTCAATGTGACTACGTCCTCCATGAATACATCCCTTCTCCAAATCCACGTCGCTTTCGGGACTTCATGGTTTCCAATGCCAAAGTGTCGGGCTTCTTGTCCTCGGGATGGTCAAAAAGCCGAATCCTGAAATGCCAATATTTGACCCTTCCCTGTGACCTATAGGTACTCCTATGAACACTTCCGGGTTTTCATGTTTCAAGACTCTGTGATGCAATGTTGTAACAATCCTTTCTCCTTCAAGCTCCCGGTACCCGAAATACCAAAATACTGAAGCCCGAAATTCCACTATCACGCCTTCAACAAGATCAACGACTATGGGCCTCCCTCGATCCGATGGCTCAGATCCTTTCGGGATTTCATGGGTCACGAGTCCCGAAATCTTACCCCTTGCATGATCGGTAGCTAAAATACCGAAATGGGCCTTTCGGGGATTTCCCTGAAACTTCGACTGCTCCTTTGTTGATCGTCGCACCTATCCTCTGGCCTGCTTAGGACCCACATTTCGTAGTTTCACTCTTCAGGATTTCAGGAGTTGTGTTGACCATGCAACTCCACCTATTGAGTCTTGAAACTCTAAAACATGATTTTCTAAAGCCTTACCTCCTCTATGGTCTATAGTTGTGATCTGCCTCAATCCGACGTCTCTTGTTGTATTGGGATTTTGAAAACTAGGAGTTCATGATGCAACGACTCCTTCTCCTCGCTGCTCTAATCCCCGAACTCTGAAATAGGAATTCTCATGTGAGATCCAATGGATCTCATTGGTTTAGATCCAATGGTCACTATCTCTCCTGATCTTGTGGGTGCCGAAATACACTCCCTTACCCTTCTCGTCGATCTGTGAGATCTAACGTATCATGACATTTCGCACTTCTCCGTGAAGTGACTCTGTCATTCGTTCCTGCTCTTTGCCTACTCACACTCTCAGAGATTTAAACTCTATGCAACTTTCTTCTGAATATAACGGTTTTCAGGTATTCATATAAGATCTGAAGGTTCATACCTTTTTCACCTTGTGTTCTCTCCTCCTGAGCTTGCGCTTCTTCCTTCCTGTCTTCGAATATTTCAAAGTTTCAAAGGCCTCGACCTTTGCTTCCTCTACGAAGTCTGTGATCTTGGGTATCGCCTGCATTCTAAGGACGATGTTCCTCCGGAGCTTTGTCGACTCTGAACCCTCAAAGGTTTCTCAACCTCTGCACTCCTTACAGGGTCCCTGTGTACAACGATGCTATCTCTTTTGAGCTTGTCTGTGGCTTTGACCTCAACGATCTCTATCCCTTTCTCTCCTTGAAAGGATGTAAGTGCCCTCTGGAAACTTCTCGCTCAAGCACTCCTTGTTGAGCCTGTAGGGTGTTTAGTAACCCTTTGAAGGTATTCTTTTGACACTTCTCCCTCCTCAGAACTTGAAAGAGTTCTTTTTGTGCACACTATGCACTTGCTCAATGCCCTCCTGATAGAGCTATACAGAACCTTCAGTAGTTCTGTCTTCCCTGTGCCTTCCTCTACATAGTCTTCTCCTTCAAGGTGTTCAACAACCTTGAGTATTCTCCCTGAGTCAATGAATTCCACTTGTGCACCCTCCTAGCACGTCTTTGTCCAAATTCAACAGAATTCAGAGGTGCACTCCTTGCACTGGCTTATAGAGACCACAACATTCTGTCATGCAACCTTGCATGAAACCACAAAGCACCCAGACTTGAAATCAAAGAACTCACAGATAGGAAAATATATTTGTCCCTGCAAATGCACATCTACAGCCTAAAACAACACACATAAAGACATTCATTCATGAAATCATAACACACAAAGACTCATGTGCAGAAAAAAATGCTCTTTTTATTAATTTGAATGCTTGATTACAAGGTGTTCTGAGCACGGACTGTAACAGAGTCTCGGCTCTCTCTCCTCTCTTCTTCTTACTCTTTTTCCTTATCTATAGACTAACTCTACCGACTACCAACTAACTAATCCCCTAGATACAAAAGAGGGGCTCCTCCAGCTCTTCCCTCCATCCTACCTACTCTATTCAATTACATTGAATTACATTCAATTTAAAATGAATGGTTGTCTAGTCCAGATCGGATCTAGATCTCAGACTTACAACCTATTTAAGGCAACCTTTACTAAATCCTATGCATATGCATTTCTTTTGGGCTCTACCGACCTTACAACATTTAATACATTTTTCAAAATTTGAAAATGAATGAGAAGGTTGTGCCTTTCTCCTCCATTGAATGCATGCCTGATGTGTTGGATGGCTAGCGCGCTACTAATTTGGAGCGATGCTCCTGCATCATACTCCTCTGCTATGAAAAATTAATGATCTCATGCTCATGAGCTTCCCAGCATCGCTGTCAAAATCCTCTTGGATCCCAAACAGTTCTTTGGAGTTGTCCATCTGCTCCTCTGCTTTGTTGTTGTTGCTGCATCTGCTGCCCTGCTACTCTTGCAAGTCTTCCTCTACTCATCTTCTCTTCGCTGGTAGCTTTTTCTGCTGACCTTGACATCAACCTTCTAATTTTCTCGATCTCCTCATCCAGTTGCTCCAATGGATGGCTTTTTCCTTCCAATATCCTCGGTTGCACTTCTTCCCTGCAAATGGGTTGATCAACTAGATCTCCCATGTTGTTTTCCTTCTCTGTGCCCTCAACTTTCCACTCTATTGCAAAATTCAGTGCTCCAATCTCTTCTTGATAGACCTATTGTTCAGTCGTCTTCCCTGAAAGACTTTCTTTTGCCAGTTCTCCTGTTAGTGCATCTCTAGCTTCCTCTAGCTTCTCCCTAGGCTTGTATGCTCCTCCATCTGTCTCCAACCTGATTTGTTGGATGTGCATGCCCTGCACCTTCACCCTTTTCTCCAGGGATTCCAATTCTTCACACAGATCAACAAAGTCCATGCTGTCTGCTTCCTCCTCTTCTTCTTCTGCTACAATCTCCAATGCTGCAGTTATCTCCTTTCGAGCTTCCTGGCTGAAAGTTTTGAGCCATTCTTATGAATGATCATCTCCTTCTGCTTGGGAAAACATCAGTGTCTACTCGATTTCTTCCTCCATTATGAAAGTCTCTGCTGGCTGTCCTTCTTCTGTTGTTGTTGTTGAAATTACTAAAACAACTGAGAGGGAGGGGGGGATGAATCAGTTGTAATTGAGCTTAAAAAATATTAAGTCTATTAAAACATTATTAATATTTCTTCAAGTGATCATAAACAATATACAACATATGGATAGTAAAATTAAAGAGCATCAGTCACACATAAAGTATACACAGAGATAAATTTTCACGAGGAAACCCATAAAGGGAGAAAACCTCTTCTTCTTCGAAATGATAGGCAGTCTTTTAAGTTCTGTACATCATCTATAATTGAGCACCAACTCAATGTGAGGTTGCTACCTTTGTTTTACAAGCTGCAACTCGTTTGAGAGAACCAACTCTCTGGTTTCTCTAGCACCCACTAGAAGGAAGAACCAACTCCCTGAATGTTCCAACACCAACAGGATGGAAGCACAAACTTCCTGAATGTTCCAGCACCATTTGGATGGAAGCACCAACTTCTTGTTACACAGGCTCCAACCTGTATAACAGAGAACACTTATTCTCTCTTGCACCACCCTGCCACCCTAGTTTCTCTGGCTACAACCAGATGGAAGCTACAACTTCCTGTGTTCAAGCTCTCACTTGAACCTATGAGGAAAACAGTCCTCCCGAGAACCTCCCAACCTCCCTATAATATTAATAAATAAATAAACAACCAACTACACAGATAAATCAATTCATACCAATCTTTCTTTGTTCTGTAAATCTGGTCTTCTACAAACTGTTCTGTTGTTCTTCTCTTCTTCTTCATGAGTCTGTTTCGCTAACAGATTTGTAACTGAAGAGTTAACTGTTAGAGATAACAGTAACCTTCCGATCATATTCCAATTTATCTTCTCCGTTGGATGAACTTTATTGATATTGCCTTTAAATCAGGTTTTGGCATTTCGGCAATCCTGTGCTGAGTGTCTTGACACTTCATTTCGCGATTTCTGAAGTTTCGATACAGAAATTTTCTACGCTAGCTCCTTCCCCAATATGACTATGGTCATAACCAAGCACCTATGCAAAAAGAGCTTTCGTGAATTTCAACACTATTCTTCATTGACCCCAAGTCCGCGAAATTTTGATCGCTTGCCACATGTCTTATGATTCCATGGTCCAGATCTGATCTTGATTCAATGGCTGCGATTGAATTGCGATTTTGGCATTCTTGTTGCATTCTTTTGTTTTCCTCTCCATGTCGCGATTCGCGAAACTCCGATATGGAGTTAGATAAACGGTTGAGATCTGATCTTGATTCAACGGCTGCGATTGAATCGCGATTTCGCATATCGCGAATTTGACATCCTTGATGTCCATTGTTTTTGTCACTTCAAAGTCCTGATCCACGAAACTCCGAAATGGGGTTGGATCAACGATCCAGATCACATCTTGATCTGACGGCTACGATTAAGTCGCGATTTCACATATCATGATTTCGGTATTCTTGTGATTGATATTACTTGACATTTCCAACTCTCGATCTGCGAAACTCTAACATGGACTGGAATCAACAGTCCAGATTCAACTTTAATCTGACGGCTCAGATTAAATCGCGATTTCGCATATCGCAATTTCGAGAGGTTAGGGAACCATGTTCCTTTGACTCTCCAGTCAACGAAATGACGATCTATCCCCATGTTTCCTACCTGTAAATGGACGGTCCTCCTTCTTTTGGAATTTTGTGAACCTGCTTCTCCTTGTTATACTTTAAAAGGCGTGCAGGTTCTCCTTTATCCAACGATGGTTGGGTCCTATGCTTGGATCTAACGTCTGAGATATGTCCTCCTCTTTAGCGCTCTTCTTGTCTACATTCATATCTAACAACCCTCGTTCTTTCGAGAATTTTGAATGAGATCCATCGATTAGAAATGCTTCTCAAACTTTATGGGCCTTCGATCATTCGATCAATGTTGCATTGCCTTCATTGCATTGCCTTCAATTTCCTTCGATCATTTGATCTTCCTGAACTTATCTTTTGTTTGCCTGTCAGTTACAAACTTCCTGTACTCATTCCATCTTCATTGTTGTACTTTCCATCAATGACAAGAATTCGTTGTCTGTTAAATATGCAAACAATCCTCTGCACATTCTTCCTGTACTCATGCCATCTTCACTGATGCTCGTCTGTTACATTCTTCTTGTACTTATGCCATTCACTGTCTGTTAAATATTTGCTAACAATATCCCCCTTTTTCATTGATGGCAATACAATCACCCACATGCATTTGGACTCGACTCTCCTCCCGTACTCTTCATTTGGACTCGACTCTTTTCTCCCCCTTTGACATCAATGTCAAAGAAGAAACATTCTTCCCCGGATCTTGTTGCAAAACATACTCCCCCCGTCGACTATAAGCATCTTGGAGATACACCAGATAGTCAATAAGTAATCCCCCTGACTAGGTCAGCAGATTAGACACAAGAAATTATAACCCCCAGCTTTTGACGAAGATATCCAAAAGCGGTCACTGCTAATGGTTTAGTAAAGATTTCAGCCATCTGTTCTTTGGAAGGAATATAATTCAGCTGAACAATTCTGTTTGTAACTTGTTCTCTGAAAAAATGGTAATTTATTGGAATATGCTTAGTCTTGGAATGAAGAACAGGATTCTTGAAAACACTAATGGCACTGGTGTTATCACAATGAATTGGAATAGGATCAGTGTAAGTTACCTTCAGATCTGCAAGAGTTTGTATCATCCATAAGATTTGTGTGCAGCAAGTAGCAACAACAATGTATTCTTCCTCTGTAGTGGATAATGAAATGGATCCTTTCTTTTTACTAAGCCATGCAACTAATGAGTCACCCAGAAAGAATGCTCCTCCACTGGTGCTTTTTCTCTCATCAACACAGTTTGCCCAGTCTACATATGAATAAGCAGTTAACTGAAAATTCTGATTTCTAGGATACCATAGACCATAAGTCATTGTTACCTTCAAGTATTTAAATATCCTTTTGATAGCTACCAAATGACTTTGTTTAGGAGCAGACTGAAAACGACCTACCATTCCAACAACTTGCATTATATCAGGATGTGATGTTGTGATGTACAGAAGACTGGCTATCATAGAGCGATATGTCCTTTGATCAACATCTGGTGAGATATCATCTTTACTTAGCTTACAACCAACCACCATTGGTGTGCTAACTTTAGAGGAATCTTCCATCTGAAATTTCTTCAACATCTCTTTCAAATATTTTTCTTGAGAAATAAAAATTCCTGCAGAGCTTTGTTTTACTTGTAGGCCAAGAAAATATGACAGTTATCCTATCATGGACATTTCAAATTCTGTTTGCATAGAATTAGCAAACCACTGGACAGATGATTCATTAGTACAGCCAAAAATAATATCATCTACATAAACCAAAACAACTAGTAAATTATCACCTTCATACTTAATGTAAAGGT
>ML782190.1:305763-339181 GCA_009831015.1 Picea engelmannii
CATTATTAATATTTCTTCAAGTGATCATCAACAATATACAACATATGGACAGTAAAATTAAAGAGCATCAGTCACACATAAAGTATACACAGAGACAGATTTTCACGAGGAAACCCATAAAGGGAGAAAACCTCTTCTTCTTCAAAATGATAGGAATTCGTTTAAGTTCTGTACATCATATATAATTGAGCACCAACTCAATGTGAGGTTGCTACCTCTTTTTTACAAGATGCAACTTGTTTGAGAGCACCAACTCTCTGGTTTCTCTAGCACCAACTAGAAGGAAGCACCGACTCCTTGAATGTTCCAGCACCAACTGGATGGAAGCACCAACTTCCTGAATGTTCCAGCACCAACTGGATGGAAGCACCAACTTCTAGTTACACAGGCTCAACCTGTATAACAGAGAACACTTGTTCTCCCTTGCACCACCCTGCCACCCTGGTTTCTCTAGCTGCAACTAGATGGAGGCTACAACTTCCTGTGTTCAAGCTCTAAATTGAACCTCTGAGGACAACAGTCCTCCCGAGCACCTCCCAACCTCCATAGAATATTAATAAATAAATAAACAGTCAACTACACAGATAAATCAATTCATACCAATCTTTCTTTGTTCTGTAAATATGGTCTTCTACAAACTATTATGTTGTTCTTCTCTTCCTCTGTCCGTTCAGCGGGTATGTTCTACATCAACTCGTTCTCTCATTCTGATCTACTTCAAATTCTCTTCATCACCTTTTAATCTTCACTGAGTTTCTTCTCACACTGTGCATCTTCTGCATCTCACACTGCACATCTTCTTATTTTTCTTTTCTTCTAGTTTCATTCATTTTCCATACCGAACAACCAACACTACACAGTCTGTCTCATTTTATTTTATACACCCACCCATGGCAGTTTCACTTCCCATTTACTTAGGCAAAAAAAAGACAATTGTCCGAGCAACAGAAATGCCAACTGATTCGCCATCATGAGTCCGTTTCTCTAACAGATTAGTAACTGAAGAGTTAACTGTTAGAGAGAACAGTAACCTTTCGATCATATTCCAATTTATCTGCTCTGTTGGATGAACTTTATTGATATTGCCTTTAAATCGGGTTTCGGCATTTCCGCAATCTTGTGCTGAGTGTCTCGACACTTCATTTCGTGATTTCCGAAGTTTCGATACAGAACTTTTCTACGCTAGCTCCTTCCCCAATATGACTATGGTCATAACCAAGCGCTTTCGCGATTTCTCATTTTGTGAATTTCAACACTATGCTCCGTTGACCCCAAGTCAGCGAAATTTTGATTGCCTGCCACATGTCCTATGATTCCATGGTCCAGATCTGATCTTGATTCAATGGCTGCGATTGAATCACGATTTCGGCATTCTTGTTGCATTGTTTTCTTTGCCTCTCCATGTCGCGATTCGCGAAACTTCGATATGGAGTTAGATCAATGGTTGAGATCTGATCTTGATTCAACGGTTGCAATTGAATCACGATTTCACATATCGTGAATTCGACATCCTTGATGTCCATTTTTTTTGTCACTTCAAAGTCTTGATCCACGAAACTCCGAAATGGGGTTGGATCAACGATCCAGATCACATATTGATCTGACAGCTGCGATTAAGTCGCGATTTCGCATATTTCGATTTCAGTGTTCTTATGATTGATATTACTTGACATTTCCAACTCTCGATCCATGAAACTCTAACATGGAGTGGAATCAATGGTCCAGATTCAACCTTAATCTGACGGCTCAGATTAAATCATGATTTCGCATATCACAATTTCGGGAGGTTAGGGAACCCTGTTCCTTTGACTCTCCAGTCAACGAAATGAGGATCTATCCCCACATGTTCTACCCATAAATGGACGATCCTCCTTCTTTAGAAATTTTGTGCACCCGCTTCTCCTTGTTATACTTTAAAAGGCATGCAGGTTCTTCTTTATCCAACGATGTTCGGGTCCTACGCTTGGATCTAACGTCCGAGATCTGTCCTCCTCTTCATCACTCTTCTTGTCTACATTCAGATCTGACAACCCTCATTCTTTCGATAATTTTGAATGAGATCCATCGATCAGAAATGCTTCTCAAACTTTATGGGCCTTCGATCATTCGATCAATGTTGCATTGCCTTCGATTTCCTTTGATCATTTGATATTCCTGAGCTTAGATTTCGTTTGCCTGTCAGTTACAAACTTCCTGTACTCATGCCATCTTCATTGTTGTACTTGCCATCAATGACAAGCATTCACTGTCTGTTAAATATGCCAACAATCCTCTGCACATTCTTCCTGTACTCATGCCATCTTCATTGATGCCCGTCTGTTACATTCTTCCTATACTTATGCCATTCGTTGTCTGTTAAATATTTTCCAACAGTTGTTGTATCTACAACACAGGCTCTTGCCTCAACCTGGCTGCTTGGTAGGAATACTTCAATTCCCCCAATCATCAAAATGCTCTTTTGATCTTCATTCTCTGTCAGTTGTCCTCGCTGATATGAAATCACCTCTGAGTTCATATTTTTTTTCATCTCCTCTCGCTAATCCGAACTCATCCCTGAGTTAATGAGACTTTCATACAGTCTCATCTCCTCCTCCCTGCCCACCTGGCAGTCTATGAGATCCTCCAATGATCTCATCTCATTGCCTTCCTGGAAACCTGAATTTTTTGTTCTACCCTCTTGGCAGTCTTTGAGATCAACCTATGACCTCTTCTTATTTCCCACTTGGCAAATTGAAAATTCCTCACTACTCACCTGATAGTCTCTAATATCTGCAATTGATCTCTCTTCCTCATCATTGAGGGTTTCTCCAACTTCTAGCTCACATATGTGAACCATTTCCTGTTCACCTCTGAGGCATTCAACATGCCTCGGCCATCCTCTTAAAAGTATTCACTACCTTCTGTCCAACAATTCTTTTACTGGCCACTTCACCTTTATTTTCATAGGCCATTCATATACCCATCATTCTTTTGCATCCTACTGCATTCGAAATGAAAGCTCCTCCATCCTCTCTCTTATCTCAGCGAGTTCTTTTTCCATCTCAGCCTTGCTTAGTTGTTGTTGATGGTTCTTCTTTCCACCACATCCATGGCCTTCAGTAGCCATCTTTTTGTTCCTTTCTACCCTCCTGGCAAACTTGTTGCTATCACTCTGCAACCGCGAGTGCTTCCAGCCTTTCCTACAATTCTCCTGACTGCTTTCTGATTGCTGCGAAACATGAAAAAATATCTACAGAACTTCAACAATCTGTCTCCTTCTCTTCTACCTCATTCTGCCTACAGTATACAGACAGAATGAATCTCTGATACCACTTCATGCAGACCCCCGACTCTCGGGCCAAGATCCACACAGGATCGTTCTCCTTCGAATCTGCAAAACTGAATTAGTTCTTTCGAGCCCTCACTGGAACCCCACGAATCCAATCCATGGGTCCTTCACCTCCACATGGCCTCCAGGCATGACCGTGACCCTTTTATGAAAAGGGATTTTAGGTTTTGCGACTTTGGGAATCCTGAAGTTGTGGGTCTCTGACTGTTTGATCCCTCGAAACCCGAAATGTCGAAATGTCAAAATTCCAGTCTATGTGACTGCGTCCTCCATGACTACAACCCTTCTCCAAATCCACATCACTTTCGAGACTTTGGGTTTTCCAACGCCGAAGTGCCTGGCTTCTTGTCCTCGGGATGGCTGAAAAGATGAATCCTGAAATGTCAATCTTTGACCCTGCCCCGTGACCTACGGGTACTCCTCCGAATGCTTCCAAGTTTTCATGTTTCAGGACTCTACGATGCAAGGCTGAAACAATCCTTGCTCCTTTGAGCTCGCGGTACCTGAAATACTGAAATACCGAAGCCTGAAATGCCACTATTGTGCCTTCAACAAGATCGACGGATATGGGCCTCCCTTGATCTAACGAATTAGATCCTTTCGATATTTTACGGGTCATGAGTCCCGAACTCTTACCCCTTGCATGCCTGATAGCTAAAATATTGAAATGGGCCTTTCGGGGATTTCCCTGAAACTTCGACCTCTCCTTTGTTGATCGTCGCATGTATCCTTTGGCCTGCTTGGGACCCACCTTTCGGAGTTTTTCTCTTTGGGATTTCAGGAGTTGTGTTTACCATGCAACTCCACCTCTTGAGTCCCAAAACTCTGAAACCCGATTTTCTGAAGCCTTACCTCCTCTATGGTCTACGGTTGTGATCTGCCTCGATCCGACGTCTCTTGCTGTATCGAGATTTCGTAAACTAGGAGTTCATGATGCAACGACTCCTTCTCCTCACTGCTCTAATCCCCGAACTCCGAAACAGGAATTCTCATGCGATATCCAATGGCTCTCATTGGTTTAGATCCAATGGTCACTATCACTCCTGAGCTTGTGGGTGTCGAAAGACACTCCCTTACCCTTCTCGTCGATCTGTGAGATCTAACGTCTCATGGCATTTCACACTTATCCACGAAGTGACTCTGTCATTTGTTCCTGCTCTTCGCCTACGCACACTCTCAGAGAATTAAACTCTGTGCGACTTTCTTCTGAATCTAATGGTTGTAAAGTATTCGTATAAGATCTGATGGTTCAGAACTCTTTCACCTTGTGCGCTCTCCTCCTGAGCTTGCGCTTCTTCCTTCCTTTCTTAGAATATTTCAAAGTTTCAAAGTCCTTAGCCTTTGCTTCCTCTATGAAGTCTGTGACCTTGGGTCTCTCCTGCATTCTAAGGACGTTGTCCCTCCTGAGATTTTTCGACTCTGAACCCTCAAAGGTTTCTCAACCTCTGCACTCCCTGTAGGGTCCCTACACACAACCGTGTTATCTCTTCTGAGCTTGTCTATGGCTCTGACCTCAATGGTCTCTGTCCCTTTCTCTCCTTGAAAGGATGTAAGTGCCCTCTGGAAACTTCTTTCTCAAGCACTCCTTGCTAAGCCTGGAGGGTGTTTAGTAACCCTATGAAGGTCTTATATTGACACTTCTCTCTCCTCAAAACTCGAAAGAGTTCTTTCTGTGCACACTATGCACTTGCTCAATGCCCTCCTGGCAAAGCTTTTTCAGAATCCTCAGTGCTTATGTTTTCTTGCCGAACTTGAAATAGAGTTCTCCTCAATGCACCCTGTGCATTTTCTCAATGCCCTCTTGGCAGAGCTTCTATAGAACCTTCAGTAGTTTTGTCTTCTTTTAACTCAAAAAATATTTCCTTCCTGTGCACTCTAGGCACTTGCTCAATGCCCTCCTTGCAGAGCTCTACAAAACCTTCAGTAGTTCTGTCTTCCCTGTGCCTTCCTCTGCACAGTCTTCTCCTCCAAGGTGTTCAACAACCTTGAGGCTTCTCCCTGAGTCAAGGACTTCTGCTGGTGCGCCCTCCTGGCATGTATTTGTCCAAATTCCACAGAATTCAGAGGTGCACTCCTTGCACTGGCTTACAGAGACCGTAGCGTCATGTCATGCAACCTTGCATGAAACCACAAAGCACCCAGACCTGAAATCAAAGAACTCACGGATAGGAAAATATATCTGTCCCTGCAAATGCACATCTACAACATACATCTACAGCCTAAAAGAACACACATAAATACATTCATTCATGAACTCATAACACACAAAGACTCATGTGTAGGAAAAACTTCTCTTTTTATTAATTTGAATGCCCGATTACAAGGTGTTCTGAGCACGAACTGTAATAGAGTCTTAGTTCTCTCTCCTCTCTTCTTCTTACTCTTTTTCCTTCTCTATCAACTAACTCTACTAACTACCAACTGACTAATCTTCCATATACAAAATGATCTTTTTACAAAAGAGGGGCTCCTCGAAATCTTCCCTCCATCCTACCTACTCTATTCAATTACATTCAATTACATTCAATTTACAATGAATGGTTGTCTAGTCCAGATAAGATCTAGATATCATCCTTACAACCTATTTAAGGCAACCTTTACTAAAGCCTACACATATGCATGGCTTTTGAGCTCTACCGGCCTTACAATATTTAATAGATTTTTCAAAATTTGAAAACCAATGAGAAGGCTGTGCCTCTCTCCTCCATTGAATGCATGCTTGATGTACTGGTTGGCTGGCACATTGTTGGTTTGGAGCGATGCTCCTACATCACCTTTCCTTTCCTTCACTTACCATGCCATTCCATACCTTTCCTTGCCATGCCATGCCTTATATTTCCTTGCCATGCCATGCCTTTCCATGTCATGCCATGCCATGATTTTCCTTTCCTTACCATGACTTGCCTTACCTTTCCATGACTTTCCTTACCTTTCCATGCCTTGAATTTACTTACCATGCCATGCCATGCCATTCCTTGACTTTCCATGCCATGCCTTGTATTGCCTTTCCATTTCATGTCTTACTATGCCATGCCATAACTTGCCTTTCCTTGCCATGTGTTTCCTTACCTTTTCATGCCTTTCCCTTACTTTCCATGTCATTCCATTCCTTTACATGCCATACACTTCCATGCCATGCCATTCCATGACATGCCTTTCCATGCCATTCCTTGCCTTGCCATGCCATTCCTTGCCTTTTCTTTCCTTCACTTGCCATGTCTTTCCTTTCCTTCATTTGCCATGCCATGCATTATATTTCCATGTCATGCCATGCCTTTCCTTGCCTTGTCATGCCATGCCTGTCCTTTCCATGCCATGCCTTTCCTTTCATTCACATGCCATGCCTTTCCTTTCCTTTCTATGCATTGCATTCACTTTCCTTACCTTTCCATGACTTACCTTGCCTTTGCTTGCCTTTCCTTGCTTTTCATTCACTTGCCTTACTTTTCCATGCCTTACCTTCACTTGCCTTTCCTTGCCATTCCATGCCTTGAATTTCCTTCACTTTCCATGCCATGCCATGTAGTGCCTTTCCTTGCCTTACCTTGCCTTACCTTTCCATTGCCTTCACTTGCATTACCTTGCCATGACTTGCCTTGCCTTTCCTTGTCTATCCTTCAATTTCCTTACCTTTCCATGCCTTTCCTTCACTTACGTTACCTTTCCTTCACTTGGAATGTCATTCCATTCCTTTAATTTCCATGCCATGCCATATCATGCCTTGCCTTGCCTTGCCTTTCCATGCCTTTCCTTTCCATGCAATGCCTTGCCTTTCCATGCAATGTCTTGTCATTCCATTCCATGCCTTTCCTTTCCATTCCTTTCCTTGCCTTCACATTCCATGCCATGCTATGCAATGCCTTGCCTTTCCATACCATGCCTTTTATTGCCTTACCATGTCATGCTATGCCTTGCCTTGCCATGTCATTCTATGCCTTGTCTTTCCTTGACTTGCCTTTCCATGCCTTGCCTTACCTTGCCATGTCTTTCCTTCACTTTCCATGTCATGCCATGCCTTTCCTTGCCATGCCATGCCTCAAATTTCATTCAATTTCCATGCCATGCATTTCCTTTCCATGCCATGCCATGCCTTTCCATGCTATGCCATTCCTTTCATTTCCTTTCCATGTCATTCCTTTCCTTGACATGCCATTCCTTTCCTTTCCTTGCCATGCCATGCCATGCCTTTCCTTTCGTTCGCTTTCCATGCCATGCATTTCCTTTCCATGCCATGCCATTCCTTTCAATGTTATGCCATGCCTTTCCATGCCTTGCATTTCCTTCACTTTCCTTGCCTTCACTTTCCATGCCATGCCTTGCCTTGCCTTTTCTTACCTTGGTATGCCTTGCCTTCACTTTCCTTACCTTTCCATGACTTTCCTTGCCTTGCCTTGCCTTGCCATGCCATGCCTTGTCTTGTCATGCCATGCCTTTCCTTGCATTTCCATGCCATGCCTTGCCTTGCCTTCACTTTCCATGCCATGCCATGCCATGCCATGAATTTCCTTGCAAAGCCATGAATTTCCTTTCCATTCCATGCCATGCCTTGCATTTCTTTGTCATGACATGACTTGTATTTCCATGCCATGTCTTACCTTTCCTTCACTTTCAATTCCATGCCTTGCTTTGCCTTTCCTTTCCATGCCTTTCATTTACTTCACTTTCCATGCCATGTCATGCCTTACCATACCATGTTGTGCCATGCCTTGTGATATCATGACATGCCGTGCCTTTCCACGCCATGCATTGCCTTGCCTTACCATGCCATGCCTTGCCTTGCCAATTCGTTCCTTGCCTTGCCTTTCCATGCCATGCCATGTTTTCCCTTTCTATGCCTTTCTTTGGCTTCACGTTCCATGACATGCTAGGCCATGCCTTGCCTTGCCATGCCTAACCTAACAAGGTGTTAAATTGGCAAACATATGTAATAAGAACTGAGAAAAACCCTAGTGCCAAAGATCCTTTAACAATCGATTGTATTGACAACAAAATGACAACTGATGGGCCCCACTAGCTTAAAACTGGTTCCCTATATCCATTGCAATCGACGGTTTGTCCATCTGAGTCTCGGTTTAAGTTTTATCGTGAGTTACAACTTGCCTCCTTAATCCATTCAGAGAAATGTCAATAATTTGGTCCAGTGGCATAAAATCCAAACTGAAAAGCATAACAAAGTTCCATAATCTCTTGCATGTCTATTTTTCCAAGGCCCATGTGACTATAATACCCATAATTTCTCAGCACAATGTTCTTGAAAATCGACCTCTCGTTCAAAAATTGCACTATGCCTCATTCAACAAAACCCTAGTGCTAGAGATCCTCCAACAAACAGTTTTCCCATCAAAGTGATGACATTGGATGGGCTCCACTAGTTGAAACTTGGTGCCTCAGATCCAATGCAACCGATTATTTATCCATCTGAGTCATGGTTTGAGTTTTATCATGAGTTTCAACTAACCTCCTCAATCCATTTAGGGACATGTCGACACTTTGGTCCAGGGGCATAAAATCCAAACCAAGTAGCATAAAAAAATTTTGTAAGCTCCCCCACATCTGTTTTTCCAAGGATTACATGACTACACTACCCACAATTTCCTAGCATGGTGTCATTGAAAATCAACCTCTCATTTATAAATTGCACTATGCCTCATTGAGAAAAACCCTAGTGGAAGAGATCCTCCAACAAATGGTTTTTCGGTCAACAAAATGACAACGAATGGGCCCCACTATCTGAAACCTAGTGCCCTGGATCCAATGCAACCGACGGTTCTTCCATTTGTGTCCTGGTTTGATTTTTATCATGAGTTGAAATTCTCCTCCTCAAGCCATTCAGGGACATGTCGACACTTTGGTCCAGTGGCATAAAATCTGAACCGAGTAGAAAAATGGAGTTCTGTAAGCTCTCACACTTCTATTTTTCCAAGGCCCACGTGACTACACTACCCATAATTTCCCAGAAAAATGTTCTTGAAAATGGAACTCTTGTTCAAAAATTGCACTATGCCTCATTGAGAAAAACACTAGTGCTAGAGATCCTCCAAAAAATGATTTTCCATTCAACGGAATGACAACGGATGGGCCCCACTAGCTGAAATCGATGCCCTAAATCCAATGCAATTGATGGTTCGTCCAACCAAGTCTCAATTTGAGTTTTTCACGAGTTGCAACTCACCTCCACAAGCCATTCAGGGACATGTCGACACTTTGGTCCACGAGCATAAAATCCAAACCGAGTAGCATAACAGAGTTTCATAATCTCCCGCACATTTTTTTCCAAGGCCCATGTCATTACACTACCCACAATTTCCCAGCACATAGTTCTTGAAAATCGACCTCTCATTTAAAAATTGCATTATGCCTCATTCAACAAAACCATAGTGTTTGGGATCCTCCAACAAATGGTTTTTCGATCAATGAAATGACCACGGATGGGTTCCACTAGTTGAAACCCAGTGTTCTGGATCCAATGCAACCGAAGGTTTGTCTATCAGAGTCCCAGTTTGATTTTTATCGCGAGTTGTAACTCGCCTCCTCAAGACATTAAGGGACATGGAAAGGCATGACAAGGAAATATCTTGGTATAAGTTTAGGTCTAGGTATTCGTTGAGGGATCCTAAATCCATTTAACTCAATAGTACAAACCAAACCCACCACCAAGGCCCAATTAGACTCTATAGGGTTTGATAGTGGAATGGTTCTCCAGATATTTTGATCCGGCCAAATAATCTATGGGATTTATGTAGTGATTAACATGATATCTTCTTGTGAAAGTTCCTCCTTCAGTTTAAACGTTCTCTTTTTTTATTTTCTTTTATTAGATGGGTCTGATAAAAAGATGTGTGCTGGTATAAACCAACTGATGAAAGGGAGTCTTAACTACTAGAGAAGGCTGAGATCAGGATAACCCTTGTGCTCAAGCATGCAAACAAAGATATTCACACCTATTACAAGCCTAGTAATAATACATTAACTTGTTGGTATTTCAATTATTGCCTGAGATACAATTATCGTAAAGAAAATATGCATGCAATAAGATGATGGAAATAAAAATAGTTTCCTTAGCTCTAATCATTAATCACGCATTAACACAACAATTTTCTTTCCATCATTAAGAACAAGAGGTGAAAAAAATATTAAGAAATATAACTTATCAATATATTCAGAAACGCTTACTCATTACAACATCCATTCATGAAACAAAGTTGGAAGTAGTTCCTCCTCAATCCAATCATACACGCCTTTGATGAAAAAAACAGAAGTTTGTCTCCAGTCCTAAACATGACTTCTCAATTAAGGTAGTTCAGAAATAGTTCTTTACAATTCCAAAAATGAGGGTCTTTTCCAAAATCATCGACCCTTTCTAAAAGGTCGATCCTCTTATTTATAACAAATCATTTACTAAAAATAACTATCAAAAGTGCAAGCAAAGTAAAACAAAACATCGCCACAAGGCGCTTCCATCTCTCTTTCTTCTAAGAGTCATCAAATAGGTTCATTGAAGTGGATGACTCTTCTCATGCTTTGACCATTTGACGAAGAGTTCCTCACATCTGTTGGCATACGAGAATTTGTGTTGGTCCATTGGGGCCGAAAGGATTTCTTTTACTTCTGTTGCCTGTTCCCGATACTTAACTATTTTGACACTTAATTGTTGCAATACTGCTCAAGCCTTGATCGGGTGTTCCATGAACTGTTGTACTTGACCTAGTGCCATGCTCACCACATTTTCTATCTCTACAGTCCATGTCGAGTCATGTTCTTCATGTTGCCGGACTATGTCATGCAAGTTGACAAAGTCCTTGAGTGAGCCGAATTCTAGGAGGCCGATGTACTTCATCTTCTGATTAATCTTCACCCATATCCTATCGTAGTCGACCCATTTTTCTTGAATCTTCCACTGAGGTTCCTGGGCCATTTTCACCCAATTTTTGGCCGCTTTCCTTATCCTATCTATGTTGTTGTCCCTCAGCACCCAAATGCCGTGCTCTTAGGTGTCTCGACTCTTTTGAACCGCGCTTATGTAATCAATTCTCTCCACTGCTTGGTGGGCCTTATCGTACCATATTTCCACGTCCTTGCAGGTTGCTAGCGCCATACGGGTGTCTTCTTGGAAGTTGGCTATCACTGCAGTGAAAAGGTGTCGTTCATTCGTGAATTTGTCATAGGCGTCTTGTAACTCACTTCTCAAAAATGCAGTGGCTTGTGTGGAGTCTTGATAGTATTTCTCCAAATGGCGTAGATTCTCCAACTCTTTTAGCGTAATGGCCATCTCCTCTTTGTATTTTCTTTCTCTATCCAAGGTGACATCTGTGATAGCCATCCCTATGCCGATAAGCTCAGACATCTTGGCATGCTCTGTGATGATTAATTTTTCCTCTATGGTGATGAGAATCAAACTATCCAATGTAAGCCTCCTCTTCTTAGTGGTTCTCTTGATGATGACTTTTCTCTTTCGGTCATAAGCGATTTCTTGTATATCGGTGACCTCATAAATAGGTTCGGGGATTTGTTGTTCTCCCCAAGTTAGAGTATTTCCTAGGCTTCTAACTGTGTATATATGTTCTAGGCTAGGTTCCTGAACCTCTTCTATATGTCCTGATGGCTCGACTTTTGGTTGTTGCTCATCGGTTGGTAAGGTATCGACCAAAACTAAGGAAAAAGGGGAAGGTTCGGTACTTACTTGGTAATCGACTATTGAAATGTCGATTTCCTATTGTGGAATTTCTTCTTCCTATCTGCTCGATCCTAGATCATCCCTTGAGTTGTCCATTGGGGTTCCCAGAATGTCAAGTGGCTCGGTGTCTAAGGAACTTTCTACCTCATGCTTGCTCTATGGATGACTCTAAATTGGAGCATCGGGACCCAAGGTAGATTCTCTCTCAGGTTCTTTCTCCTCTGTAATCTGCATTGGAGTTACTAGGGACACCTCTGAACTTTCTACCTCATGCTTTCTCTGCGGACGACTCTGAATTGGAGCATCGGGACCCAAGGTAGATTCTCTCTCAGGTTCTTTCTCCTCTGTAATATGCATTGGAGTCACTAGGGACACCTCTTAACTCTCCTCATCATCATAGATGGTTATAAAATCGAACAAGGTATTTGGTACACTTGTTCTCCCCGATGTCCTTGCTATCTCGCGCTGGGTTGAAATTTCCCCTGGTGATCTGATCTGTGGTGGTGGAACTTCAGGGTTTTCTGACCTAATGATATCTTCAAGTTGCATCGACTCTAGGCCACTTGGTTCTCCTCAGATTTTGATCGGGTCATCAGCGGGAATCCTCGTCATTTCTATCATATCAGGGTCATTTTTGTAATTGATCAATGATTCTTTGTGCCCCTTATAGCAAGAGTAATCCCCTTCTTTGTGCCTTTGTTGTCTCTGCCACTCTACTTTCTTCCCTGGCTCTGAGGGCCTCATGGGATGACTTCTCTATTGTTTCCACCTGTTCATCCATTCTCATGGCCTTGAACCTGGTCATATTTGGGTTGGCCATTCTCTGTACCACCTCGTCCCAGTCTTGGGTGCACTCTGTGAAAATTTCATCCTCAAACTTATCATGAGCGTATGACCAACATGACGATACATGTGAAGCATGTTGGAGGACCAAGACTTTAGGGTGGTGCTTGCGGAATCGACATGTTAGGAATCTAAATTCAAGTTGGCTCACCCTTCTTTTTTGGCTTGAGCAGTATCCTTTACTAGATAAAACCCCACATGGAAACCATAGGGTATGAAAGCCCGCTTCTTGTCCTTGACTAATGTGGCATTATAGCTCTGTGGGATAGTTTGATAGCATATTTCCCCCACAACGAGCTGGTCTGGAACATGAGAGGGTAGGATATGTGGTGCTCCGGTGGATCCAAAAACCCTCATATAGGTTGAGCGTTTGTCTAAATACCAAGGGCCTACCTTTTCTACCATTTTCTTGGTTGCTATGGATAATCTTGGGCATTCCTTCTTAAAAATAATAAAATGAATACGGGCGATGAATTCATTGCATATGAGTGCGTAAGATTTTATGTACTTGTTCTCCAATAGTATGCTGAAATAATGGTGAACCAAGATCTCTGCAACATGCCAGTTTAAATTCATGTCGGCAAAGACATTCCTTAAGCAGATGACATCGAGTAGGTACAAGGCCATGTAGAAAGTGGGTGCTTCCCCTTCTTTCGAAGTTTGAGCATGTTGTACATAGATGCTCAATTGTTTAGAAATTATTTCTCTCGAGTTGAAGCTGCTTCCGGAAATCACCACCGTGTATGCCAAAGGCATCCATGCTTCCAAAAACTTGGAGCAGTACTTATCTCCATACAATTGGCATATGAGAGCCATCAAATATATGTATGTCTCCCTTAGGTCGTCCCATACCAGCCATTGCTCCGGTTGGTAAATTTCTTGTCCTCCTTCCACTATGAGGCCATCAATCGGTTGGTGTCATGGAATTCATAGAACTTCACCACGAAATTTGTGTTTAGCCATTCCTATGGGTCTGTGAGCTTGTTGTATTTTTGGACTTCTATCGGGAGTAAAAATCCAACACACTCACCATTATCATCGTTGATCAAGCACTTCTACCTGTATCTATGGTCGATTAAGAATTTCAGAACCTCTATGCAAGGGAAAACCAGGGTTTTGTTAGCCACCATGTGTAAATATGATTGTCGGATGTTCAGGAACAACTGGTCATCGAGCTCCCTTACGTCCGGGTCACTGTGTGGGATACACTACGTGTATTCTTCCCAGCTAATTATGTTGAAGAGGTCCCCCCACTGTGGGAGCATTAGTTTGGATCTAGTGCTTGATTTTGTATCGCCAAAGGTCGGAGGCTGGACAAAATATTTCTTTGTTGATGTCTTAATGACAAGCTCCACACTGGGAGCGCACTCTAACTGCCTCGCAGTCCTCGGAGAATAACCTCCACTTGTTTCAACTTATTTTAGCTTGGGTTCTCTTGTTGAGCATCTGGTGCTTGGCTTTCTCAATGACATCTTACCTACAACTAGAACATAGTTTAGAGACAGTGCCAGGAAATCAGATGCATATATATAAATTATGACCAACGAATTGACAAATTTGAACACATACCTCTGCAACTTGTTTAACTTGATTTCGATAATCTTAGGATCAACATAGTTTCGAGATGCTGACTTTGCTCCTTCGGATGATCTGGAATTCAAACTTGTGTGCATAATGAATTTGTTCAAAACTGTTCTAGAGATTTAAACAGGGATGAACTAACCTTGTCGCATCAACCATTCAATTTGGGTTATGAGTGTAATTTCATTAAATCTGCCACCAGATCTTCAAATATGTTTAAAATTAAATTCTTTGCGGGTTGACGGTGTGGGCACGTGTAATGTCCCCACCTTAGGACATCATTACATTGCAGAGGTTTACGATGTCCAAAGTAGCCAGATGGGTGTTTTAGCGACTACAAGGGTTATTAAGAGGCATTTTGGGATCCAGCTTGCATTGTCCACTCCATTTCATCATTATGATCCATTCCACAGAGGTTGTCTTTGGTTTCATTTCATTTTGACGATTTCCATGATTTTGACTATTTTGAGCTATAAGTCAATTAAATTCACCGAAGAGGTCATATTGGGCACATTACTTGGAGGAACCTCTCAGTGTAATAAATCATTGGAATCAGGAGGAGAAACACTATAGGATGGGATGGCTAGAAGTTCCTTTCAGTGGCCAGGGAAGCCACAAGGAGAGATAAGGCACTTTTCAGAGGTAAAGAAGTTAATTAATTAATTAAAGTGATTTAATTAATTAAATAAATATTAAAAAAATGAAAGTCACTTTGGAGGGAGAAGGTGAGAAGGAAGTATAAAGGAAAGGAAACGGCCTCTATTGATTCATTCATGTATGTCTATCATTTTGATATCTGGCTTCTAGCTAGAGGGCCCATCTCTTGGGGGTTTTGAGGGTTTTGACTTAACAAATCCTAGAGGACGATTCACTGGTGAAAGATTCCACCTAGCTTGTCCCAAGCTTGGTCTCAGGGATGCAATACTCCTCCACACCATTCTAGTTTGGATCTACATCAGTGCAGGAGGGTTCTACAACAGTCACAGGCACATGAAAAGAAGGGGGGCACACCATTGGGGGTTTCTAGCAAGGGGGGCCACGCCATTCTTTGAGGGAAGCTCATTCCAAGGGATTGGAAGGGCTTCAAAAGATTCCAACACTTGGGTTTTCATTGCAGGGGCTTGCCTGTTAGATCTAGTGCATTCAAGAGGAGTTTCATGGGCCATTTGGGTTATTGGATGCATTGGACGAATTGGAGAAAAGGAGGGAAATTTTGAGATTCATATCTATTCCGTTTGAGGAGGTTATACATCAGATATGACCCTGAGACTTCACCTAGTGACTTGAAATTTCCCGATCTATCTTTATATAAAGTTTCAGAGCATTTGGAGGCCTCCTTCATCAGGGCCAAAATTCTAGGGTTTGGCAGTTTTAGGAGGGCGTAGCTCCATTGGAGGATTCAACATTTGGAGGAATTTCCCTTGGTGTTTCGGTCTGAGATTTCAGGAGGGGATTATACTCATCCCGATCTAAATTTCAACATCTTCAACGCATAATTTGGAGGTCTTTGATAGTAGGGTGGAATTATTGAGGGTCTTCAGGGTTTCAATAGGGCGTGGCATCTTCCAGCTTGAGGGTTCAACATCTCTTATGGCCAGATCTACTCTTGTCTTGATCTTCATTGAGTATTCAACCTTTGGGAGGCTTGTGGACTTCTATTTGAGAATTTTGTAGCAGCTCCTATTATATTATTGGATCCATCTGTTGAGTTTTCTAGATCGACATCTTCATTGTAGCAGGTTCTTCTATTCATGAATAAAATCAGATTTGAGATGTTTTGGCTTGTCTATCATATTGCATATGGTTGAGGTATGTTATGTGATTGCATCTTCTTTTTTATTTATGCAAACATATATTAAAGTCATCAATAAACCCTAAGGCCATAATCAGGAGGCCAACTTGCAAGTAAACACATATAAACAAGTAAATCAGCCAAGTGTTTGACGAAATGCCACAACCAGAAAGGTTTAAAAAAAGACACCCAAAACCGTGATGTTCCTGGAATATTGGCTTGGGAACATTACAATGGAATTAGAGCTTAGATTCCTGCCATCCAGTAGGAATTAGCACATGCATGTAGAACCATAGTGGGATCTTAGATACGGCAAGATGGAGTCTAGGGATTTTGCTAGAGAGGTAGTACGTTGTGAATGGGAATACTACAACCTTTGTGAGAGCACTAGGGCCCTAGTAACATTCCAATAATATTTGTCCATGGAAAATCATAGTGGAGCACAGATGAGGTTACATTTTGGGGCAATCAGATCGAGGAATTCAGAGCTAGCGCAGCTAGTTGGAGGGAAACACAAAGTAACCCCACACCCATTAGGAGCACGCAACTTTGCTACATTTGAAAGGTACCATGGGAACCAGATCATAGGTGCAGGGGCAAGGATCAGAAGAACATTGTTGAGGCACACTATGACAGTGATGATGAGATGTGTGAGGATGGAGCAATAGATGATGATTTGGGGCAGTCTGATGATGATAGTGACTCTTGCACAGAGGCTAGTGATAGTGACTCTTGCACAGAGGTTGATGATACTAGCACGCTTGAGGAGGATGGTGACCTTTGTGTAGTGGATAGATAGTCGGAGGAGTAGGATGACAACACCTTCATTTCAGCAGAGATATCACATACTATTGATGACCTTACACCTCAGCAAAGTGGTGACACTAGTGAGGAATCATACGTGTTAGCACCTACAGATGACCAGCTTCCTATGGTGGTTGTGACACATCTGTCATCTTTTCATACACCCATGATAGCCACGTCACAGGAGGATATCAGTGGCATTTCATATGTGATGGAGGAGCCATGTGTGAGGTATTCACACCAGGGACATGTAGATCCACAGATCCAGGAGGAGATACAGGACGTGCAGACCGTTGACCTTACACATATAGATCAACATGAGGATATTGAGTCACCTCTTTCGAAGACTCCATTAGTTGAGTAGACTATGGAGACTTACAACTTGATGGGACACTTATTTCCAGGATCAGCCTGCATTGATGAGGATACACTCTTTAGTAGTCAGGGTGACCATAGCATGTGTATGGATACATCCACATGGGATCCAAGTGAAAATGATAGTAGAAGGGTGAGTGCACAGGAGGATACGACTGCTCATACAGGATACAATGTGATTCAGATGGAGATAACATCTAGTGATGGGATGCAATGGCATACAGGAGGACCCAGTAACACAGTAGACAATGGGCAGTTTAGCACATTATCTCATGCAGTGAGTGTTTTTGGGGATTCCAGAATTGACACTAGCAGTGAGGGGTATGAGGTGGCACCTCAACATGACTATGATCGGGAGTCACACTACTTGACAGGACAATTGAGAGTTAGTGAGGATATGATCATGGCAGCCACCAGACACATTGATGACATGCATGCATTGATGGTTGATTTTTCTTGGAGGGCATCAATGGCACATGATAGTTTAGATCAGGCATTGACCATAGATGAATTTCATACTCTCTTAGAGAGAATCTATGATGAGGACCAACTTCTAGTAGTTGTTGACAAACATGGACTAACTATTGGGGATTGGTGAGATGTATCATAGATCCTTGAGGGAGCAGGAGTGGGAGATGGACCAACTCACTGAGGATTTGGAGAGCACTCGAGGATTCCTGAGAGGCACACAGATGGCCCTTCAAGAATCAAAGTCCAGATCAAAGGAGCCTCCTGAGGAGATTTGTCAGAGATCCACTTCATCTATCTTAGTGGATACTCAGATATGTTAGTCAGTCACATTGCTAGAGGATGTTGGTGATCTAGCTAAGGAGCGCCAGTTGATGGAGGACACTTCCATTTGTGTTCTGAGAGTGGTTGACCTCCATGTAGAGGTTGATCTAGTAATACGCCTGGGATCTATGATGCAGCATGAGTCTACGAGAGATGACGTGAGTATGCAGGGGCATACAGTGAGGAGTGACAGTTCACAGAGACATGTCGAGATATGCAGTCAGATTCAGACAGATGCATGGAATTGCATGGAGGAGACACACGTAGGGGAGTATGCAGATGCCAGTCCTTTGTAGCAGCACATAGATATGAGAGAGCACCTTCACCATATGAACAATTTCATGAGAGATGAGAGATGGAGGTTGGTTGACCAACAGTTGGAGGAGTTACTTCTGGCTGTACCTAATGATTGGGGTTTAGTGATGGCTACAAGTGAACAGTTATCAGTAGTACAGGTAGACGTGATTTTAGTCGAATCCTTGGGATTGACGGAGGTAGGTGGTATTTTTCAGTCCTATGGTCAGCTATGGATGCCCCTATTAGCCTCTTCCTACACTTTTATCATGGACAATAACATGAGGAGAGCTAGACAGTGGAAGAGGGCATGGACAGTGCGTGGACCGAGACCACCTGACAGGAGTACTTTTACAACATCTAGCAGGATAGAGGTGGATCGTCGTAGGTAGCCAACTGAGACTTGGCACGTGATGGTGAACACCATAGGCTAGATGATAGCATATGAGCACAGAGGGATTCTGACAATGATCAGTCTAACACATGAGAAGTTAGAGGAGATTGGAAGTGATAAACTTCTAGGTCTGCCATGGGATCCGGGAGTTCACCTGGTTAGCAGAGTGTTTCACTACATGGTGACCCAGATTGATCCAGAGAGCCACTCACTCCACCAGGGATTGATTTGGAGTGGGTCTGTAGGGATTTGTCCAAGGGAGAGAGGTAGCCTTTCACTTTGATCATCATGATCGAACATGGAGGCGATTGGACTGGTACTTATTCTATAAAGATGTCTTTACATATACACTTTCTGGACAACAGGTCCAATGGTCACAGGTATTTCAGTTTGAGGATGCAGGAGATGCTGATCTAGTATGTATGCAGGGGGCAGACAGTCATGGTCAGACTGGTGCAGGATTAGCATAGTGATCTTAGACAGAGGTTAGCATGGGACCCAGGGATTGCAGGATTGAGATTTTCATTGAATGATAGAGGCGAGTGGACCTTTGCAAGGGAAATTTGTTCTGACTTTCCATGGAGCTTCAGTGTTGATGGGAGCACATCGCTTGAGGATGTATCACGAAGGTCTTTCAGTACCTCATTCTGGCATCAACAGGTGCAATTGATGGGGGCCCTGTTGATCTTGATATTACCTTGGAGGATGGACTCATTGTGGGATGAGGCCATGTGTCATGTACAAGAGACTCACGAAGTTGGTGTATTTTAGGATTATGCATCCCAGGGGCTAGCAATTCATGACTTGATATGGGACCCAGGGGGAAACATGTGTGATTTTTCATATTTGAGTGGGTTCTACTGTGTATCCCACAGGTGGACATGGGATCCTGGTATTATACTTGAAGGGATTCGTTTTTTTCTTGAGGACAAGCAATTTTCTAGTAGGGGGGATGCTAATGTCCCCACCTTGTGACATCATTACATTGCAGAGGTTTACGATGTCCAGAGTAGCCAGATGGGTGTTATAGTGAGTACAGGGGTTATTGAGAGGAATTTTGGGATCTAACTTGCATCTTCCACCCCATTTCATCATTTTGATCCATTCCACACAGGTTGGCTTTGGTTTCATTGCATTTCAACGATTTCCATGATTTTGAGTATTTTGAGCTATAAGTCAATTAAATTCACTGAAGAGGTCATTTTGGGCACATTACTTGGAGGAATCTCTCAGTATAATAGCTGATTGGAATTGGTAGGAGCAACACTACAATATGGAATGGCTAGAAGTGACTTTCAATGGCCAGGGAAGCCACAGGGAGATATACGACACTTTTCAGAGGTAAAAAGGTTAATTAATTAATTAAAGTGATTTAATTAATTAATTAAATATTAATAAAATGAAAGCCACTTTGGAGGGAGAAGGTGAGAAGGAAGTATAAAGGAAATGCAAGGGCCTCTATTGATTCATTCATGTATGTCTATCATTTTGATATCTGGCTTCTAGCTAGAGGGCCCATCTCTTGGGGGTTTTGAGGGTTTTGACTTAACAAACACTAGAGGACGATTCAGTGGTGAAATATTCCACCTATATTGTCCCAAGCTTGGTCTCGGGGATGCAATAATCCTTCACACCATTCTAGTTCGGATCTACATCAGTGTAGGAGGGTTCTATACCAGCCACATGCATAGAAAAAGAAGGGGGACACACCATTAGGGGTTTCCAGCAAGGGGGGGCTCACCATTCTTCGAGGGAAGCTCGTTCCAAGGGATTGGAAGGGATTCAATGGATTCTATCACCTGGGTTTTCATTGCAAGGTCTTGGCCGTTAGATCTAGTGCATTCCAGAGGAGTTTCATGGGTCATTTGGGTTATTGGATGCATTGGACGAATTGGAGAGAAGGAGGGAAATTTTGAGATTCATATCTATTCCGTTTGAGTATTTTATACATCATATATGACCTTGAGACTTCACCTAGTGACTTGTAGTGTCCCGATCTATCTTTATAACATTTTTCATGGTATTTAGAGACCTCCTTCATCAGGGCCGAAATTCTAGGGTTTGGCAGTTTTAGGAGGGTGCAACTCCATTGGAGGATTCAACATTTGGAGGAGTTTCCCTTGGTGTTTCGGTCTGATGTTTCAGGAGGGGATTCTACTCATCCCGATATACAGTTCGACATCTTCAGCATAGAATTTGGAGGTATTTTAGAGTAGGGATGAATTATTGAGGGTCTTCAGGGTTTCAGTAGGACGTGACATCTTCCAGCATGAGGGTGTAGCATCTCTTATAGCCATATCTACACTTGTATTGATCATTGTTGAGTATTCAGCCTTTGGGAGGCTTGTGGACTTCTATTGGAGCATTTTGTAGCAAATCCTATTATATTATTGGATCCATCTGTTGAGTTTTCTAGATTGACATATTCATTGTAGTAGGTTCTTCTATTCATGAATAAAATCAGATTTGAGATGTTTTGGCTTGTATATCTTATTGCATATGGTTGAGGTATGTTCCGTGATTGCATATTATTGTTTATTGCGGCAAACATATATTAAAGTCATCAGTAAACCCTAAGGCCGAAATCAAGAGGCCAACTTGCAAGTAAACACATTTAAACAAGTAAATCAACCACGTGTTTGATGAAATGCCACAACCATAAAGGTTTAAAAAAAGACAGCCAAAATTGTGATGTTCTTGGCATATTGGCTTAGGAACATTACAGCACAGTTGGTAATGTGTCCTATTGATGATTTCAAATTACTATTGTTCAATCGACGCATGAGGTAGAAACAAATCCAGGATCAAGCATTAATTGGTCTATTAGATGTCCAAATTCGATTGTATCTTATGCCGCAAACATCCCATCATTTCGCTAGTCCAGTTGGTGGGTCGGGATTCTATTTTGAATACTTTCTGTTGATATCTTCTTGCAAAATATCTGACACTGATAGATTTTTCCGTACAGAGATGACGTGGCAAATCTAACTAGGAGGTGTGACTAGGGCACAGGAAACCTTAAGACAACTCGAGATGAAACTAGGTCTCCCGATAGTCCTACGTGATAAAGACACGTGGCACTCGAGACCGACATATTGATTTATTCATGTGAAACGAAATATATACTTTTATTTAAGCTATACGTTCTAAAACCCAATCCTATCTTCTTGACGTAGAAAAGTATCAAGGATCGGAGATTGGCGATAAATCTACCCAAGTGCTCTCAGATTGACTCTCTCGAAAAAGTTCAAATGTCGAAAAAAAATCGGGGATCAGAGATCGGTGATATGTTTGTCACGGACAAAATGATTGTTTTATCCTTTCTAGATTTTCCCGACACCAATGAAATGCATCAGGCATCAGCTATAGGTGATTTCTTTACATCCTTTGTTAATGTCTATCCTTCCCGTATTGTTTCGATGCTAAAGGGGATCGAACATCTCTTGAAACTTCGTACGAATAACTTACACCAACCAAATCCACCTTTTGTTGATGACGATGGGGATCGGTACTCGACGACTGTTGTAATTGTGTGGTCCCTTTACTTGCTTGAATTGTTTCGACGTCGAACCTAAACGCGTTAGGTGCAGTGTTCACTGTCGATTCTTAATTCGGGTGTCAATTTATTTTAGACATGAGGTTTCACAATTTGAAACAAACCTAAATTGATGATAAGAGTCATGAAAACAAAACAAAGATAAACCATTTCCCAAAGTGAAATTTATTTAGATAGTGAAGAAAACAAGTGGTACCCAAAAGGGCGATAAAATTTCATAAGGCTTTAAGAGTGTGTTGAGTGCTCAATAGTATGGAAATGAAAGGAAAGACAAAGCAAGGCAAGACAAGGCAAGACATGACAAGGCTAAGTAAATCTATACATGGAAAGGCAAGGAAAGATCTAGGCCTAGGTCTAGGTCTAGATAAATTCTATTAATTATGATAATCCATGTTTCACAACTATGAAAATACCTTATATATATGAATAAAGAGATCTTATGTTATGCCATTGAAATTTTCATGCAAGTATTTTTATCTAATATAGATGGGATAACAATTTGTAGAATTACATGCTAAATGAGTCCTTTGATTGTAATTCTTATGTATTGAATTTGTTCATTTAGTACAAGAATTATCTTTTTTAGGCAAAAAATAAGGTATGATATATGAATGTTATTATTTTGTATTAAATTAACTTGATGAATGTCTTGGCATGCCATGCCTTGCCTTGCCAAGCCATGGTATGGCATGTCATGGCAAGGCAAGGAATGTCATGACAAGGATGGTTATTTCTTGAATGTATTAAATAAATGTTTTATCAAAGTGGTGATATCGCATGTTATCTTGTATAATTAACCTTGTCTTGAAACCCTCAATTTTGTGGTTAGATTAGGAATTACCCTCAATTTCCATCCATGTTATCTTGATGTCTAGGGTTTAGTTTTCATATTTCACCCTTAGAATACACCTTGACACATTTTTATTATATTTCTGTCATATTTTTCATCCCTTGAGGGCTTGATGTATTGAATATTCTAGGCTTGTTATGTGCCATATTTCATTTCAACAAGCATTTGTTATCTAAACCCTATTTTAGGCTTTCATTTTCAGCCCCGTTTCATTTAATGATTACCTTTTTTAAGGCTTGTTATATTTGTCCTGTTGTAACTTAGTTAATATAATTTATTGGCTTGGTGAGGCATGGAAATGACCTAACATGAAAATTCGATGCAATGGCAACATAATGGCATGACAAGGCATGGAAATGGAATGGAAAAGGCATGGCATGGCATGGCATGGCTTGGCAAGGCATGGGAAGACATGGCAATGACATGACAATGACATGACAAGGCAATGGCGTGAAAATGGCATGGCAATGGCATGTCATGTCATGGCTTGGAAAGGCAATCCATGGCATGGAAAGGAAAGGAATGTAATGGAAAGGAAAGACATGAAATGGAAAGGCAAGGAAATTTCATGGCATGGCATGGAAGGCATGAAAAAACATGGCATGGAATGGCTTGGAAAAACATGGCAATGGCATGGCATGGAATTCCATGGAAGGTAAAGGCATGCCATGGCAAGGCAAGGCATGGTAAGGCAAGGCATGCAATGGCAAGACAAGGCATGGAAATGGCATGGCATGGATTGGAAAGGCATGGAAATGACATGGAAATGGCATGGCATGGCAAGGCATGGAAATGGCATGTAAATGACATATCTTTTCAAGGCATGGAAATGCATGGAAATGGCGTGGTAATGGCATGGCATGGAATGTCATGACAAGGCATGGCATGGAATGTCATGACAAGGCAAGGCATGACATTGCAAGGCAAGGCATGCAATGGAAAGGCAAGGCATGACATGGCAAGGAAAGGCATGACATGGCATGGCATGGAAAGGCAAGGCAAAGCATGGAAAGGAAAGGCATGGAAAGATATGGCAAGGTGAGACATGTCATGGCAAGGAAAGGCATGAAATGACATGTCATGGCAAGAAAAGACATGGCATGGCTTGGAAAGGAAAGGCATGACATGGCAACTCAAGGCAAGTCAAGGCATGTCATGGATTGCAAAAACATGCAAACTTTTTCACCTACACTTAAAATGTCATAAACACTTCATTTGATGGAAATGAACTTTGTGATATAAATTTAAGTCATACATCCCTAGAAAAAATGTTTTTTTATTTCTTGGGATGAGAAAGGTTTCTTTTTTTGTTATTCTTTTTTCATTGCAATCCACATTTTGATTTGACTTTTTCCTTGCATAATGTTATGGAGAGTTGTATTTCTTGTTGTATATGTTAAAATGGAGAGCTACACGAGAAGACATGGGAATCTACATGACAATGGAATGGCATTGCATGGCTTGGAAAGGCATGGCAATGGCATGACAATGACATGGCATGGAAAAGCATGGCAATGACATGGAATGGAAATGGCATGGCATTGGCATGGAAATGGCATGGCATGGAAAGGGATGACAATGGAATTCCAATGACATGGCATGGCAAGGCATGACAATGGCATGGAATTGCAATGGAAAGGCATGGAAATGACATGGAAATGGGATGAAATGGCATGGCATGGAAATGCATGGAAATTGTGTGAAAATGGCATGGCATGGCTTGACAAGGCATGGCAATGGCATGGCATGAACAAGTTTTTGGGATTGGGTTTGGGAGGGTCCTTTCTCTCCTTCTGTGCTCTAACCCAAAAATTGGGTAGGAATGTGGATTAAAATCTCATAGATGGTGAAGGGAAAATAATAATGGTTTCAAGTCTCCCTGGAGGAATTTTGGTAGCATAGAATTATTTTCTATGGCATGTCATGAAATGTAACCTCAAAACCTTTATTTGTAGGTGGAAAATGATACCCATTCTAAGTTCTAGTTTCCATGTGAACTCTCTCATTGTATTGATCAAAATCAATAAGTTTAGTGGACATCATGGAAGAATGAATAAATGTTATTAATAATTGATGGGTTTAACAACATTCACATATACCCACTACACAACCTAAACAAACACGAGTCATTGACTAGTCTTTTTGGCATTTATGAAGGGTTACAAATAAATCAAATGATTTTATATATGTCATGCATAAGAAGATGGGAATAATCTGTGTGCCCTAGAAAATGGTCGAGTTATGGATTGAATCAACTAAGAAACTAACAACTAGGCTTATCAAAGGAGTATCAAGAGAATGCTAGGGTTTGAAGAACCCAACTTGTAACAACTTGTGATAAGATATTGGTAGGTGCATGTACTTCATATTCTAAATATATATGAAGTGTTTGGGTTGTCCAAATGTTGTGTACTTGCATAATTGAATTTTATCTTATGTCATCTTCATAATTGAGTAATTATATATAGAGGTTGATTTGACATAACATTGAATTGAGATTGTTAAGTGATTTACACATATGTAGAAGATAAATGAGAAAAATTATTTCTATAATAAAGTATTGTAATATGCCATTTTTTAGGTCATAATATTTTCAAGTGACCATTATTTGAGGGTSGATTRTCATYGGATTTATATGGAGATAATTCAAGAGGTAGTCCATATTGTTGGTTGTGAGTTAGAAATTAGAATATGGATATCCACAACATTCATGYGAATAAATHAGAAGGAATGATCTATCGATGATGTAGAGATACATGGTTGATTAGCAAGCAATGCTACTTGAGAACCATTAATTGTTTATATATATATATATATMWAYATCATMTAWATKRTMYATYKWTKAYRWARWGRYACMTGSWTGMYYARYAMRCAAWGTKACAWYRAGWRCCATCAAYATATATTCAAMAWCATCYAWATKGTRSMYTWKWTACAAAATGGCAGTAGTTGGTCAATCATTSACCACTKCCACCCTYAGGAGAATCTTGKAAAYCTATCTTTATTCTCTTTMTTGAKGAAGCACCTCGAGTGRTTCTAGTCCTGGGCRTGCTTCGAYGCTCCRGAGACTACACAAAGACAAAACATTGTTATAAGTTTTTTTYCTCAATGGATTAATAGACATMCAAAATGATACTTTGTAATTTAACCTAAGACAACTCACCTTATATGCTATTGTCAATTGTGAGGGTGTTACCCTCCTCTGCGACCCCAATCTCTCTGCGATATCACCCTGCATCAGTTACAAGGATCAAGTCAAGAAAATTAAACAAATATGCATAAGATCAAATTCATGATACATAAAAAATTATCGTCAACATGTTATCTCACCGTGAATATCTCTGACCTCGATGGAGATTCACTGGAAAAGGGAGAACTAGGTTGTACAATCTTCTTTGAGGTAACCTCTATTGTGGTAGCCTCAGTGGATGGGGTTGATGGAAATGATTGTGGGGGTTGGTGGCATATAGGTGCATCAATTATAGATGGATGCGATGGAAGAGGTGTCACGGATGGGTGGCCTGCGTGTGAATCCAATGAGGATCTGTGCAATAAGATAGATGCTCGAGGTGGGATGTGATAGAGCCCCGCAAGATGTACAAGTGATTGCAACTCCCTAGGCCTGGATAAAGGTAACCTAGAAGTAAGGCCCAGGTGCCCACGGAGTGCAGTAGTACTATATCTAGCAAATATTTCCATAGCCTGCATACATTTTAATAATATTTAACTATTAGTACCAAATAGTAAAATTCAAAAACATAAACACAAACATTTTGAGAATTATACGATATATAACTCTACACATGGTACATGTGATGCAAGTGACTTTTCCATCACATATGGACATTCCCTGACATCTCCTAGTCCCAAATCCTATGTAATGTCCCATTTCCCTAGGCAGTTAGAATACCGTGGTGGTTTACCCAATTTCCTGTAAACCATTAGACGGACAAGCTAGGGAAATGATATTGGTAAAGTCACTTTCGAATTATAAAGTGAAACTTAGGAAAAGTGAGTTTATTAATATTAAACCCCTCTTTGAGGGTATTTCTCTCCAATTATTAATTAAATGAAATTTTAATGAAGAAAAAGAAAAAGTGAAAGACAAAAAGGACGATGGAGGATTGGAGAGGGATTATTGACTAATCATTGGAGAAAATTGTTTTGGAGAAGCTTGCGAGCTTGAGACGAGGGTTTCGAAACGCTTGGAGAGAAATTTCAGTTTTGAGGTTGAAACAATACCTTCCTAGCTGAACATTGGAGAAGCCACTCAGGCTTTTCATTTGCAAGGATCGGCATCGTGATTTGAAGCACCTCATTGAAGAAGGCAATTGTTTGCAGATTGAGTAATAAGGGGCGTTTCTTCTGTGGCACGAGTTGATAGTTTTGACACTTCTATGAGTTGGGCGCATTATTCATTAGTGGTTGGGAGTTTTCCCATTTTGGTTGGAGCATTCACCTACAAAACGTGGCCATTGTGTTGGCCATGTCCTCTCATTCATGTGGCTGTGTGTTCCCTTGGGTTGGTAGCATTCTCTTTCCTAGAGGTAGCGTTCTCCCTTGTTGGTCGTGTTTCTCTCCAAAGGGAGCTGCGTGTTCTTGTGGCTACATGGGAGGCAAATGCGTGGAGTTTTTTGGTCGACCTCCCAAATTGTGGCTGTACCTTGCATTGCTCAGAAGGAAATCGTGGGCTGGGGCTGCCATCTCACTCAGAATAAACAACAAACAAACATTACATGGGTCGCCCCTTTATCAACTCACGGGGGACAAATTTTGGGTCATTTCTTTGTGGCTGTGAGAGATGAGCGGATTCCTTTCCTACTATAGCATACATCCTCACCATTGTAAGAGGTATTCCTATCACATTGAGTATTATTAACTTAGCTACATTATTCAATAAAAAAACAGCCAATATTCAGTCCATTTGTTGCTTCATATGTGATTATTTTTATTATATTTTTATGGGTTTTGTTGATATCAAAATAACACATTGGGCACTTCATTTGGGAGGCATAAGGTGATACAAAACCACTAAAACAACCATAAAAACAAAACAATCCGCTACAGTCCGACCAAATTTCACCTACAGCCATATTTACTGATGCATGCCAAGTGTTTGACGAAAGTCCAACACCAAACTGGAGGAGCTTTTCCAAATTTTTCAACCTAGAATATTTCAGTGGTATCAGAGCATGTTCTTGGCTAGTTGTGGGTGACATTGATGACTGGGGAAGGGCTGCAAAACATCACTTATAGGCGCAGAAGATACAGAAGTGTAGAAGGCAGAGAAGAAAAGATGGAGGGTACTCCAGGGAAAAATGCAAATCTGCCAGAGGACAGAGAGGATGGGTTGTTCAGAGGGCTTATGAAAGCCTTACATGACATTGTAGAGGGCTAGAGAGAGACCTGAGAGTTCATGGGCAGAATCACAGGTTATGCTCTAGGGAGCAAGCACAGTGAAGAAAAAAGGGAGAGCAGGAAGAGAGGGTAGATGGAAGAAGGGGGAAACACACACAGACCTCATGTTTAGGTGATCACTTCCAGGACCAGCCCTCAGAACCGCCCTCATGACTACAGTGAGATTCCTAGATCTACCATGCCAAAGTTCTTAGGACCAGCAGAGACAGGTACAGGAGGGAAGGTAGAGCAAGACGAGCCACTAGCAGCTTATTTCCAGGAATATAAGGCTATGGATCCAGATTTGAGAGAAGCTATGACTTTCTCCGAGTTTTGTAGCTTCAAGGGGAGAAGCAGGCAAAGGTTCTTCAACAGGGGGCCCACACAGAGCTACGAGTTACAGCGCACAATGGGCAAGCTCACTTTGTCATACTTCGATGGGACGTCGAAGTGCACTGCACGAGCTTGGGTGCAGAAGCTCAACACATACTTCCAGCTAAACCCCATGGCAAAGACTGATGCCATTAAGTTGGTGACATTGCACTTGGAGGGCGAGGCACAGGACTGGTGGTACCATGGGATGTCCACTCTGGGACATGCCCATATTGTCACCTATGCTGAGTTTATAGGGAGACTAGTGCATAGATTTGATAGGAGAGATCCCGAGTTGTCTTTCAGAGACTTGGCACAGTTGAAACAAACTGGTTCGGTAGAGGCCTTTATATCAGATTTCTAGAGGATATCAGTGATGGTCATCGATATCTCCAAGGATCGATTGGTGATGTTGTTCACAGAGGGGATAACCGTTCCACTTCGAGTATGGGTGAAGGCTTATAAGCCTACTACACTACAAGATGCATTTAGTAGAGCAAGAGACCTACAGGAGTCAGTACCCAAGCCTAAGTTCACCCCGAGACCGAACTTTCCCACGAAGTTCAATGATAGGGGACCACCACAGAGGGATGTCACAGGACAGCAGCAGAGGGACTGGGTAGGACAACCACAGAGGGACTGGACAGGCAGGAACAAGATGGACGATGCTACCAAGAAGGATCTAAGGAGGAGGAAGGTGTGTTTCAGTTGCCAGGAACCATGGGTACTGGGTCACAGGTGTGCGGGCAAGGCCAAGGCACACTACATAAAGGTCTTCTCAAATAGCGGGGAGGAAGAGGAGACATGAGAACAGGGGCAGGAGGAGGACCCATCTATGGCAGAGGCAGAGAAGGCATCGATGGGAAAGCAAGGGACTATAGCATCACTCTCAGGGATCCCCAGGTTTCATACCTTCAGGACGAGGGGAGGAGTACAGGGACACAGAGTGACGGTGTTGGTGGATGGTGGGGCATCCCACAATTTTATCGATGCTTCATTGGTAGAGTGGAAGGGAATTACCACCGAAGCCTTTGAGGTCTTTTCAATGATCATACCAGGGGAGAACACCCTAAACTGTACCAGATACGTCCCACAGATGACATTGAGCCTAGGGAACTACACCATCACAGATGACTTCTTCATGGTGAAGGTGCATGACACCAATGTGGTATTGGGCATCCAGTGGTTATACTCCCTAGGGAAGTACACCACCAACTACCAGACTATGGAGATGGAGTTTTAGGGACGGGACGACAGGAGAGTGGTTTTGAGGGGCATGAACACTTACCCTCCCGAGGTAGTCATCGCAAAGAGGATGGAGGCAGTGATGAGGCAGGATGACATTGCATGGGTTGCAGAGTTTCAAATTTCAGTACAGAAGCCTAAGGGAGGGGAGCCCAATTTTTTGAGAGAGATAAAGGCCTTGCTTAAGAAGCACTAGAAGGTATTTGGTGATATACCTCCAAGTAGGCCTCCAGACAGGGGCTTTGAGCACACCATCGAGTTAGAGGAGGGCACAAGAGCAGTGATTACCACCCCGTATAGGCACCCCAAGGCCTATAAGGATGAGATCGAGAATACCATCAAGGAGCTACTGGAAATGGGCCACATTAGACCGAGTTCAAGTCCTTTCACTTCTTCTATAGTGCTGGTAAAGAAGAAGGATGGGACCCTCAGAATGTGCATTGATTACCGAGCTCTCAAAAAGAGGACCATCAAGAATAGGTACCCTATACCTCGGATTGATGAGTTGATGGATGAGTTGAGAGGGGTCAAATATTTTTCGAAGATTGATCTACAGTCGGGCTACCATCAGATCAGGATGCGAGAAGGGGATGAGTACAAGACAGCTTTCAGGTGCCACCATGGGCACTACAAGTTCTTGGTGATGCTTTTAGGGCTAACCAACGCCTCGGCCACATTTCAGTCATGTATGAACCATACATTTAGCAAGCAGCTCAGGAAGCATTTGTTGGTTTTCTTTGATGACATTTTGGTCTACAACCATACTTGGGAGGAACACCTCCAACATCTAGATGAGGTGTTGGGCATATTGGACAAACATGAGTTGTATGCGAAGCTGTCCAAATGTGAGTTTGGGTTGACAAAAATGCTCTATTTGGGGCATGTGATTGGAGCACAGGGAGTGCAGGTACACTGGGACAAGATCCAGGCGATTCGTGATTGGCCTCCACTGAGGAACACTACAGAATTAAAAAGCTTCATGGGCTTGTGCACTTACTACCAGAGGTATGTGAAAGGTTTTTCTCAGTTGACAGCCCCACTGACATATTTGACCAAGAAGGGGGCCTTTGAGTGGATAGATGAGGCACATGCAGTCTTCGACAGGATGAAGGACATCATGAGTTCGTGCCCGGTCTTAGCTTTTCCAGACTTTACCCAACCCTTCGTGTTGGAGTGTGATGCATCAAGAGTAGGTATCAGAGTCGTGCTTATGCATAAGAATCATCCCATAGCTTTCGAGAGTCAGAATCTTAGATATTGCGAGAGGCTCCACTCTATTTATGGCAAAGAGATGTTGGCCATCATGCATGCATTGGCCAAATTCTGGCACTATCTAGTGGGAAACAGGTTCAAGGTCAAGACGGATCACAACAACCTTTGATTCTTCGTGGAACAGAGGAACTCAATGACAAACAACATAAGTGGGTGAGTAAGATCCAGGCCTACGATTTTGAGATTGAGTACGTGAAGGGGAAGAACAATGTGGTAGTCGACGCCCTTTCTAGGATGCCCCCTACTCTATCCTTGATGGACATATCGGAAGACTGGAAGAGTCTTCTACTGGTAGAGTATTCCAAAAACAAGTTCACTTGCGAGATTTTGGATGGACAGGTTACAGATGACATGTACAAAGTGGTGGATGATGTCATCTACTGCAAAGACCGAATTTATTTGGTGCCAGCTTCGCACATCAGGCAGAAGATCATGCATGCAGCACATGACTCACCGTTAGCAGGACACCAGGGGTTCCTAAAGACTTACAGGCAGGTCTGGGAGAGGTTCGCTTGGAAGAACCTCAAGGAAGACATACTGAAGCACGTACAGGAGTGCGGAGTTTGCCAGCAGAACAAGGGGGAACACACCCATCCGGTCGGATTGTTACAGCCATTGCCCATTCTAGATCAAAAATGGGAAAGTATCTCCATGGATTTTATCACCGGGTTACCCAGGGTGTAGGGGAAGGATTTCATTTATGTCATGGTGGATAGACTCACCAAGTTTGCCAACTTCTTCGCTATTCCTTCAGACTATTCAGCAGCACAGGTGGCCGAGCTATTCTTCAGAGAGATTTTCCGTTTGCATGGATTGCCCAAAACCATCGTCAGTGATAGAGACATCAGGTTCATGGGAGGTTTTTGGCAGGATCTTTTCAGGTTGGTAGGTACCGAGTTGACACCAAGCACTAGTTACCACCCGTAGACTGATGGATAAACAAAGATCGTGAACAAATGGGTGGAAGGCTATTTGAGGAACTACGTTTCTGGGCAGCAGAGAGCCTGGGTGAAATGGTTACACCTAGGGGAGTACTGTTACAATACCACCCATCACATGTCCATTGGCATGACCCCTTTTCGGGCACTCTATGGCTACGAGGCCATGAATTTTGCAGACGTCATATTCGGTGACAATCGGGCACCGAAGGCCAAAGATTGGATACAGGACAGTCAGGATATTCTGAGAGCATTGAAGGAAAACATGAGGGTGGCCCAGGATCAGCAGAAGATGTATGCAGACAGGCACAGGATCAAGGGCTTGTTCGAGGTGGGATATTTAGTGTTCCTGCGACTACAACCATATCAGAAATCTTCATTGAAACAGAAAGGGGCGGAGAATCTCAAACCTCGCTACTATGGGCCCTACAGGATAATTCAGAAGGTGGGACAGGTTGCGTACGAGCTGGAGCTACCTGAGGGGAGCAAGATTCACAATGTGTTTCACGTATCTTGCCTTAAGCGGGTAATAGGACAACAAGTGGTTGCCTCATAGGAGTTACCCCCTTTGGATGATAAGGGGTGGTTGGCCACAAGCCCCGAGGAGATTTTACAGGTACGGGAGAGGAAGCTCTGTAACAGGGTGGTCAAGGAGTTTCTAGTGAAATGGAAGGATCTACCGGTGGAGGATGCTACTTGGGAAAATGAGCAGGTGTTACAGCTTCCGGGTTTGAAGTTGCTTGAGGACAAGCAAATTTGGGTGGGGAGGACTGTAATGTCCCATTTCCCCTAGGCAGTCAGAATACCGTGGTGGTTTACCCAATTTCCTGTAAACCATTAGACGAACAAGCTAGGGAAATGATATTGGTAAAGTCACTTTCGAATTATAAAGTGAAACTTAGGAAAAGTGAGTT
>ML782190.1:355285-366958 GCA_009831015.1 Picea engelmannii
GTTAGCAAAGACCCAGAATTACCAATGGCAGAGGAGTTAGCAACGATAGAAACAACAGGAAAGGCATGAACTACCAATGCCAGAGGAGTTAGCAAAGGTAGAAACAACAGGAAAGGCATGAACTAGCACGGCAGTGTTGTTTCGAATTCAATTCCGGAGAAGTTTACCCATCAGCGAACGATGAGGCAAAGCGCCTAACATCTAGCCAGGGGCAACGTCAGGGAATCTCTTCGTTCGGATCCAAATCCATATTCAGTTTGGGCGGCCATTCAGATTGGATGCATGTTGAATGGTAGGTTTGGGCGGCCATTCAAATTTCGCCAAGACACGGTACCACAATTATTAAGGTAATAACGTTTTGAAGTTTAATTTTTTTTTCTTTAACAGATTCGATTGGGTATATATGTATCATAATCATGATTTCTTTTTTTATTTCCAGGAAAGAATCATATACCTCAGCCATAGCCTGTCTAATGTTTTGGTTTCTGTGCATTTTATAGTTCACCAGCCATAGCTTAAAAATGTATATAATATATTTCATCAGTTTATATATATGATAGGTTTATATATGATAAGTTTATTTATTTTGATTTTTTTTTAATATGTTTGCATTTTTTAATATATATTGCTTATATATCAGGTAATTACATTAGTGTTATATTTATTTATTGGTATTTTAAATGAATTTATTTATATGTCGGTCTAAATTGATATATACTTTATTATATATGTTTTATTATATATATGTTCTAAACTTTTCCTCAAGCAATATCTATATGCTTTATTATATTAAAAATATCACTTGACATATATACTATACAATATATATGTTTTATTATATTAAAAATACCACTTGACTCTTATATACTATAAGACATATTGCTTTTTCTTAGAATTTAAAACTCCAATATGTTTTATTATATTAAAAATACCACTTGACTCTTATATACTATAAGACATATTGTTTTTCTTAGAATTTAAGACCTCAATCATGATATAATATTGCCTAATTAATGAACCCCATGTGAGAAGAGGACGTGGTTATGTGTCAAAATAGTACCAATCAAGTGTGAGTTACATAATAGAACAAAATCTTATACCTTTTCTTAGACATGAGTTGATACACGCAACACTTTTCTTGTTGACATATAGTATTTTGTATCATGGCACTTTTGTAGAAGTTATGTGAAAGGAGGGATTATCTCAAGGAAATGCATTTAGACATGCTATTCAAAATGGATTATTGCATGCACGGGTGTAGACAGATTGGCAAGTGCTGTGTAAATGGAAGGAAATTTGTAAAGAGGTTTTATGTTTGATTCTCATCCGGATTTACTCGTGTGTCATTCTTGCAGGCTGGGTGGTTGCACCTGGGGTTATAGTGGTAGCCGAGGGGTATCAACCTCGTGTCACGAGAGTACGAGAATACGAGAACCTCCCGTTGCCGATTCCCCCAATACAAAAAAAAAAAAAGGGATTATTGACAAAGGGATGGGTTTGCTCAAATGGATAATTGTTTAATTCTGTGATGAAAAATGTTCTTAAAAAATAATGTTAAAAGTCTTGAGAGTTTACAACTCTACTTTGAAAAGCCTTAAGAAGTATGAAAAAGAACAAACTAAGGAAATGTAGAACAACAAGTGTGCAAGAAAGATTGAAAGTCAAAATTCAACTTTATAGTCTACATCCAATCCACAATGAAGAAGGGAAAAAAAAAGGGTATGTGAAGGATCCAATTCACAATGAAGAAGGAAAGAAAAAGGCATGTGAAGGATTGATATGTAGAACTTTGGAGGACTTTGAGGTAAGACTACCCATGCATCTACATCCTACATTTGCACAAAGAGGGCAAGGTAAGGAAAAGGGTTAATGGTAAGTAATGTAGAGGGGAGTATAAGGCGAGGTAAGAAAAAGGGTTAATGGTAAGTATAAGCACTATGTAAACAATGTTGAGGTAAGACTACCCATGCATCTGCATCTACATCTTGCATTTGAAAANAAAAAAAAAAAAAAAAGCAAGGTAAGGAAAAAGATTAATAGTAAATAATGTAGAGGGGAGTTTAAGCACGATGTGTGGAGAAACCACCTTACTTTCCCATTCCACATCTCTACATGTAGTTCTTAATGTGTTTTGTTATCTACCTCCATAGTCCATAGCACACTTAGATGTGTTGCTAAAAGCATGCTATTTCTTGTAAAATTTGGATCAATGTAGAGGGGAGTTTAAGCACGATGTGTGGAGCAACCACCTTACTTTCCCATTCCACATCTCTACATGTAGTTCTTAATTTGTTTTGTTATCTACCTCCATAGTCCATAGCACACTTAGATGTGTTGCTAAAAGCATGCTATTTTGCTAAAAGCATGCTATTTCTTGTAAAATTTGGATCAATGTGTCATTGGCAAATTAGTAACTTGTCAGATTCCTCTCGAATATGTAACGCTTTCCTCGTGTCTAAATATGGAGTAGACAACACTGGGAAAAAACTATATAGTGCCTCCCTCACCCTCAACCTCCTCATATAGAGCTGGAAAGTGCTCTCTATGATGGTGATTAGTTCCACGATCGCTCTTACATGCATGACTTGAATTTTGTCTATTCTAATTTTAAGAGATGCAAAATTTGCAGGATGTTGTTAATGAGAATTTGATGAAGGAAAAATAGTTTATTTATACTTAGTTGAGACTGGAGATTCCCTTCTCTCCACCTAGATTTATATTTTCTGAGTATGTAGGAGTCTCCATGATGTGTCTACCTCTCAGATATGTAACGGTCCTTACCACTTGAGTTTCCTCTAGACCATAAGTTTCTTCAGGCTCTTATCTTGGATCTTTTTGTCCTTCTTCATCTTCACTCACATCATGAAAATCTATTGCAATTCTCTTTAGATGGGTTCCTTCCATGGCATATATTGTTCTCAGCAACTCTGTGATCTCATTATCACCCGTTCTTCATGGTCCTCGACCTCCTCTGAATGGTGTTCCTCCTCGTGCCATACTTCTATTTATGATGCCGTATCCATATCGCTATAACTCTCATTTGCATATTTTCTTCTTTCTACCTACCAATTTTCCACTGGAACTATCTTCTCCTCAATGATTCTACCCAGGATTCCTTTCTTGTTAGAATCATCCTCACACATGCAGGTATTCCTTTCTTGTTAGAATCATCCTCACACATGCAGGTAATAACCTCCTCTAATACCAAATGGTGAAGGGGCAGATAGATATAGGGTAACACAGCACTCCGATGGGTTAAAGTGCCGATGGAGGAAACACAACTAGACTGTTGAATAAAAAGTCTCAAACAACACGCTAAGGCCTCGATGGGCTCTATTCATGACATAAAATATGACAACCAAGACTGTTTCCACAAACACCCGCCGATTCACTGTCTTCTCTCGGGCTTACAATGAGATTCGTAAATGAGAACTTTTCTTGATCTGAAATCGCCAAACTCTTTCTGAACCAGTTCTTTTTCTTCCCGAGCTTCGTTGTGTCGGTGTTCTCCATGAAAACTTCTCTGGTCTACCTTCGTTTCCTTTAACGGATATGGGTATCCCTCTCTTTTTCAGCTTCCTCTTCCTTCACATGCCAACTTCCTAGCCAATTAGTTAACAGGCCTCCTCCTCTCAAGTACTTCCATGTATAGTCTTATCAACTAACACCTCCAAAATTTTCAACTTCCTAGCCAATTAGTTTACAGGCCTCCATGTATAGTTTTATCAACTAACACCTTCAAAATTTTCATGGTTATTACACATATTCTCTATTTTAAAATTTACAGGCCTCCATGTATAGTTTTATCAACTAACACCTTCAAAATTTTCATGGTTATTACACATATTCTCTATTTTAAAAAGTGATTTCAATTGAATTATATATATCCCATCATTTACAATATTATATTATTAATATATATAATATATATTTTATATATATATAACATATATATTTTATATAAAACTTATTTTTATGTATTATTTCTCATTCCAAATCTCCATCCAATCCCACTCTCTGCAAACCAAGACTTTACCACATGTTTCATTCCAAATCTTCATCCAATCCCACTCTCTGCAAACCAAATCATGGATATTTCGCCTCTAACTTTCTTAAAAAAAAATATGATGAGTGATGGATTTATGCTTGAGTGGACGATCCAGATATTTGTAGTTTTTTGAGTGTGCTTCTAGTATTAAAGGTGTTGTTTAACAGTTCTATGTTTTGTTTTTTAGTTGGAATCTAACAACATAAATTTATAAAAAATTACAATTTTTTATTTTTTAAATTGAATTTCTAAATGTAAAAATAAATTCAATTATTTATAAGACATTTGGATTATACAAAATTAACCACTTAAATATACAAATTCAACAATTTCTCATCAAATTTTAAGCAAATTAAACCAATTTTTTTTTGAAAAATGACCAAAATATAAAACAAATAGATTACATGGCTTTCCCACGATTAATTACACCTAAAGGCGTACACCTATTGACGATGGGCACATTTAATAGGTTTTTAGTTTTTAATACGTTTTCCATGGACGGGATTAAATATGCCTAGAATATTCTTAGTCGTCACAATAAATGAATGGCTCTAATTTCATCCATTAACTTCCGAGGTGTTATAAAAACATCCGTTTATATGTTTACTTTTTTACATTTACCTAATCGTGTTTAAAAATTACTGTGTTCACTAACTTATTACCACGTCTACCTGATTAAAAAATGTTAAGGTATTCACACAGAGTGGTAAGATCTTGGTGTAAGCGGGAAGTTTAACAGTTGTAAGCCGTAAGCGGGAAGTTTAATAGCCATAAGTTGCCTTTCGACGTTCACCATCCGTGAGTTAGCGGTTGTGCTAGTCTACTGTCAATCTATGAAACAATAAATTGGCCCCACAATCATTTCAGGATTTCTTGGTGCTCCTCGTCGAACTCCTAAAAAAATTCTCGAAAATGAGATATCTATTGTCGATCTCACATGTAGATTAAATAACTCTCACTCACCTGTGTGATGCAACCACAGGATAACTGTTAGAGTGCACAACAAGATAATAGAATCGTTGGTGATGAAACCACAGGATGATTGTTAGAGTGCACAACCAAGATAATAGAATCAATGAGACAAATATGACATCCTTTGGACAATTATATTTGAAATGAAACTGCAAAAAACATCAAAAGAACTCATTCCCTTAAGGTAACTCATACACCCATTTTCTACATAAACAATGACAAAAATAACAATACATTTTGGTGAATAGGCTCCATAATCAACACCAACATATAGGTTTGAAGTCTCTCTATTTCAAACCTAATTCGTTTCATACATTAACAATGAAAAAACAACCAAAAAAAAAAACAAAAACAACCATACAACATTAACAATGAAAAAACAATAAAAAAAAATTAAGAAAAACAACCATACATTTTGATTAGTAAGTTCCATAATCAACTTTATTTCAAACACAATTTTTTTTATCAAAAAATAAGAAAAATGTTCACAATAACTACATATCCAATTCAAATTAAAATAATTCAAAATAATACATATTAACTAAAACCACTTTTAGCCAATGCCCATTCATACATTATCAACTTTTTCATGACGTATTTATCTCAATTATGTTTTTCTTCTTGAAACACCAATTCCCATATTACTTATTTATCTCAATTATGTTCTTCTTCTTGAAACACCAATTCCCATATTATGAAGCTATCAAAGCCCTCGAGCTAAAAGTCCAAGATCTCCCTCAAGTTGTCTAAAGCTCCCCATTATTGAGCTACTCCAGTGTTTCTTCAAATAACTATGCAACATATACCTTTTAAAGGTTATGATTCTCTATAACTATGATTCTCCATAAGAGTTGCTCATTGTAGTTGACAATGTCAACTAGGTCCACTTTCTTGCCTACCATGTGGAATATAACTCAACTACTAATTGACAGTTTCTTATTATTCAATTTTCTTCTTAGTTGTCTTCTTTTTTCTTATCCCCACACTTTCAAACATTTAGTCTCTCACACTTTCCATTTGGGGCCTTCTCTTTGCTCATTAAGCTTCTTACTTGCACTGTAATAATTGTCACATTCCACTCCTCAAGCTCTTCTCCATCAATCTCCATCATGATTTATGCAACTTTCTGTAGTCAACATTTTTCATGTCTTCATTGTTATCAATGTTGAATGTATATGTTGAACATCCCTTCCTTCCATCATACCCTCTTCAGTCTGTTCAAATGAAAAAACCTTAACAATTATTGTAACCTTCACACTTGCACATAAACCATAAGAAAACATCATCTCACCCTTTCCATGGGTATATTCAACCTCTGCATGATCATTGATTCCTATGAACATTTCTTTTTCACAATCATATTTAGCAACATTCACACTCTCTTTTACTATTGTCTGTATACAAATAAATAAAAAATAATGGTGGGAATAAAAAACTCCCTCAAACATCTCCTCTAATGGTACCTCATCTTCTCGTACTCCACTTGCATGCAATTTTTCCATCTCACATCCTGCTGGGCTTTCCCACTGTCAAGACTATTAATCGACGCACAATCATTTTCATAATTTCTTAGTGCTTTCCCCCTTTTAAAAAAATCCATCCTTATCTTCTCCATCTCTCTTACAACTAAATGACTATTAATCAGCCATGGCATATCCCAATTGTTAGCCATGGCATATCCCAATTGTTATCCTTCCTTGTGCAAACACTAATCATTCCAAAAACCCTAAGACACATGACAATATATTTCCTTTAATCATTTCCATCAACTTGCCTTCAATTCAAATGAATGCATCATTTCCCCCCAAGCATATGGAATCCTTGATTGCCTCATTTTGAAAGCTCTATGATCTTGAAAGTAATGAAAAAGTTGGGAACTCATTACTTTGTTCAAAGTAAGGATGCCACCAACCCACACTATCAAAATCCTACGAACACAAAGGAATTTTTTTGTTTGTTTGTGAGATTGCGAGCAATTTAGTAATGATGATCCTACATTGGCAATCCTTATCTCGATTGCAGATTTTGTGCATCCAATAGGTATGGAGAGAATTCAACAAAATGCAATGGTTGACTTTTCTCCAAGTTCGTTGGATGGATGAAATCTACAATCGAATTAAGTTTGGTTTCCTACATTAATATGGTGGCTAAAACATAAATTTTGAGTTTAATGATGTATGCCACCTAAGAGGAGATGGGGGAATACATGGCGTGTTTGATTATAGAGATTGTTATGGTTGAAAAATGATTAATATGTTGAAATTACAAACAATGGTATCAAAATTATTAATAATCAAGCACCCAATGAAGCTAAAGACACTTTAAACCTAGATAAAAACCTCTTGGGGTTGAAAAACTCCATAATTCCATTAACCAATGAATGAATTCTTGTACATGGATATGTTATAGTCTATCATTTGATTTTTCCTAAAATCCCTTCCAAATTCATGCTTGGGATTATATATATGTGTGTGTGTGTGTGTGTGTGTGTGTGTGTGTGTGTTAGGATATTTAGACACTTAGGAGTTACTTAAGATCTACTTGGTCTAATATGTTGTAGGTAAAAGTGTGTTTCTAAGTGTGTTTCTTTAGTATGCATTTGTAGTTAGGAAATCCGACGGTCACTATATGTTCTTGACATAGAGTGATCTGACCGTTCATACTCTCCTCGATCTTAACGGCCATTGATCCGTGGCTTAGCACCCAATTGGTCCATGATCTCTATTTAAAGAGCATGGAGGGTCATTTGATGATAATCGATTGTGAGAAACTCTATTGTAAAATCTCTCTGCAATTTTTTTCTTTTGCATTAATAAACTGCTCCAAGTGGCCGCGTTGGCTGGGGCCATGGATGTTTCCCTGTAGAGGTTTTACCACGTGAAAACATCGGTGTGTTGATATTTGATATGGTTATGTGAGTGGTTACTGAAGGTGTTTGTCCTCTGTTGGAATACCTTTTTTGTCCAACATGGTATCAGAGCCTGTTTGAAGACCCGCTCCTGTTTTAGATCGAGATCGTGAAGCCAAGTTGCCTCATCTCCATTTTCTGTCATTTTCGTACATTTATGGGTTGAAAGGATTGTTCCATTGCGTCTGGAGAACTCATTTCGTTCAGGAACACCTTTCGTTTCACTTGAAAATGTTTATGTTTGCCCAAGATACGACCATTATAGTCAGATCCAGAGGTATAAAGTTTGAATATGCATTTTTTAAATTTTTTGCAGAGAAGTATTTTGGTTTTATTTTGGTTTTGTATATTTTTTTTCGGGTTGCTACTATTTTAAATCTACGTATGCTCTTTTCCCCGTGCCCTGTGCGATCTCAGAAAATCAGAAACAGATAGGAAAGGGTGTATCTTCCGGGTAAGCTAACCAAGATCTAACCCTTGTTGTCATCGAGAAGCAAAATTTTTTCCTTGTGTGAAAAGAGTTTCTTTTTAGCACGCTCTCCAAGGCCATCAACAACAACAACAACAACAATCCTCCTTCTGAACATTACAATATGTTTTTCTAGACCATTTGGTTAAAATTTGCCTTATTAAGTAAGAGGTCTTGAGTTCAAGTCTCTCTTTTGTTACTTTTTTGAAAAAGTTCATGCTAAAATTGTAAAGTGTATTTCACTTCAAGTATAAAAGTGAATCACTATAAGTAGCTTTAATATTTTATTTTAGAGTTATTTTGCATGCAATTTTTCTGTTATAAAGTAACTTCATTGTAAAAGTGATCCCCACTTCTCTTTATAAAAGTGGGTCACTTCATAAAGCAGCTTACACGATCACGTGGTTAGTTGGTTACCGTTTATGTCTTTTTTTAAAAGGGCATAACTCTCCCATCAGAAGTCCATTTTCAGTGCCGTTTTTTTTAAAACCGCATAACTTTTCAAGATCTTTCCATCCAGGTCATCAATTTCAGTTTTTAAATCCACATTATCTACATATTTAATATGTCTTATACAAGTAATGTCTTTCTTACCAACAACAACTACTTCCAATGGAAATCTCATATGGAAGATTTATTAAGAAGTAAAGGCATGTACCAGATTACCTTGGGAAATGAAAAAGCACCCACTGATGATGATAAGAAAGCCCAATGGGATAATATGAATGACGAACCATGAGGACTAATCAGAATGTCCATCTCTACTGATTTAAGGTACCACCTTTAAGAAATTGATGACCTTGAAGAAGCTTGGGACAAGATTGAATTTGTGTTATGTAAAATCAATATTATTCGAGCAAAACAATTAGAAAATAAAATACTGACCGTGAGTCCAAGTGATTGTTCTTGCCTTAGAAACTATCTATCTAAGTTTAAAACACTCAGAATTTTATGTGGAGAATGTAAGATAAAAATGGAGGAAGAGAGTTGCATCTATCTTATTCTTTCTAATCTAGGTAGTGCATACTCTGTGTTTGTATCTACTTTTTATGACATGAGAGAGGCTCTAGGTAAAGCTTATGAAAAACCCACTATTGGGTCCTTTTGTGCTTCTTTGATTAGAGAGGAAGATAAGCTTATACAACTTGGAGTGATCAACACTGCAGGTACCTCTAACAAAGCCTTAGTTGCCCAACAGAAAGATAAACCCAAGTATCCCAAGAAGAAACATCCTCGCTACAACAACAAGCAATATAAGGGTCTCAAACCCGCTCAGACAGCTTCATCTCCTAATGGTGACAAAGGAGAAAAATAAAAAAATAAGAAGACTGACAGACATTGCAACTTTTGTGATAAACATGGTCATGATGAGTCCAAATGTTTCAAGAAGATGGTAGCTTTAGAAGCAGCGATGAAGAAGCACAACATCAGTATTAATTCTACTTCTTCTTCTTCTTCTCATGGGCATGCACTTTTCGCTTCCGGTTTCTCCTTCAACACAATTTCTACTTCTTCTTATGATGAGTGACTTATTGATTCAGGAGCATCTTATCATATCGCTAAGGATAAAGCCATATTTTCTGCTCTTGTAATGTTCCTGACTTGGATAGTCTAGGAAACACTGCTAATGTGTGTGTAGGATCAAAGGTTTACAACATATAAATGATCATACAAATAATAAATGCGACAAAAGACTGCAAGTTTGTATTATGATATCTTTGTGGATTACAAAAATGGTCGAATGTGGCTGAATAATTGACAATACTTGACTAGATCAACATACAAAGGATCTTAGCCGGAATATAAATAAGCAACTGCGACTAAATAAAATAACAACACTCGACTAGATCAAAAGACAAAAGTATCTTATCCGGAATACAAATAAGCAACTAAAAGATAATACCCGGAATATGGGACCACTGAAGAATGATGGAAGACTTGGATGATCTTCCCAGTGACTAGGGTGTGTCTTTCAACACCGAAATCAACCAACTGGTGTCTTCCTCCTGGAATACACTGAACTATCTCTCCTGAGATGCGCCTCTTCTCCTCAATGATAATTCATAATCTGCATAATAATGAATTAGGTCACTGACCCTTCCTTTATAGTTTTCCAAAACCCTAAATCATGTTGAAACCCTAAATCACTGATGAAACCCTAATTCACTGTTGACTTCTATTTTTAGCTCATAATGCCTTAAAAGCATTGTTAACTCTTGTTAGCTCAATGTCACTTTCCGAATATAACACCTATGACTGGGGTGACCTCTAGTAAAGCGTTGTTAACTCTTGTTAGCTCAATGCCATTTTCTGAATATAACACCTATGACTGGGGTGACCTCTAGTAAAGCGTTGTTAACTCTTGTTAGCTCAATGTCACTTTCCGAATATAACACCTGTGACTCGAGTGACCTCTAGTAACCCTGTTTACCCCTCTTTGGCCCTGGATATAGTCTAAAGGGGTGGTTTAGACCATTAAGCCTCCTCTTCTGGAGCTCCTATTTGGAAAGGGACATTATAGTCCTCCCTTCCCGAAATTGCTTGTCCTCAAGCAATACCAGTCCAGGGTGTTGCAACACCTGTTCGCTCTCCCAAGTAGCGTCCTCTAATGGAATCCCTCTCCATCTGATCAAACACTCTCTGATGACCCTTCTCCTTAGTTTCCACTCTTGGAATTCCAAAACCTCCTCTAGAACTAACTCCAATTGTCCCTCCTCATCCAACGGGGGGAGCTCCTCTGATGTGTTAATGAATTGTCCCACTGCCTTTTTGAGGCAAGACACGTGGAACACATTATGAATCTTGCTCTCCTTTGGGAGCTCTAGCTCATAAGCAACCTCGCCTACTCGATGCATGATCTTGTAGGGACCATAAAATCTAGGCTTGAGATTTTTGGCTCCACTCTTCTTCATAGATGACTGTCTGTAGGGTTGGAGTCTCAAGAAAACCAAATCTCCAACCTCAAAGTTGCGATCTATCCTGTGCCTTTCCGCGCTTATCTTCTGTCGGTTTTGCACCATCTGCAAGTTCTCTTTCAACAATTTGAGAATCTCCTGACTCTCTATGATCCAATCCTTGGCCTTGGGAGCTCTACTCTCCCCGAAGACCAAGTCTACCAAAGTGGGAGCATCACATCCGTATAATGCTCAGAAGGGTGTCATACCAATGGACATGTGGAAGGTGGTGTTGTAGCAATGTTCCCCTAAATGTAACCACTTTACCCACGTTCTCTGTTGTCCTCCTACATAGTTCCTCAAATACCCTTCAACCCACTTG
>ML782190.1:368227-384889 GCA_009831015.1 Picea engelmannii
GATGTCGTCGAAGAAAACCAAGACTGATTTCCTTAACTGATCCCTGAATATATGGTTCATGCAAGACTGGAATGTAGCGGGTGCATTGGTTAGCCCAAATGGCATAACCAGGAACTCAAAGTGTCCAAAATGACATCAAAATGGCGTCTTCTCTATGTCTTGCTCTCGGATGCTGATCTGGTGATATCCAGAGCATAGATCAATTTTTTAGAAGAAAACTGCCCCATGTAGTTCATCCATCAACTCATCAATGCGTGGGATAGGGTACCGATTTTTTATGGTTTTCTTGTTCAAGGCTCGATAATAAATGCACATCTTCATGGTGCCATCCTTCTTCAGAACTAAGACAACTGAAGAAGCAAATGGGCTGCTGCTCGGTCTGATGTGTCCCATCGCTAACAATTCCTTGATTGCCTTCTCTATCTCATCCTTGAACCTCCTAGGATGACGATAGGGGGGGTGATCATAGGTTTGGCCCCCTCCTCTAACTCAATGGTGTGCTCAAACCCCCTGTCAGGTGGTCTTCCTGGTGGGATTGTCTCAAAGACCTGCTGATGTCGTCCCAATAAATTCTTGGACTCGGTGTGGTATTGTTGTCGACCTTTTGAATCCTTTTGAGTAGTGATCAAGAATTATGCGGCATATGCTACCTCCCCATGTCTAAATATCCTCTCCATCCTCTTGGCTGAAACTGTCCTGGGTGCTCCTGTTGACATACCTCTTAGAACAACCTTCTTCCCATCCTGATCTTTGAATCCCATTTCCAAGGTTTGGTAGTTGGTAGTGATTTTTCCCAAGGTAATCATCCACTGAACTCCTAACACCACATCTGTGTCCGATAGGTCAACCACATAAAATGTGTCTCTTATTGTGTAGTTGCCTAAATTCATCTCTAAGTTTGGAATTCTGTCTAGACACTCAACTGTGTGGCCATCTGCTATCGCAACATAAAACCCCTCAAACTCCTCTGTCTGAAGTGCCTGTCTTGATACTAGTGAAGCGTCGATGAAGTTGTGGGTGGCCCCACCATCTATCAGGGAGATTGCCTGTTTCCCCTGAATAATCCCTCTAATACGGAGGGTATCATACATGGGAACACCAGAAAGGGTCGCTGTGACTCCTCCCTTTGATGGTTTCTTCCTGTTAGCCTGCTCTGGCGGTTGTGGGACTACTGGAGGATGGGCTCCTATCGGTGTTGGTGGTCTATGGGGAAGTTGCTCCTCTGCTGGTGCTGACTCCTCCTCTGAACTAGTGGATCCATTCTCTTGCTCCTCCTCCTCACTGTCCACATTGTCTGCTGCTACCTCAATATAATGAATCTCTCCCTTGCCCATGCACCTGTGGCCTGGGACCCAAGGATATCTGTAGTTGAGACAAAGCTTCTTCCTCATAAGCTCTTGCCTAGTCTCCTCATCCAACTTCTCCTTTCCCTTCAATTTTCTCTGGAATGGCTTCCTGTCTTGATCCCTCTGGGGCATAAATGGTTTGGAGAAAGTTTTAGTCTTTGGCACTGAGTCTGCCAAATCTCGAGTGCGAAGGATGGCATCCTGCAAAGTGGGAGGCCTGTATGCCTTCACCCATCCTCTTAAAGGCTCTGTGATTCCTTTTGTGAATAGCATGATCAACCTGGGTTCTGATATATCTGTCACTTCCACGGCTACCCACTGAAACTCTGTAATGAATGCCTCTGCTGTGCCAGTTTGTCTCAACTGGGCTAGATCCCTGAAGTGTATCTTGGGATCCTTCCTGTCAAACCTATCCATGAGCCTATCTGTAAACTCCCTATAGGAGGTTATGCAACTATGACCCAATGTCACCAGTCCATGATACCACCACTCATGTGCCTCACCCTCCAAGTGTAAGGTCGAAAAACTGATGGCCTCTGTCTCGGTCATCTGGTTGAGCTTGTAATACGTGTCTAGATTCTTTACCCAAGCTATGGCGGTGTATTTGTACAATCTGTCGAAAGAAGGGATAGTGAGTTTCCCAACTTTTCGGATGAAATTGAGGTTATGCCCCTGTTGTTGTTGTGGTCCTTCCCTCTGCGGCTCTTTGGGGCGGTTCCTGAGTCTGAGTCCACAGTACTCGACTAAGGTCATGTCCTGATGGAAGTCACGACCCAATGCTGCGTACTCCCTCCTATACTCTGCAATGTCGTCGGCATGAGTGGGTAGCCTCTGTGCTATTGGTGGTGGTGTTGCTACCGGGGGTGCCCTCTCGAAACTGGGAAACAAGGGTCTAGGAATCCTACTCATAGAGGTGTATGTGGGAGAGGGTGATTGGGGTCTACTTCCTACTCCTGAGTTCACCTATGCTGCATGCGGGACTTGTGTATCTAGGGTGCCCACTCTAGCTAATCTATCAACCACTTGTGCAAGGATTGAGACATGGTCTGTTGACTAGCTAACATACCATTGATAACTTGCATGAAAGATGCCTCTGGATCTACGAGGGCCTTGCCGCTACCCTCTGGTCGCTCATATCTGTCTCCTAGCATCCTCTCTACCTCACGCTCAGCCTCGTGCTCTGCCCTTCTCTTTGCTTCTCTGTGTGCCTCTTCCTCTTCCTCTGAGCTAGGAGGGAAAGGGGGAAAATCAGGTCTATGCCTTCTTTCCTGATGCCTTTTGTAAGTGACATATTCGTCACCTACGTGTTCACACCATTTGGGTCTTCTGCTGCACTCATTGTCTTTAGTCACAGGCTGGCAAGACTAAAGCTCTGATACCACTGTAATGTTCCTGACTTGGCTAATCTAGGAAACACTGCTAATGTGTGTGTAGGATCAAAGGTTTACAACAAATAAATGATCATACAAATAATAAATGCGACAAAAGATTGCAAGTTTGTATTGTGATATCTCTGTGGATTACAAAAATGGCCGAATGCGGCTGAATAACTGACAATACTCGACTAGATCAACATACAAAGGATCTTAGCCAGAATATAAATAAGCAACTGCGACTAAATAAAATAACAACACTCGGCTAGATCAAAAGACAAAAGGATCTTAGCCGAAATACAAATAAGCAACTAAAAGATAATACCCGGAATATGGGAGCACTGAAGAATGATGGAAGACCTGGATGATGTTCCCGGTGACTAGGGTGTGTCTTTCAACACCGAAATCAACCAACTGGTGTCTTCCTCCTTGAATACACTGAACTATCTCTCCTGAGATGCGCCTCTTCTCCTCAATGACAAGTCATAATCTGCATAATAATGAATTAGGTCGCTGACCCTTCCTTTATAGTTTTCCAAAACCCTAAATCATGTTGAAACCCTAAATCACTGTTGAAACCCTAATTCACTGTTGACTTCTATTTTTAGCTCATAATGCCTTAAAAGTGTTGTTAACTCTGGTTAGCTCAATGTCACTTTCCAAATATAAAACCTATGACTGGGGTGACCTCTAGTAAAGCGCTATTAACTCTTGTTAGCTTAATGTCACTTTCCGAATATAACACCTGTGACTAGGGTGACCTCTAGTAAAGCGCTGCTAATTCTTGTTAGCTCAATGTCACTTTCCGAATATAACACCTGTGATTGGAGTGACCTTTAGTAACCTTGTTTACCCCTCTTTGGCCCTGGCTATAGTCTAACGGGGTGGTTTATACCATTAAGCCTCCTCTTCTGGAGCTCCTATTTGGAAAGGGACATTACAGCTCTAAATGAATGTAAGACCAAGAAATGTTTTTTTGGTGATGATAGATCTCTTAGTGTTGTAGTATCTGGAACAGTTCAAGTAGATAATGGTCATTTCAATGATGTATTATTTGTTCCAAGTCTTTCTTGTAACCTTCTATCAGTATACCAAATCACTCATTCAAGTGAAGGTAAAACCGTAGAGTTTTCACCTCACCAAGTTGTAATCAAGGATCTAAAATATCCTAAGCATGTTCTTGCAACTGCAATTGCTGATGATATTAGCAAGTTGTACAAGTTTGATAGCTTTGGGTCATCAACTTTTTCATCAGTTTTTGTTTCTCATAGCGATGACTAGAGCAAACTTTGGCATGAGCAGTTTGGTCATCTAAACTATCGCTCATTGCAAAAACTATGTAATCAACAGATGGTGACTAGTCTTCCTCTTATTTCATGCAGAGATGGTGTTTGTGTCAGTTGTGTTCTCTACAAACATCATCGGGACAGTTTTGACAAACGTGCCTCTTGGCACGCCTCGGGCCCTTTCTAACTTGTTCACAGTGATTTGTGTGGTCCATTTTCTTCTCCTTCTTTTTCTGGGTGCAAGTATTTCTTAACTTTCATTGATGATTTTTCCAGACGTAGTTGGGTTTATTTATTAAAACTTAAGAGCAAAGTTCTGACAAGTTTTTGGCCTACAAGGCCCTTGTAGAAAAGCAATCTAGACATCAAATTCAAAAGTTAAGAACATATAATGGAGTTGAATATGTAAACAATAATTTTACAAGTTACTGCACTACACAGGGCATCCAAATGCAACACATTGTTTGATATACACCACAACAAAATGGTGTTGCTGAGAGAAAGAACTGCACATTAAAAGAAATGGCTAATTGTATGATCCAATATAAGGGATTAAGTCTAAAGTATTGGGCGGAAGCATTCAACTATGTAAATTACATAGTCAATCGCACTCCCACAAAGTCTCTTAAAAATATAACACCATAAGAAGCTTGGACTAAAATTAAACCAGATGTAAGTCACTTCCATGTATTTGGCAGTATAGCATGGGCTCACATTCCTGATGAGAAAAGGAAAGAATTGCATACTAAAAGTGAGAAGTGTATATTTGTTGGTTATTCTGAAGATGTCAAAGGTTATAGACTTCTTCAACCACATTGTAATGAAGTTATTCTTAGAAGAGATGTTAAATTTGATGAGAATCTCTTGGCCCGCGATCCTAATTTGGCGGTTGTGCCTTCTTCGACCTACGAGCCATCTTCGACATTTGTGCCTTCTTCTATTCCTATTCTGGTTTCTTCTTCAGATGATGACAGTGAGAATGAAAATCCACCTCCGCATGTTGAACTTCTTCCAAATGAGTCCTTTGAACTTGAACAAGCACCAGTTTCACTGCTTCCTAGATGGGTACGTTCAACACGAGAAGTATCTAATGATCTTGTCGGTGATCCTTCAGATCAACGTCGAACACGTTCATATTTCTAGCGAGCCTCTACTCTTTTGGCTCAAGTTTCAGAGACTCATAATCTAGAGACATTTGTAGAAGCTTCAGGTCATTCAGATTGGGATACAAAAATGAATGAAGAGTATCGTTCTTTAATGGAAAATGATACTTGGGATCTTGTACCTCTTCCAAAAGGAAGAAAACTTGTTAGATGTAAATGGGTCTACAAAACTAAGTATGCATCAGATGGAAGTGTTGAAAGACACAAGTCTCGGTTAGTTGCCAAAGGATTCTCCCAAGTTGAAGGAATTGGCTATAATGAAATCTTTGCCCCTGTAGCCAAAATGAATTCCATCCGCCTTGTTCTTGCCCTTGTTGCCTCACATGAATGGGAGGTCCATTAGATGGATGTTAAATCCACCTTCTTGTGTGGCGATTTGAAAGAATAAATCTACATGGAACAACCTCTTGGATATGTCCAGAATGAATCTAGCCTTGTTTGTCACCTTAAGAAATCTCTTTATGGTCTTAAGCACTCTCCCCGAGCTTGGTATGCCAAAATGGACAGCTTTCTTATTGACATCAGATTCTCTAGATTCCATTCTGATCCTAATGTTTATACCAAGCAAGTAGGAAGCCATATCATAATCCTTGTCCTGTATGTTGATGACCTTATCCTTACTGGTAGTGACTCAAAACTTTTAAACCATGTGAAAACCAGTCTTAAGAAGAAATTTGAAATGATAGACTTAGGTTTTTTGCACTATTTCCTTGGCCTCCAAGTTTTGCAAACCAATGAAGGAATTTTTCTTTCCCAGTCTAAGTATTCTTGTGACCTTCTTCGTCGCTTTCACATGGATGATTGTAAACCAACCCCTTGTCCCTTCCAGTTTGGAGTCAAGCTTACTGCCACTTGTACTTCTCCTGAAGTTGATGCCACCCTATACTGTCAGTTAGTTGGTAGCCTCTTATACTTGACTCATACTCGTCCTGATATTTCCTTTGATGTTGGTCTTGTTGCCTAGCATATGAAAACACCCCATGAAAGCCATTGGAAAACAGCTAAAAGGATACTTCACTATGTTCATGGTACAGTTCAGTTTGGGATACATTACAGTTTAGGGGGAACTCCTTTATTGGTTGGTTTCACTGATTCAGATTAGGCTGGTGACCCTGATGATTAGAAGTATACTGTAGGTTATGTTTTCAGTGTTGGTTCAGGACTTGTCACTTGGGCCTGTAAGAAACAACAGGCTATTGTACTTTCTTCAGCAAAAGCAGAGTACCGAGCAGCGGTAAATGCAGGTCAGGAATCCTTGTGGCTTCGATGGATCCTTTCAGAGTTTGGATTCAAGTAGCAACATCTGACCAGCCTTTGGTGTGACAATCAAAGTTCCATCAATCTCTCCAAAGACCCAGTTCAACATTAGCACAACAAGCACATCGAGCTACACATGCGCTTCATCAGAAATCTCATTCATGATCAAGTTATTGAAGTGCTCTTTTTCCCTACAGAAGATCAAGTTGTAGACATTTTCACAAAGTCTCTTACAGAAGCAAAGTTTTCCAAACTTCACTCTATGTTAGGAGTTCAGGAAGCTGTCATTAAGGGGGGATAGGCTCCAATGATTCCTTCCTTCTCCTATTGTGTCAACATTGTAAATCCTTCAATCCTATCCCAAGTTGTTCTTAAGGGGGGATGTTAGGATATTTAGACACTTAGGAGTTAGTTAAGATCTACTTGGTCTAATATGTCGTTAGGTAAAAGTGTGTTTCTTAGTGTGTTTCTTTAGTATGCATTAGTATGCATTTGTAGTTAGGAAATTCGACGATCACGATATGTTCCCAACGTAGAGTGATCCGACGGTTCATACCCTCCTTGATCTTAATGACCATTGATCTATGGCTTAACACCCGATTGGTCCATGATCTCTATTGAAATAGCATGGAGGGTCATTTGCCGACGATCGATTATGAGAAAATCTATTGTAAAATCTCTCTGTAATCTTTTTCTTTTGCATTAATAAACTGCTCCAAGTGGTCGCGTTGGCTGGGGCCGTGGATGTTTCCCTGTAGGGGTTTTACCACATGAAAACAATGGTGTGTTGATCTTTGATCTGGTTATGTGAGTGGTTACTAAATGTGTTCATCATCTGTTGGAATACCTGTGTTTTCGAACAATATATATATATATATATATATATTCATTCATTCATCAAAAATCCATTATCATTCAATTGCAAATGAAAAGTTGAACTATTGTTGGTAAGAAAAGGATTTTTGAGGTGAGATGTTGTAGTGCATTGGTGTTTTCTACAATGTGATGGAATTGACTTGCTAAACTATGGACAATGGATGAGCGACGAACATCATCATCATGGACAAAGGGAGACATCGATGGATATGTGGTCAACATCACCATTCTTCACAAATGAGTGTTTGATTTGATTTCCCATCCTAAACAAGGGGATCGTCGACCGAGGAGTGGTCAACCATGACATCTTGTTGAGGCCTTAACTAGCCTCAAATCGAGTGACTTAGGGACCACCCTTTTTGTATTTCAATTAATCCTTGTCGAGTAGACTTTGTTCCCACGAATTTGTTAATTTTATGATTAATTAATGATTGTGGGTTGCTAGCTGGTATTACATTTAGTGGATGCATGTTTGGTCTTTCTATTTGTAAAACAATCATGATGGTTGGGGATAGTGCATTGTTAATCTATTTTTTCTTTGCATGTTTCACTTTTCTTACATCCCTTGTATAACATGCATTATAGTATTAATGTCATGCCTCATAGATTTGATTATCTCTGACTTGATTGAAAGTATATTGCATCTATATCTAGGGTTTTTGAATATTTTCACATCATTCACTAGCTCATGTTTTAGTTTTTGGCATAATCGATAATTTGGCTAAGTATTGGGTAGCAAGTGCAATGAGGCCAATGAACCCTTTTCTTCCCTGCACAACAAAAATAAAGAAGGTAAGGGGCAAGACTACTAGATGGATTCTTTTGATTGTTCTCTAGATATGGAATGTTTCCTTTATTAATTGTTGACTGTAGTTCATCATAGTGGATGAAATTTGTATTTTTACACATGTCTTTGTCTTTGCTTCTACCTATGATTCATTTTCCTCTATCCTTAGTTTTTCCTCTGTGTTTGTTTCCTTTGTTCTTATGTATTTGAATATGAATATGAATAACATTGATGAGGATTGATTCTCATGACAATGAGGAGTATGGATTGCTATCATTGTCCCATATCCATCTTAACAACCCTTTGTGCTACTAGACACATAATGAATCAAAACCACAGATGACTTGTAGTCTTCTTCATTCACACACTTATATGCATGTCCCAAATTCAGCCTCCTTAATTGGAATCTAACCCATGGACTAAAAAGTAAACAATGGTATCAACCTTGTCTGAACATTTTAGAAAGAATTGATCAAATGGAAAGAACTTTGTAGTAATCTTGTAGCATAATAACTTTGCAACTCTCTTGTAGGATAGTGAATCTATTACCAATCTATAGAATGCAAATTTTACAGTAGATTTGTAAAGTTTGGAATTGAAAACAAAGAATATACATGAAGATCCAACATGCTAAATATAAGGCTTTATTCACTCTTGGATTCATAACCTTCCATCTTATCTACAACCTCCCACAAACTCTGCATATCGGTAGATTTTTGCAATTGGACCTTCATTTTCTTCATCATTTTCCATTTGCAATGAAAATGTGTGCACCTTGATTAAATATTCATGTATTTTATTTCAACATTAATTTCAACCAACTTGTCCACTATTGCCATAATTATTTTCCTACCAATTATCTTGTGCACAATATTGCTTCCCACTTTAAGTATGCTCTCAATATGAAAAGCATTAAAGCCTTTATGAATAAGTCTATGTGGCAACTTTGAAGAATTATTGGTTGCAATCTTAATGCAACAATGACACAAGTTCTAAAAATTGTTATATTGCCAATGCACATGGTCTAGTACTCCCTACACTCTCTCATAAAATAGCTTCCATCTCCTTGTTGTTGTACCTTTACATCAAATCAAATTTCTTCATTACAACTTTTGTTTCTTTAAAGTGCAACTGAATCTCTGTTTCGGTCTTGCGATGCAAATGGAATATGGGAGGATATCCTCTTTAATAGAACTTCAACCATTGTTCCTCTATCATTTTATTTTTCAATAGATTTCTTCTCCATACTCTTGGTATCTAATGATAATACAATTTGATTAAGAAACTCCTCTTTTTTCTTTATTTTTACATAGAAATGAGTTTATTTTTCTTCTTTGTTTCCCAGAGCCATGAAATGATGTTCTTTAGCTTCTCCATCTATATTTGTGAATTTGTAAAATATTGGAATTGCTAATATGAATCAACACTTAAAGAATGTTTTGTGGAACCTTGAGAGCTTGTTGTCAACTGGAATATTTTCTTTGGATGTCTCTGCAACCTTGTCTTTTGAAGACTTTATTTCTCCTTGAAAGAACACGGTAGAATGATTGCATGTATTTTACAACCATCACTTCCAATGTGCCAACTTCATAATTCAAATAGACTTGGAGTCATAAATATGAAAAAATTGTTGATGATATAGTATCTCCCCCCCTGAATTGAAGTTGAGAATATCCTCAATCGACAAAGTAGGGAATAAACTTCATAAACTTAATTAGGCTGAAGTGTCCTTTCTATGCAAGCTAAAATAATGGTGGAAAAAGGAAATATGCTACAAATATTTGTCGAAATATGCGGAAATCAGGCATCTCCGCACCTTGTGTATAGAGAAGCTTGCGAAAATCCTCCTTAATAGGGTTTTTTACAAAGGAAAATACAACTTCTTCTCTCAGGAAAAGTCCTTCTCCCTTCTTTCTTCAGTAATTCAGGCCGCTGACCCCTCTGAAGGAAACAGATAGGTTTACATCATTAACAGTCATAGGGGTGACGAAAATAATGTGTAATACTGAGGCATGCCAAGGAAATGTCTAGGTCTAGGTCTAGGTCTTTCCATGTCTAGGTATTCCCATTTATAGGAGAGAGAGAGAGAGAGAGAGAGAGAGAGAGAGAGAGAGAAGTGGGGGAGAGAGAGGGAGGAGGATTCAAAGTGTGGGTGAGAGAGGAGTAGATGTAAGAGAGGGAGAGAGAGGGAAGGGGGAATGTCAAATAAGAAAAAGGTTATAGGAGTGTCTGCACACTCTTAGGAACATACACATTTTCCTATAGTGCATGCATGCTCTTATGAAAGTGTGCACACTCTTAAGAATGTGTGCATATTCTTTTGAAATCAAAATTTTTGGGAGGGATTCAGATTTAGGTTTGGGATGACAAACCTAGTGATTTGGTCTACAAATTGATAAAAAAAACCTATATTTTTGTAAATACATCTCCATATCTTTGTCTTCAACTTTATTCTTATATAGGCTACATAATTAAGTTGTCGATGAAATTAAAAACATAGATAGAGTCGACTATGTAAATTCTAAATATACAGTTTTTTTTTTTAATTAATATTGTTTACTATTTTCAATCTATTTTTGTCTTGACATATATCAAAATCCTAGAATGCATACCTCTTATTTGTGTTATAACTTTTTGTGTGCTTAACCACCGATATCTACTATCTAAAATAAAAGAAATTATTTTGATAATGTTAAGATGCCTGCACGAACAAAAGGCCTTGTAATTTATATATATAATTAAGATTATAAATTTCGAAAAAATAAACCACACTAGAAAATTAAGATTAAAAATTTCCAAAAATTAAACCACACTATGAACAAAGACATATACCTCATATTTTAGTGGAAAAATAACATACCACTGTCAGAAAAGATCAAATTTTAGATACTTATTCACAATTTCTACTAATAAAAGTTGTATATTTAGAAAGTTAATTCAATTTCCTACATTTAATATTCTTACACCATATTCAAATTCATTGTAAAAGTACCTTGAATAATCCCTCTAAATTAACATATTATTTTTTTTCTATATTTTCATTACCACTAACCTATAATGAGAGACCATCATTAGCTTGCAAATACACACACACACACACACACACACACATTTTTTCTTTGGTTACATAATTTTGAAATTTACTTTTACCTATCTTCAGATTTTACCTTTACCCCAAAAGTAATTTTTAAAATATAAATGATATACAATTGTTCATCTAAACCCTTTTCTTAAATTATTTCATAGATATTGAGATGGAAATTCACTTTATATACTTAGACAATATTACTATTTCAAAGGTTCCATGCAAATACAATTGATTTAAATTATATAAATATTATTTATTATTTCATTTGTAGCACTTAATTCTTACTATCATTTATGTGCATGGTAAAATTATGAATCTGGGTGTCTATTTTCCTTGTTTTTTGAGAAAATGACTTCACTTGGAGCAATAAAATACTAGGGGTGGGACACATTGCTTCCAGACTCGATCGCGTTCTCATCCATAGCTCTATCCTTCTTCTCACACTCAACATTTCGTCCCAAATTGTCCCTTGCGGAATATTAGATCATCACCCAATAGCCCTCTCCTTCGAGAATGTATAAAACTTGGGACCCATTCCTTTCAAATTCAATCCTATTTGGATGGATTCCCTAGACTTCCTCCCCCTAATCTCCTTGGTCTGGTCAATCTGGGTGGATGGAGCCCCTATGTATATTTGGGAGCAAAAACTCAAAAAGGATAAGCAAGCAATTAAGGATTGGGTCAAAGTCTATTCCCATAATAAAAAAGGAGAAATTGAAAGGTACAAAAAGAAGCTAGAATATACTCAGGAGGAAATGGATTCAAATACCATTTACAAAAGACATTTAGTACAAGGGAAAGATCACTTTCAAAATTATATGAGAGCACTCCACAATGAAGAAAAGGAGTGGAGACTCAACTCTAGAGCCCTGTGGCTTCAAGAAGGGGAAAAAAATACCTCTTTCTGTCATAAGCAGGCCAAAGAAAGACAACATAGAATCACAGTGGCGGAAATAAAAACAACCTCATGAATGAGAATCAATTCCTTTGAGGATATTAAAAGGGAAGCTTCCTCCCATTTTGGAAAACTTTATACTCAGGAAGGTGTAGATAACAAAGAGAATAGCTTACAATTTATAGAGCATATCCCAAAATTGATAAAGGAATAAGATAATCAAGAGTTGAACAAGGTGGTCACAGAGGCGGAAGTCAAAGTAGTCATTCACTATTTCAATCCTGACAAATCCCCGGGGCTGGACGACTTCACTTTAAATTTTTATAGAAAGTGTTGGGAAATAATAAAAAATGACCTCCTCTGTATGATCAAATATGTCCAAAAAACCTACAAACTAGGAGCAGAAACCAACACCTCATTTCTATCCTTGATTCCCAAGGATAAAAATTCCAACTCCTTCAACCACTTCCGCTCTATCTCTCTATATAACGTCTCTTACAAAATCTTAGCAAAAATCATAGCGAACAGGTTAAAACATCTACTTCCACAGCTCATTCTTCCCAATCAGGGGGTCTTTGTGAAGCAAAGACAAATTTGGGAAAAATATCATCCTAGTGCAGGAGGAAATCCACACCAATGTCACTAACCAATAAAAAGGGATAATAATCAAAATAGATATGGAAAATTCCTTTGACCAGGTAAAAAATGAGTTTCTCTATGAAGTCTTAAAGAGATTTGGTTTCAATCACTCATTCATCTCATGGATTGGGGCATGCATCTCGTCCCCCTGGATAGTTCCCCTGATAAATGGGTGCCCAACACCTTTCCTCCAAGCCACAATAGGACTACGGAAAGGTTTCTCACTCTTTCCAATGTTGTATGCTATTATGGAAGAAACGTTGAACAGAAGATTGGACCATGAAAAAGCTATTGGAAACATCCTAGGGCTAAAAATAGCAAGGGGACTAAGAAGAATAAATAATTCACAGTTTGTTGATGACACTCTATTGCTAGGAGGATCCTCTCAAACGATGGCTAGAATATTCAAGATGGTCCTCGAACAATATGAAGAAAATTCGAGGGTTGTCATCAACAAGCATAAAATCCAAATTTATGCCTGGAACATGAAAGAAAGTACAATGGTTAGAATTGAAAATATCTTACCATTTTCCTTTTCTATATATTGGAAGTACTTCAAGTACCTTGGCACTCCTATCAGTATAAAATCCTTTCCCAGGGAGGCATGGAAAGTGATTCTCCAAAAGCTCAAGGATCAATTTGAAGTCCGGGGAGCAATCTAGTTGAATCCAATTGGAAGGGTGGTCTTCATAAAGTCAGTCTTATCTTCATTTCCAATTTTTCAATTCTCATCCCTCCACGCTTCAGTGGAAATTAAAAAGGAAATGGCCAAATTAATCAGGAAATTTCTTTGGAAAGGGGGAAAGGACAACGGGAAAAAACTCCACATGGTTAACTGGTCTATTGTTTCTGCACCTAAAGAAAACATGGGACTATGGATGTGGGACCCGGAAAATATCAACATAGCCGTGGGATCAAAATTAATTTGGCATTTAATCATTGGAGGTAAAGAATGGTGGAAAAAGGAAATATGCTACATATATTTGTCGAAAATTTGAAAGAGGTGACTAGAAACAACCACACTCAATCAAACAGGTTCTCCCATCTAGAAGCTCATTCATGCCTCTATGTCGCTCATTCAAAATCATCTCAGATGGAGTCTAGGAAGTGGTAAAGAAATAAAAATTTGGGAATATTGTTTATCAGACAAGGGAAAATTGTCCCACATCTCCACTCTAGACTCCCTTAGACATTAGCTAACCTCCAAGGGGGAAAACACTCTCTTTGATATCTTTGAGTGGGAGAGCACTGGCGCTTGGAGAACTTGGAACTTGGGAGAGGTCCCACCTTTCCTGCTCAACGAGGCCCATCAGTTCCTCGTGATTGTCACTGGATCTGCCCCAGTTAAACTTAATCAGAAATACAATAGGTATTGGGGAGAGGCAGGATACTCTATAAGGTTGGGATATGAAAATCTCCTCCAAGAAAATGATCTCCCAAAAAACTCAGCTATCTAGAAAGAAATTTGGAATCCAGACTACCTACTAAAGATTAATACCTTTAGTTGGAAATTAGCTCACAACAAGCTCCTAACAGGTGAAAATATGAACAAAATAGGATATATGGGACCCTTCAGATATGCTCTCTACAACAAAACTTCGAAAACACTAATCATTTATTCCTAAACTGCAAATTTTCCAAACAAGTGATGCATATTGTCTATTTAGAGCTAACCCCTCAAATTTCTTGGCCGACAAGTAGTAGAAGTTTGATCGAAAAATGGAGTAAATACTATAAAGGCTACCTTGCCAGAAATACAATCCTTAGCCGTGTCTGGAAGGCCTCGATAGAAAATGTGTGCTGGAAAATCTGGCTGGCAAGAAATAAAAGAATTTTTTAGGAGAGGCTAGACCCCCCCCCCCCCCCTTAGTCGCATCCCATGTGATCGACCAATTAGGTGAGTACCTCTCATCTAGAAATATAAAAGCTCGAGTAGGTGGCCCTTTGACAAAAGAAGAAGAAAAATGGCTGGTGAAAATAACCATACCAGCCATCCCCCCCTTACCTTTTCCAAAAAACTCATGTTGGTAGCTTCAATATTCCCTCCAAGACTTCAAAAATTGGCTAAATTCTCAAGATAGTCATGTTCTTTGTTTCGATGGTGCATCAAAAGGAAACCCAGGGGAGGCAAGTGTGGGAGGGGTTTTGTACATCCCAAGAGGAAAAAGAATGCTATGCTAGACCTGGAATCTGGGCGTAACCACCAACAACATGGCAGAGGCCTATGCAATGTATCAAGGAGCACTCCTAGCTCAGGATTGACAACTCAGCCACATAATTGTAATAGGGGACTCAAAAAATATAATCCATAATTTTGTTACGGGAACATGCCCAAATAATTCAAAGTTGAAAAGAATCATTGAAAGGACCAGAGAAATATTGTCCACAATCCACTCCTCCTTCTACCATGTCCCATGCGCAAACAATACGATAGCAGATGAACAAGAGAACTTAGAAATTGGAAAGGCCCCAGGCCATATGGAAGTGTTGGGTAGGCACCTTTTCTTATCCCCCCCTAATGCCTCAACCCTCTCCCATCAACGCTCCACCTGGCGCCAATATCCACGCGATGCTTCAGGTGAATGCAGTTTGTTGTAAGTTAGGTGTCATGCTCGAGGAGAATTTGTACATGTGCAACCTCCGACCCATGGGAACCTGCACACAGTAGGGTGAAAAAATGGATATACTGGATTGCAAGGTGCTCCTCCTTCATGGGAACTCGTCGTACCCGTCACTCCATGCCCGCTCTGTAGCCTGCAACATCACCTCCTCCATAAATTCACTTGAGGTGAAGCATTTTGAAAGGAATTTAGCCATGTTTCAACGCAACCGAATGCTAGCAGTGCATGCCACATCAACTCTTGAAAGACACTCAAATATTTATTTTTCACAGCATTCATGCACCAAGCACATAACTAGAAGAGGTAAATTGGAAGGCCAAATCCCTATTCATTGTTGCAGCCAACCACAATAGACCTCGATAGTTTGGAATTTCATATGGGAAAGGAAGTTAAAGCGTAGAAGAAAATTGGGAATTTTCCATTACTTTAGCATCAAAGGGAAAAAAAATGGTAAAATTGTGATTTTTGGCCTCACAGAGAGCATCGCAGAGAAAGGCAACATCAGAGACCGTGGTAGGGGAAACACAAGGGGTAGCTTTGTCAGTGACAACAATGACAGACTCATCATTGTTAGAGGAAGCTCCAAAAGAAGTGAAGACAGAGGCAACCTAGACATATAAAGTATAGACAGAGATAGCAACAAAGGAAGCAACAATCGAGGCAGAACTAAAGGCATAAAAAACAACGAACACAGAGTCAAAGGAAACACCAGTAATTGGAGTGCAGTAATCACAGTTAGTCTAGTTGAAAAAATGGCTCAACACCCAGCTCATGAACGACTGGAGGAAGAGCTGGTGGAAGATAACTTCTCCACCACCCAACAACTGGCACTTCGTCTTGATTCTCATAGCTCCACACTCACCTTCATTCTAGACACACTAGCTGAACACCACACCTTGATAAACTAGTTACAAGATGAAGTCGAATTCCTCATACACCAAGGGGAGAGCATGGAAGCGAAGTTGGAAGTCGGGCCACCAAACTCACTGGCACAAAGCCAGAATGAGGAAACAAGAATCAGAGAAGACCCTAAACTACCTGATATGAACATAGCGCTTGATCCCCCACCAGAGGAAGACCAAGCTTAAAGAAGATTAGTAAGGCACTCCTTGATTTTGTAAAAAATGGCATAAATAAATCTTTCGTAAAGATAGTTCTAGGATAGAATTGAAAATATTAGGTATCAGTGAAGCAGGATCAATTATAGACTCATTTTTGTAATCTTTTTTTGGAAACTTTGCTACTAGTATCCTCCACCAGCACCCTCTTTTGTAATATGTGACCTCGATCGTGCCTTATATATATATATATATATATATATATATATATAT
>ML782190.1:407166-418410 GCA_009831015.1 Picea engelmannii
CCCAGTGAAACGTCCTAGAGTTATTGACCCTGACCGAACATCAAGCAGTAATTGGTCTTCGTCTAGGACGCCTTCAGATATTCATTTTGCAGCTGCTGACTCGTCATCAGCCATTCTGGAGCCCAGGTGAAAATAAGGCAAGGTAGCTTGGCGTTATCATGTCTGTTTTGTATTGTACGACAGTACCTTCAAGTGGTTTATTGCACTGCACATAATTAAGCTCATGCTCACCTTTAATGGTTATATATATATATATATATATATATATATATATATATATATATCATATATTAATGGTTATATATATATCATATATTATACTTTTAATGGTTATATATATATGAATTTTCTGTAAATTATTTTATTGGTTATATATATATGAATTTTCTGTAAATTATTTTATTTATATATAAAATTAAGAAACTTTTTATCATATTTATTTATTTAATGTTATATTCCCACACATTGTTTAGATAAATCTTGCAATTGTGCATTTCTTGAGGGCTTGCGACACCACATTGTTTTTTACTTGGTTGCTTAACAATACTAAGGTAACTTGGTCTCTACACCTAGAGCATACCCATACTCCATTCTAAGCTACCCACAAGTCACACTCCTACTCTAGTGCAATTCTTATATACTTAGACATTTGTTAACTACTTTAACACTTAGTCATGTTTAAGCATACATCCATGAGCAACCAAAAGAACCGTGGAACAAATGAAAGACAAACACAGATATAGTGTGGGCAACACAAACAGTGCCTAACACCTGACTAAGTTTTTGTTATTGCGAAACAGTTACAACATGAGCACTACTGACTTGGTTTACAACAGGGTGGAGTCAAATGACTCACCTCACCTCACCAATACACTCATACATAGATCATCACAAAGACTATTTGTCACAATCGTCTCCGCAGCCACCTGCAGTGCACCTCAAACGTTTCCCCAACCACAGACTTGTTTTATCTTCGTTTCCATAGACTCAGTTTCTTTGTTTCTACAGACTTCACATATTTCGGTTCTACCTCACACATGCATCCAACAGAGCCGTGTTTCTAGACTTCACCAAAATCAACCCAAGAGAAGTTTGTCCAACTATGTCCAACGAATCCATCTCAAGGAAACGCAAGTCCTCCCATGTGGAGCGACTTGGCTCCTTAAGGGAGCTCTCCCCTCTTTCTTCCTCAGAACCACATAGCTCTCTTGCTCTCCTTGTCTTCCAATCTTTCCTTCCTTGGTTTTGCACCCTTGTTCTCTTATAAGGACTCCAAAGGTCACCATCCTAGTCTTTTATGTCTTGCCATTTGTAGTGTCCCCAAGGCTGAGCCCCGTTGCAAACCATGTATTGAAAGGAATTGTAATTATGTTTTATAGGCTGTTGAGCCAAGTTTTGTATAATTGGTAGGCTTATGTGTTGTTAGGCTAGGGAGCCTAAGTGTTGAAGGCCAGGAGCCTGTTGATGTATTTGTATATATATGCGGAATGATTAATAAAATATAAACACCGCCATGTGCAGACCGACCACGATGAATGAGTGAAGGGGGACCGAGCATCCACAAAGTGGGCAAGGAATTAGGGGCTGGAGGTGGAAAAAGGGGCTAAGTGTTGAGCCTAGAAGGATTAAGCCTTGGGAATAATATTTTAATATTATTCCAAAAGATATGTGCATTATATGATTTGACCTAAGTTCTTTTGAAGGACATGTGATTTCCAAATGGTGGGAAGCACGCACGTTACCGGAACGCATGCAGTCGCCTGGGTGACAGTGTCAACCCTGACCATGCAATAAAAGCCGCGATGAGCCGTGTTGGGGGTTCTCTTCTCCATTCCGACTCACGGACTGCCAAGGGGAACAGATTTGACCCCGACAGAAAAACCTTCGTACATCTTCTGAACCATCTAAACCTGAGTTGACCCTTGCGTGGATTGTCTGTCACGCATACCCAACACCAGAGCGTGAGTCTATCCTGGGCAGGGCGGATGGGAAATGCCATTCGGTCGGGAAGGGAGTCTGGGGGTAGTTGCCTGCGAAAATTGTCCCTGGAGCAATTATGGAAATTAACACTAGATGGATTGTGCGCGAATTGTTGTCCAGTGCATGAGGTAATCGAACCTGTGTGTGACCTCTCTCTAGGGACAGAGGTGGATGTGGTTGGAAGAGGTTTCTTCCAGAGAGTGTCCAGCACCAGCTTCAGGCTCTGAGACTTCCTGATCCGGCCTGTTGTCGAGGCCCAGAGAGGGAGGTTAGCACCGATGGAATGTACTTGTGAAGGTGTATACTCCCGGGCGGAACAGGCATGTGGGGAATCAGAGTCTGGGAGTAGTGGGCGTAAGATGGCATTCCAGGAAGAATCCTTCCAGATTCTGAGTGTGGTTTTCCCTGTAACCTCAGCCTAGTTAGGATTCCTTGCCTTGGGGTGGAGCTCGGTCCCAGCTCGGGGGTGACCCACTGTTAAGCTAATGAACAGTGTGGTCTAAGGCTGGGAGGTTCGTGGAAGGCCTGCACTTGGTTGGTGGATTTCACTACTGTTACAAGATAAGTGTTTATCTACGTTCTTATCACATTTGGCATGACTGTGCTGTATATATTATCATGTTTTTCGTTGTGTATATGATTTAGTATGGAGTGAAATTGATTGTTAATTATGGCAATAATTCATATGAATACTCTGTGTTGAGTGTGTGTAATTGTTAAATGCATGTGGTGTATATATACAAATACTGGACTGTAGGTGTTATCTAAATAAAAACGTGAGTGTATACCGATTGTTATATTGCGCGCTATAAGCCTTGGTTTAGTAAAAGGTATACTACAAATTGGTATCAGAGCCAAGGTTTCGACACTGAGCCTAGATGGGCCAGTGGAGTGATCTTTGGACCGAGAATGTGAAGGGAAATTGAGTCGGGAGGATTGATTTCAAACCCTGGTTTGCTCCGAAGCGTCAAGGAGACACTTGGCGAGTTTTATTAAGAACTCGGGAAGTTTAGCGGTGCAGTGAAACTGCAGTCGATGTGGTCTATGGCCACGGGAAGATAGGTCTCTACACCAATGGTGTTAGAACCTTAAGATCCGTCGGGAGGGAAGGCGAACCCTTGTAACCGTCAGATCTGGAGAATGTGCACAAGGTTAAAGCCTTTGGATATTACACAGAAGAGTGGAAATCGCGATACCCGAAATCCTGAGTTAAGTTAGAAACCGTCTGAGCCGTCAGATCCAATCGGGAAACCCGACAGCCGTTGGATCTGTCGGGAGATGCCAAAGGATAAACCTTAGTATTTAGGGGCAAAAGCTCCGAACTAGCGAGACTTGATCTGGACCATTCGTTTGGGATCGAACGTGTGTCACGAGATTACCCACATCGGGGACTCAGGCACCAGAGGTTGGAAGAGGAAGTCATTCGACTTCACGAGTGGCGAAGAGGCGAGAGCTCCATGTTGTGGGGCCTAGCTGACGTCATATCAGGATACCGACACTCGAGAATGGTGTGGGACCACAGGAGTCGACAGGCGGCCAGGTGGCACATCGCCTCTCGGGAGCTCGTAAGTAGAAGAGCCGAGAATTTGGTGTCAAGGGTCACGAGGCGCAAAAACACGAAACAACAAAGTCGTGAGAGAATCGCAGTCGTCCATCTGAGGAGGACAGGTGGCAACAATCGCGGAGTCGGTGAAGTGCCGAAGAGATCTAGGATTCAGGTCTCGCGAACTCGGAAGTTCGTAGGGTGAGGGCCCAAGAGTTGGATGCTCCAAAAATGAAGTCGCGAAATTGCGAGGAGCGAGGACAACCGTTGGACCCAGATCACGGGAGGACCGTTGGATCAGGAACCCCACCGCCTATCGCGCGTTCGGAGGTTCGGAGGTTGAAAGGAGTCGTTTTCGACTTCACGAATAACGAAGTGCCGAGAGCCGTGCACGAGGACACGTGGCAAAACCACAAGGTGGGCCTAGGTGACTAACGGGTGAATACGCATCGCCAGGAGGAAAGGAGTCAACACTTCGTTGACTTCTCGCGTCTCGGGGATTCGTAAGGTAAGAGCATGGGAGCTCGACGTTGAAACTCGCGAAGGTGCGAGTAGCGAAGAGTGCTAACACTTAGACATAGACCTAGGCTACAGTCATGCGTAGCAGACGCTAGCGAGGAGGGAGCCATGCCGTGTCGCATCTCGGGTATCGACGGTTAGAGGAAATGAGTTGAGGGTCTTCGACTCACGAACTCGCGAGGTCGCGAGTTGCTAAAAGGGTGACTTAGGGTTCGTATATTTTACTGTCGGATCTTCGTGGATCAAGATCCCGAAGTTACGAAGTCCCGGAAATTGCCTCAAATGCTAAAAAAAAGAAAAAAATGAAAGAAATACATAATACTTCCAGTTCAAAAAACTTATTTAAAAACAAAATGTCTGTTATTTTGTTCGAACTAGCTTGTAAATATTGTGGATTGTTCGCGAGGTTTAATGGCCTGAAAAATTGTGAATTCAATTGCACAGTGTGTGTGCAGAGTTCAACGAAGGCCAGAACTCCAGATAGTCAACGCTGAGTATGGAGTGGGGAAGAGTGCAAATTACCCCTGAAATGGAAGACGAACAGAAAGGAAAGGATGTTAACCTGGGAGTCGAAGGATCGAACTCCAATGGGCACGGAAAAGAGATGCATAAGGAAGAACATATGATGCAACTCATCGAAAGATTGCAAAAAGATGCCCAGGATCGCCTCGCTAATAGCCGAAAGCTCCTGAAAATCCGAGATCGGCAGGGTGAATTCAATTTAAAAATGTTGAAGAGCATGGAAAGAATAGAGAAGAAACTAGAGAAAGGAAGAGACTCAAGTACGATGGGGAGTCGCAGAACCCATGGGAGAAGAAGTAGGTCGAGGAGTGGCAGTCGACGTCTTAGTCGCTCCCAAAGACGTTCTGACAGTAAGACACACAGTAGTTCAAGCCCATCACCTACCAGAAAACATCGAGAATCTGGAAAGGATGAATTGAAAGGGGAGATGAATAAGATTAAACCTCCAACATTCGATGGAGAACACAAGAAGGAGGAAGATGCCGAGACCTGGTTGCTTGGCATGAAGAGATACTTCCAACTGCAGAATTATTATGCCCATGCAGAAGGAAGAATTGCAATGTACCAGCTGAAAGGAAAAGCGTCCATGTGGTGGGATCAGTTTGTGCAGGTACAACACATTAGAGAGAAAGAGGTCACTTGGAAGGAATTTAAGAGGTATTTTGAGAAGAAATACTTGACTAAAAGATACTATGACAGAAAGATGAAGGAGTTCTTCGAACTCAAGTTGGGCAGTATGACCATTGATGAGTATGAACGAAGTTTTCTGGAACAACTGAAGTATGTTCCATTCATCAAAGACGAGGCTGTTAAAATTCAGAGGTATCTGAGTGGATTGCCACCTTCCATTGGTGATAAGATTCAATATGATGATCCTAAGACTATGGAAGAAACAATAAGAAGAGCGAAATGCCTATGCGAACAGCAAAGAGAAAAGCCTACCTTTCGGAAGGCTTGGGATGACCAGAAGAGGTTTAAGAAAGAACAAAGGCAGAAGGGAGACAAGCCTTCCTTTTTCCGAAACAGTCGCCAGGGACAACCATCGTTTAGAGAGCCGAGAAGGACTGAAGAGGGTGCACAAAGACAGCGACAGACGCCCATTCAGTGTTGGGGCTGTCAAGGGAACCACAAGTACAGAGATTGTCCCCATAAAAATGATAAGGCGAAAATTGTACATGTTGTTCAGCAAGCTGAAACAGTGGAGGATATGGGCAGCAGAATGTCTAGGATCTACGCAGCCCTGGACAACAAGCAAGCAGAATTTCAATTGCACATGATTGAAGTGGAAGGTATGATTAACAACCGACCACTTGTTATTTTAATTGATTCAGGGGCTAGCCATAGTTATGTAGATCCTAGAGTGGTGGAAAGTTTGCATCTAATGAAGAGAAAACATGAGAAGTCTTGGCTAGTGCAGTTAGCCACAAGGACCAAGAGGAAGGTCACTGAATTAGTTAAGTCCTGTTCAGTGGACATGAAAGGAATGATCACTCAGGGTGAATTGAACATTCTGCCTTTAGGCTCATATGATTGCTTGATTGGGATGGACTGGTTGGACCAGCACCATGCACTTCTAGATTGTCGAAACAAGAGGTTCACATGCCTAAACGAAGAGGGAAATCAGGTAACAATCCAAAGAATTCCCAGAGCCGTGGCTGTTAGAGAAATCTCAGCCATGCAGCTGAAGAAATGTTACCGAAAGGGCTGTCAATTGTTTGTTGCTCGGGTGGAAGAAGCATCCCAATATGTAGTATCGAATTTGGAAGACCATGAAGTGCTCAAGAGGTTTAAGGACGTATTTCAGGAGGTGCCTGGACTACCTCCGAGGAGGAACATCGTTTTTTCTATAAATCTGATGCCTGGAACAACTCCAGTTTCAAAAGCTCCTTACAGAATGAGTACGCCAGAGCTAAAAGAGTTGCAATTGCAGCTCGAAGAGCTACTAAAGAAAGGTTACATTCGTCCTAGCGTGTCACCGTGGGGAGCCCTAGTCCTATTCGTGAAGAAGAAAGATGGGACGTTGAGGCTGTGCATTGACTTCCGACAGTTGAATAAAGTCACTGTCAAAAACAAGTATCATCTGCCAAGGATTGATGATCTTTTTGATCAATTGAAGGATGCGAAAGTATTTTTGAAAATAGATCTTCGATCTGGATATCATCAAGTGAGGATAAAGGATGAAGACATTAGCAAGACCGCCTTTAGAACAAAATACGGTCACTATGAATTTACAGTGGTGTCGTTTGGACTGTCCAACGCGCCTGTTGTCTTCATGTGCTTAATGAATGGAGTCTTCAGAAATTATCTGGACAAGTTTGTCATAGTCTTCTTGGACGATATCTTGGTGTATTCCAAGACAGAGGAAGAACACGAACAACACTTGAGAATGGTGCTGCAGGTGTTGAAAGAGCACCAGCTGTACACAAAACTGAGCAAGTGCTCTTTTTACCAAAGGCAGATCCATTACTTGGGACACATTATTTCTGAAGAAGGGATCGTTGTGGATCCTGAGAAGGTACAGGCCATTTGAGAATGGCCAGTGCCAAGAAATGTGGCGGAAGTTATATATTTTATGGGTCTGATAGGCTATTATAGGAGGTTCATAGTCGGATTCTCAAGGGTAGCCCATTCTATCACTTCCTTGCAAAGGAAAGGGAAGAAGTTCCAGTGGACTGAAGAATGTGAGAGCAACTTCCAGTGATTGAAGCAGCTGCTAACTAGTGCTCCAATCCTGAAGATTGCAGATCCAGACAAGGATTATGTAGTGTGCACAGATGCATGTAAGGAGGGGATGGGAGGAGTTCTCATCCAAGAAGGATTTGTAGTTTGCTATGAATCCCGGAAGTTGAAGGAACATGAGAAGAACTATGCCAATCACGATTTAGAGCTGGCAGCAATCGTCCACGCCTTGAGGAAATGGAGACATTACCTCATGGGCAAGAGATTCAAGTTGAGAACAGACCATAATGGTCTGAAATATTTATTTGAACAACCAAACTTAAATGCCAGGCAAATTAGATGGCTGGAATTTCTGTGCGAATATGACTTTGATATCAAGCATATCAAAGGGAAAGAAAATAAGGTGGTTGATGCACTCAGCAGAAAAGCGCACGAATTACATGCTACAGCCATTAGCATGTACAGAACTGAGTTAAAAGACATAATTCTCGAAGCTGCAAATGTTGATTTGCAGTACAAAAGACTTGTAGAAAAGCTACAACAGTTTGAGAGACCACAGACCGAGGAAGGTTATACCTTAGGAATTGATAGTTTACTTCGGTATAAGAACAGAGTGTATGTACCTAATGATAGAGAATTGAAGCTGGCAATTCTAAAAGAAATGCATAATGTGACTTATGCTGGTCATCCTGGATATCAGAAGACTGTGGCAGCAGTCAAAAGCCATTATTTTTGGCCAGGGATGAAGAAGGAAATTGCCGAATACATCGCCAGATGTATGGAATGCTAGAAGGTTAAGACTGAGCATAGACACCTAGCAAGGTTGCTGCAGCCTTTACCTATTCCTGAGTGAAAATGGGACGTGGTAACAATGGATTTTATCACAGGATTGCCTAGAACAAGCAAGCAGCATGATTCAATCATGGTGATGGTGGACAAGCTTACCAAACCTGCCCATTTTATTCCACTGAAAACCACCCACAAAGCAGCAGATGTAGCTGATATCTTTTTAAAAGAAGTTGCATGCTTTCATGGAATTCCTAAGACAATTGTGTCTGATAGAGACCCGAAATTCACTTCGAATTTCTGGAAAGGACTGTTCAAAGGATTCGAAATGAATCTGAACTTTAGCACAACATATCATCCCGAGTCTGATGGACAGACAGAGAGAGTAAACAGAGTAATCGAAGACATGCTAAGAATGTATGTGATGGATAAACCATCAAGGTGGGAAGACTACCTGCATCTGGTAGAATTTGCCTACAATAATGGGTATCATACATCTCTGAAGATGAGCCCATTTGAAGTGCTTTATGGAAGAAAGTGCAACACTCCAGTAAGTTGGGATAATCCAGCTGACAGAACAGTAGTTGGACCTTAACTACTCAAAGAGATGGAAGATCAAATGATAAAAATCAAACAGAATTTGAAAGTTGCCCAGGACAGGAAGAAAAGTTACGCTGATAGTAACAGAACCCATAGAGAATTCAAAGTTGGTGACCATGTTTTCCTGAAAGTGAGAACTAATAGAAGTTCCCTGAGGCTGGGAAGTTGCACCAAGTTAGCAGCAAGATTTTGTGGGCCATTTGAGATCCTAGAAAGGATTGGGCCGGTTGCATACATGCTTGCATTACCTGCATCTATGAATATACATAATGTATTTCATGTTTCACTGCTTAAAAAATATGTATCTGATGCTAATCATGTTATCGATTGGAATGTGATTCAGGTGGAACCAGAGGGTGTCCTGCAAGTGCATCCTGTGCGCATATTGGACAGGAAAAGCAAACAGCTCCAGAATCGAGCTATAGAACTTGTAAAGGTCCAGTGGACCTAGTACGCTCCTGAGGACGCGACATGGGTACATAAAGAGGTTATGCGGGCAGAGTACCCGCATCTTTTTGAAAATTTTGAAAGGCATGCAGATGCTATGTAGAGCTGCACTGAGGACAGTGCAAAAAAAAAATAAGCGGAGGGGGATTGTAGTGTCCCCAAGGCCGAGCCCTGTTGCAAACCATGTATTGAAAGGAATTGTAATTGTGTTTTATAGGCTGTTGAGCCAAGTTTTGTATAATTGGTAGGCTTATGTGTTGTTAGGCCAGGGAGCCTAAGTGTTGAAGGCTAGGAGCCTGCTGATGTATTTGTATATATATGCGGAATGATTAATAAAATATAAACACTGCCATGTGCAGACTGACCACAATGAATAAGTGAAGGGCGACCGAGCATCCACAGAGTGGGCAAGGAATTAGGGGCTGGAGGTGGAAAAAGGGGCTAAGTGTTGAGCCTAGAAGGATTAAGCCTTGGGAATAATATTTTAATATTATTACAAAATATATGTGCATTATATGATTTGACCTAAGTCCTTTTGAAGGACATGTGATTTCCAAATGGTGGGAAGCATGCACATTACCGGAACGCATGCAATCGCTTGGGCGACAGTATCAACCTTGACCATGCAATAAAAGCCATGATGAGTCGTGTTGGGGGTTCTCTTCTCCATTCCGACTCACGGACTGCCAGGAGGAATAGATTTGACCCCGACAGAAAAACCTTCGTACATCTTTTGAACCATCTGAACCTTAGTTGACCCTTGCGTGGATTGTCTGTCACGCATACTCGACACCAGAGCATGAATCTATGCTAGGCAGGGCAGATGGGAAACGCCATTCGGCCGGGAGGGGAGTCTGGGGGTAGTTGCCTGCGAAAATTGTCCCTAGAACAATTCTCGAAATTAACACTAGATGGATTGCACGCGAATTGTTGTCCAGTGCAGAAGGTAATCGAACCTATGTGTGACCTCTCTCTAGGGAGGGAGGTGGATGTGGTTGGAAGAGGTTTCTTCCAGAGAGTGTCCAACACCAGCTTCAGGCTCTGAGACTTCCTGATCTAGCCTGTTGCCGAGGCCCAGAGAGGGAGGTTAGCACCAATGGACTGTGATTATGAAGGTGTATACTCCCAGGCGGAACATGCATGTGGGGAATGAGAGTCTGGGAGTAGTGGGCGTAAGATGGCATTCCGGGAAGAATCCTTCCAGATTCTGAGTGTGGTTTTCCTTGTAACCTCAGCCTAGTTAGGATTCCTTACCTTGGGGTGGAGCTCGGTCCCAGCTCGGGGGTGACCCACTGTTGAGCTGATGAACAGTGTGGTCTAAGGCTGGGAGGTTCGTGGAAGGCCTACACTTGGTTGGTGGATTTCACTACTGTTACAAGATAAGTGTTTATCTACGTTCTTATCACATTTGGCATGACTGTGCTGTATATATTATCATGTTTTCCGCTGTGTATATGATTTAGTATGGAGTACAATTGATTGTTAATTATGGCAATAATTCATATGAATACTCTGTGTTGAGTGTGTGTAATTGTTAAATGCATGTGGTGTATATATACAAATACTGGACTGTAGGTGTTATCTAAATAAAAGCGTGAGTGTATACCGATTGTTATATTGCGCACTATAAGCCTTGGTTTAGTAAAAGGTATACTACACCATTCATTTTAATATAGGTTGGAAAAGTTGGTCAATCAACGCAACCAAGTGTAATTTCAAAAGAGGAAACAAAAATAGCTTAAGCTAGTAAAAAGTAAGTTTTGAACATGTATATTCAGATTTAATAAGTATTATCTTCCTTCAAATAAGTCAAATGGCCATGTTACATGATAAAATAACTTATTGTTTCGGCTGCAAAATATTTATTGGCTTCAAACAGGATATGCTATCAGATAGCACAACATCAATTTATTCTTTCTGTCTAAGTATAAAACTGTTTATAATTAACACATGCTAGATTTTTTATACCCTTTCCAAGTAGAAACTCATAGCCTATTTTAAGAAACGTGTCTATAACAACTTCTTTGAGTTAGTCCTATGGATTTATTTCATTTTTTGTTCTTAACTGGTTGGTTAAATTTTCACTGTGGTCTTTTTATATATATTATCTATCGTAAAATAGGCATTTAGAAATAAAGTCATAACATTGAATAAGCTACAATACTCAA
>ML782191.1:5774-26466 GCA_009831015.1 Picea engelmannii
GTAATTCAACCCTGAATGTTTTTGTCTACAATAAGACCCTGCTATCATGAAAGAGAATTAGGCTTTTGATAAATTAAGGAATGAATGAAAACTGAACTATCTCAACATAAACTCAAAGAGAAAACCTTATTATGCTTCTCCTTCTATCCTCCCCTTGTTCCTCCCTTTTTTTTTTTCCTTTAAGAAAATTAGAATTGGTTGAAGTAGTTGAACCACCTCATTAGTTAAGTTAAATAAGAACTCAAGCAATGTTTTAGTTAACAAGGGGAAAGTAATAATTCATAATAAGGGATTTAAATAAATAATAACTAGTAGGCAAGACCCCTTGTAACTCCCATTTAACTCTTAACAATTATAACATAACTAGTCAATTAAGCAAGAACAACTCTTCTTGTGACTCCCATCATCACATCCACATTTGTCAATTTATCTCATTTATATTTGACATTGTTTTCAACAATGCATTAAACAGATATCCAAAAATAAAACATGCTATCCAAAAATTCCCGAATTCAATTGTCATCAACAATAGATAAAAACAAAACAAAAACTCAAAAGCCATATTTCCCACTCTGAGATGCAATATTTCCTTGATTGCTACTGTCACCCTTTGATTTTCTTGAATTTTCCTTTGGCTGCATTGAGCCTTTAGGCCTAATCTCACTGATCACGTGAGAACAATCATCCCTCAAATGCATCCGGGAAGACACAGATTTATCAAAGCCATTGGAGGGTGAGGAAGGGATAGCAGTGGATTTTCCTTTGTCAAGGGCATGTGGGCCTTGTTTTTCAACCTTTTTCTAGCATGAGAGGTGTTGTTCCTGATTTTATACTTTAAGGCTGTAAAGTATACCATCAAGGCATCTATAAATGTTAAAAAGAATAACTTGAGGATAATAATTGAAAAGGAAGGGTGAAGCAAAATCAATTTCTCAACTGTCTTTGTCTAGCTTCCCATTGTTCTTGGATGCTAATATCTCTCTCAATAGCAGCCCATGAACGTTCTAATTTGACCCAGTTAGTTTTTGTTTGTAGGATGGTATTAAATAAGTTCAAAGAAATACTGGTTTGATCTTGAAGGCCAGGTTCAATGTTGGGTTGTTTGCTATTTGGAACAGTGATGGAGGATAAGATTTTATTTAATTTTGAAAGAATTTAATCAAATGTCACTTCAAACTTTTAAGAGATGAGAATAGGAAAAACAATTTTGGAATTCAAAACACTAACATAAATACATTCGAGGCCGTTTGCCGGATTTGCAACAATTTGAGAATTATAAAATAACAAAGAAGTACTACAGAAAAATATGAGGCTTTAATCAAGAAAGAATCTCATATTGTGACAGGTAATAAAGAAGGAAAACGATATTTCTAATGAAAATTTAAGTATTAAGGTTCAAATGATTCACAGGTCTTAAAATAACTGATAGTAATTTCAGAGGAAAAGCTGTAAATAATTTGATATCCAAATCAATCTGAACTATATAAAAGATGTTTGCAGATAACTTCAAATTGATTATTCATTAGAAAAACATTGAACGAAAAACATAATAAAGTATAGTAAACAGGGTTGAAGAACACATAGCTACAAATTGGCAGGATTCTGAATCTCGTCTGTATCATATATTATGATGGATTGGAAAACTGTTAATACAATCGGCTCTCTCTCCAAAAAATCAAAATCCTTTTCTCAGTCTTTTGAAAATATATTTATACATCTTCATCAAAAAAATTCTCGTTGGTGACTAACCAACTTCCTAAGATTACAGTTACATATATGAATAATGTCAACCGTTTACATTTCCTTTCTAATTTCTAATGATGAAATTATTCAAAAAAAATTCTTTTACGTTTGTGTTGATGAACTTCCTTTTTCCGCCTCAAGACAGTGAACACACTTTCCTAAAAATTTCACAAAAACTATGGGAGCATCTAGTATCTCTTTTGCTTCAAACATGAAGAATCTTTTTTGTAATTCAGGAAAACGATCTTCTATCATCTTCCCTGTGAACTTAATAGTTTGCAACTTTAGGTTCAGTGTCACCATCCATTTGTCAATTTCTGTGATATTGATTAATTTAATTTTTGAGATCTCTATCTTCATTTCCTCCATCTCTTCTTTGAACCTTAGCTGGTGCTTGGCAATGTTAATCTCACCTAATAATCCCGGACAATCATTTTTTCCGATATTCAATGAAGTCCTTTCTAAGAGATCAAAAATTCCCTAGCAATCATCATTGACATCTCTAGTTATTCTTTTATATTCGGCCAGGTCTGCTTCCCACACTTTAAGTATTACGTCTTCTTTAACCTGTTCTGAAATGGATAATTTATGAATCCTTCCGACTTCTTCCTTTGTTGAGAGGGATACTACCTTTTGGAAAGTCATTCTTTCCGCTTTCGCTTCCCTTTCCTTCTAGAAAACATTCTCCAAGGATTTATTTGTTTCTTGAAAGTAATTCTGGACTACTTCCATATTCAAAAACAATTTATGTTCTTCTTCTTCTATTTTCAAATGTATTCCCAATGCTTGTGTCCTGAAAATTTCAAGTTCTACTACCGGATTAGTAATAGAACTAATTTTATCTTGTAACTATTTATTTTCTTCTCCCTACTTTTGGACATGTGCCTGTGTGACTAGTATTATCTATTTTGCCTCTTCTAAGTCTATTTTCATTTTCTGAATTTCTTGAATATCTTTTAGTCTAGCTTGTTCTAGACCCTTTTGTATTCCCCAACTGATATTTCTCTCAGTTTCTTTCAATTTGTCCTGTAGCTGAGTTATTGTTTGGTCTTTTTGTTCGAGCATGGTTGTTAAACTGCCAACAGAATATATATTTGCCGATGCTATAGCACCCATCGTACCTGCTAACTCAGTAGCAAATTCTCCATCTTTAAGCTTCTTTCCATCTATAATGACCCTATGTTTTTTAATCATACCCTCTCCTCTTGGATGGATTTCTTGTTTCAAGATTGCTCTTCTCTTTTTACTGAAAAAGTAATCTGATGGAGGGATCTCATCCTTTGAAATTGGCTCTAGATCACTGACATACAAAACTCCTTCATGGGGGGTTCCATAAGTTGACTGCAATGGGATTAAGGAAGTGATGGGACTACTGAGCTCTGTTGATGTTGTTCCTCCTGTCTTTTCTGGAACATCCTTAGGGATTTCTGGGGTTGTTTCCAGCTCTTTTCCCTTCTCTATCTCTGATTATTTTTTTTGGGAACCCTCTGTGTCTTGGGAAGGAATCTCAGTATCCTTCATCTTTCCTTTGGTATTTTCTTTGTCCTGTGTATTTGTTTCAAACCCTGGGGGAGGTCCTTCCTGTTCTGGAGGTGGGGTCGAAACTTCACCCTGCAAACTCTTGGGAAGGAAACTTCGCCTATGGCTCTGGAATGACACGAATCCAGTCTGCGAGTCAGGTGGCATGGCATGTACTCTATTCAATACTTCTTCATAGGATTTAACATCCTTGAATACATCATCATAGATAGATGTTTCATGCTCATAGGATTTTAGATTACAATGTATAAAATGCCTGCTTATTACTTGGTAGGGGTCATACTTTCTATGCTCAATATCTACTAATTTCACTTCTTCTAATGATTCAGAGTCTACCTTAGAATGACCTAGATTTAATAAAGAAAATTTCCCAATATGTATAGGGAAAGTTGGCCATGACTTCTTCTGAGCTGCTTTTAGTTCTAATCCAACACCGCCCTTTACTATCTGATGGGCTACCTCCCTGCACACCAATCTGTCCGGTAGGAATTTAGGGAGTGAATGAGGGGGAATGGAACAACCGTAAACCCTAATGTAGGAAAAATTCTCCTCAATAAACCAGTCAGCAATTGCTTTAATATTTTCTATGATTGCATAAAAAATGCGAGGGGGTTCACATCCAAAAAATATTTTATGCATCGGAATTATAATAAAATGACAAACCTGATAAAATGAATCCTTAGAATTTTCTTCCCAAAGGGCTGAGTGATATTTATGAATGGGTTATGGACAGGAAATGTTCCAACTCCAATTCATTAAAGGAAAAGGAGTCACATAACAAGTTGCATCCATAATGTATGCTAACATGTAAAAGTCTACTAGTTGTCCTTTTGATTTTGATTCTTTGTAGTTTAAGATTTCATGTGTTAGCTTATCTGACAAAATATTATGCCAGTTAAAAGCATTCCCTTCTTATGCTTCTTCTAAAAAGGGCACCCAATCTGCATGAAAATGGCATGGATCTTTTCTCCCAAAAAGTCTACATAACATAATAGCTACATACACCATGTATTCATTCAAGGATGTTGTAGCATAAATCCCATGGGTATCAGATCTAAACTTTGCTGGACACCTCGCCCATTCTCTAATCATATCAGGATATGTCCGATCTGCCTTAATGCATTCTTTCCTCTGAAACTCTGCTAAAAATTCAGCATTAAAAGTATGTTTAGGATTTGGCGAGAGTTTATACATTACTTGTATGTGTTCTGGCCTGAATGAGATGACGATAACTCCTTGATCGTTTAATATGCTCCTTGTTGGGATATCGACATTTTCCAGGGTCCAGCTGATCATATCATTGTATGCCATGAGCTGCGGGCGTGCAACAATATTATGAAGCTCTGACTCAACTATGTCCCGACAATGACTCTCAGAATCAGGATGAGCATTCTTGAGTTCATATTCCAGCAATTATGATATTTGAGTCCAATATTTAATGGAGTCTATAGCGTGTGGTGTGGTGTCGGAGATGATATCTCCTTCCTATGCATCTTCATTCTTCTTCGGTGCCTTTTTCGGTGCCATGACTTTGCGTTTAATTGAAAACCTGTCACAGAAAATGGATGAACGAGCTTAGCTAAGTGTTTCATGTGTTTGATAAAATGAAAACACAGAAATTTGGATGTTCACTTTGAATACATTTAAAAGTGATGAGATTGAAACAACTGTCAAGAATTCAAGGCATTTAATGCGGAAGATATATTTCTGAGATACGCATTTAATGTCCATATTTAGGTTCCTTCGGGTTTTTAAAGAAAATTCGAGACACTTTACTTAATCAGAAAGCGAAACATGAACGAACACTTAAAAAGAATGATTATCATTAATCATGTTTTGGAAAAAATGTTAATTAGTGCTAATCATAGATTAAAGATGAAAACTTTGTTTTTCGGGATTTTGGAAATCATGATGTCGAGAAGTATGTCGTCGACGAAATCCGATTTATGAAATCGCGAAATTATGACGTGTTAATTAAGACTTAAAATGTTTTTAGCGAAGTAATTAATTGAGATTAAACATTTTCGGGATTTTGGGGATCATGATGTCGAGAAGTATGTTATCGATGAAATCCAATCTCCAAAATCGCAAAATCGCGACGGTTTTTTTTTTTAAAGACAAGACTTAAACTCATCTTAATTAACTAACTAATCACGATTAAGGCCAAAACATAATTAGTTTGATTTAACACAAACTATTGATCGGGGTTTCGTGATTTGTGATTTCAGGAATCATGATGACAGGAGATGTGGTCTCACTGAACCGCGAATCCTGAAATTACGATATGATTATCTTAACCCTTAACCTTTCACATTAGAGAATTAATTAATCTGTGTTTTAACTAAGACTTCAACATTTCGGGAAATCGAGGATCGGGATTACACGATTTGATTTGCATCGAAAAAATATGTTTGCAGCAAACCGGGAATCCCAAAAATTTTTAAAACTCCGTTAATTTTAAAACTTATCATGATTAAAATAATTTCATAGAAAAAGCATCGAGATTCTTATAATTCTTTTAAGCTTTTTTTTTTCTTGCATTTTATTATCCAAATAATCAAATTCTTTGAGAAAAAGATATCGTGTGTTTGGGATTGATAATGAAACTCGTGTTTTGTGAAAAGATGGAACCCGAAAAAGGAAAATTTAGGCCTTAGGGATAAAAATTTAAGAACTGTTTCAACAAGAGGACTGAACTAGTGATTGAATAGGTGGAAATTGGACAATCGGGTTAATAGGCAAGGGAGAAGGTAAGGAAAAGTTGGGCCAACCACGATGTTGGGATACTACTGGGTGGACAATCTCCTGCTATCCATCATTTCTGGGAACCTCGGGTTGCAATGAGACATGAGGGGGCAAGAGAATACCAGGGTCTTGTGGATCTTGGAAGGGAGGCCTTTCAGGCCTAGGTTGGACCACTGCTTTCCCAATCCAATTGAAAAATCATGCCTGAAACAATTGGCCTAACTCTTGTGAGTCAGCATCAAAATGTATGGAGAACCTTGGCCTTCTTGGGCCTTTGTTCCAATTACCTCTCCCTCGATTGCCTCCACCATGGTTAACTCGACTGAAGAAGGTCATTCCTTCATGCATGATTGATTAGAAAATAGTCCTTTTAACAACCATACATGATAAATCTTTAAAAATGTGAAATACATTTTGGCTCAACAACATATCAGGCTCATGCAATCCAATCCATAAAAATTGTTTAACTGTCATAAATGAGCAGGGGGTGAAAAAAAGGTCCTGAAAAATGTGAGGGGCTTGTATTGAGCAAAAAAAAATGATAAAATGAGGGGGAAAAGAACATAGTTACTGCTCAAAGACCACAAAAAATCAACTGTAATGAAAAGCAAAGAAAACATCATTGTAATCCAACCAAGAAAAGGCGACTCTAAACTGTTTCAATACAAAATTCTTCTTGACTGTAATTATATTTTAGAACAGGGAGTGAAAAATGAATGTGGGAAGGTGAGGGGGTTGTAATTAGCAGAAAGAGAAATAATGGTAGGGAAGAGAGCGATTATTGTTCATAAAATTAATTAAGTGATCCATGAACCATTCTTTAAAAGGAAACACACCAACCAAATGACCACTGGGGCCTTGAAACAATTACTATGTACAGTTCAAGCAATCATGTGCATTAACTTCTCCCTGTTTGTAATCAAATATTTAACACAATGCCATCAAAACAAGACAATATGAATTCCACAACAACCTGTAGGGGAGCACCTTTCATCTCACTTATCCATCTAATATTTTAAACACTTCCCAAGTGAATAAATAGTAAACCACTTTGTTCAACATCAAAATCAACCACTGCCCATGAATTATTTCAATCATTAAATACAACTCAAAGGTCATGCTCGATTTTGTCCTTCAATCCATTTAAAAATTAAATTGCAATGAGGTTATACTGTCACAACACCTGTGCCTTCCCCTATTGAAAAGAATGATATTCATTTAACATTCATAGTGGACAGTCAAATAAAAACCATATTTAAATATCAAAGATCCTGACTTGTCAATTAAACATATAGACAACAATCACCACTTTAGCTCACGCTATGCTGTGGAATACACAAAACCATTCAACAAAACACAAGTGTATTTATGTGACTATACATGTACAATTTTATTTGACTCTAAACATTCAACATGCTAGGCTATTAATATAATACAACGAAGAAACAATAGCATGCCAATCTCATAACACACGTCGATCAAATTGCAACAAGCCATTGTTTAGAAACCCATGACCTTCTCTAATGGCGCAATCAATTAATATTCTTAACAAATACAGTGGATATCCATGCCATAATTACCACGATTGCGACATTCCCATTGAAAAATTCTAAAACACACAGTCATAGTATTATTAACTCAACCTATCGGGCCGAGATATCAATCGAATACAAAGAAGAAGCAACAATATTGCCCAAATTAATCAATATTGCAATCGAACCATATTGTGTAAAATGTGTGCCCCTCCTTGAAAACACAATCAAATAACCATACATATAAATTATATGGAAACGCCATAAACACCCCGATTGCAATTATCATTTGGACATTAAAAACAAACAGTTACAATAATCATTGATTCATGCTATAGGAACGCCACTCATACCAATGCATCAAGCGTGAAGCATCATCGTGCATTAATCAATTAAAAACAATGTTGGGTTAACAATTCAATAAAAAAAGGACAACGACTGTGTATTTGATTTAGAAACACATTCCAATTAACCATGCTAAGCTTATCCATCCAATTATAATAACAATTGCAGTGACTAGATACCAAAACCAACACCATTGTCTTATAATCAACGGGGTGAGCCAGTAATCCACTCTGTCGAAAACACACCACCAATCCATAACTACCAACAATACACCCAACATGCCATAACGGTCTCCTCTATCAACACTCGGACTTGAGGAAGAAAGGGTTTGCTCTATGGACCAACATAGGGAGGATAGATTCGACTCTTCTTGATGGTGAAAACCTCTGAGACCAATGGTGCACACACAAGAAATACCATAATTGACTTCGTGAACAGGGTGAAAAATCCCGTGATAGGAGAAGCTATAAACAGAGGACCAAGGCTCCATTTGGGCCTTGTAATGATACTTAGCACACGTAGGGTATAACCCTCGTGGCTCTCCAATCCAACCAACTAACAACGCTTAGATGAAGAAGAGCCGAGAAGAAGAAATATAACCCACTACACGACCAATAGTAGCATGAACAACCCAATCCCCAAGTGAATAATGCATAGTGACACCAGACATTTCAAACCCATTAAACCCCATAAAATCCAAGACTGGGTATGGGATATGAATGCGTGAAAATAACCAGTCATTCTAGACCAATGAAATCCTCCAACTAAAACTAGTAAGGATGTCAGAGAGCCTCTATGGATTCTAACACTCAGGAAGACCAATAAAACTATGACTCAAAACATTATTGCAGTGAAAGCCACCAACGATTCATTCCAAAAATCACAATTTTACACAGTTGCGATACTTAAGGAAAGCGTGAACCCATACATCCGAGCCAATATCTATTTCATAACCAAAGTAGATTCATGGATGGAAAAACAAAATACATACCTGTAATCACAAGCACCTTAAAACACAATTTGGATGAGTGGTTCTCCCTCTGATAGAAAGTCGGAGCATAACCACAACAACACAGTTGAAAAATAGCCCGATTACGATGGAAACCATCGAAGGAGTAAGGGTGACGTGCAGTAAATGCACGTCACCTCTATCCCCAGTCCATTAATTCCTCAGTACATGCCAACAAGCTTCCCATTAACTCAATTAAACCATGCATTGGAATTAGCATCTATCACTTGTCAAATGTGCCACCCACATCATATATTTCCAAACTATACCATATGCATATCAACTATATAAATCAATAAAATCGCATAGCTATTAATCTTGCTAGATAATATTAACAATAATCATTCTAATTTCCTTGCATGTAGTGTAGTATAGTATAACCTCTTCCTTTTTCATTTGTTTATCTTGCTTTTGCCTCTTTTCAATTGTTCTTATGTATTGTTACTAACATGTCTATTGTGCAGGTGTCAAAGTAACAAATCCAGGAACATATAGCAATGGTAGCAATGAACAACATAGGCCATGGTAACATGAGATTAGAGCTTAGAACATAACATGCTTTAACCATCATCTACTTGTCGCAATGAGAACCAACACATAACAAGCCTTATTCATATGCTAATCGAACCAAGATTTCATCAACCATGTAAGCAATGTCGAACAATAAAACAAACATTTAAATGAGAACCAGATATGATCTCCAATCTACAAGGGGATCCCACCTACTAGTATTATTTATCATGTTAGCTTATAATAATAGGCATTAGCAATACTTTGCGGGCAAGAACTTTGTTGCAATTTTAATTGTTAACAAACTGGTGACTCCATAGGGAAATTTGTTTTCATCATATTTAGAACTCATAACTCATGGTTTCATAGATCAAGAACAATGGGTCAAGAAGGTATAACCAAGAAGATTATGAAACAGGGGGAAGTGGGCGGACTTGATGGAAAAATGACAAGGAATTTGGGAATAACTCATGAAAAGTGTAAGTATGAGGGGTTTTACCACTGTATGCATAATCATTCAACCAGAATTCGCTCTAACTTCAAGGAGAAACTTGTTGGACTTTATCTTTAAAAAACTCAATGGATGAAGAAAAGGAAAGAAGAAGTGGGAGATAACCAATTCTTGATAAGAAATTAGTGGAAATATCTAACAATTTCAAGGGTTCCTTCAGAGGAGACATCATGACAACTGTGTAAGCTTGATTTTTATTGAATAACAATGCTTTGCAGGAGTGTCACCATGGAAGAATTGATCCAACATCCTATTTTGACCAAATTAACTCAAAATGACAGGAAACAAAATCATGACAGAAGTAAAATTGCAAAAATTAAAACAACGACAATAAAAGACAGAAATGAAAAAGCAGCAAGGAAAGTGTTAACACAACAAGAAAAAGTCAAACTATTGTAAAGAAGAAAAGAGAAGAGAAAAATGAAAGAAGAGCTAGGCTACTAGTATATATAAAATCCAAACAACATTAGAACTTTTCACGTTGGTCCCTCGTAATGTTTCACACGAGAACCGTTAGTGATGTAGGAAAATGATTGCTCTTGTAGATATTTTAGAATGTAAGAGTTAGTATCCAGGACACAAGAAATTTTGAAAGGATCCAGAAATAACACTTGGAACTCTGAGGTAATTACCAATCCTTTAATGTATATGATTAGATCATCAAGGTAGATATGGATGTTGATCAATTCATCAAGAGTTGTGTGTATAGTTTTTTTAAAAGCGGTACTTGCATCAAGTAAGACAAAAAGTTGGAATTTGTAAGACATGGTACCCCAACTAGTGATAAGAATTGTTTTGTAAGCATCTTCCCCTTTTACTTTGATTTTCTTGAAACCCAAAAAATTGTCAAGTAAGGGCCTCAATTGTAACTCTACAACTTGCTCCAAAATTATTCCCATGTTGAGAGGAGGAAAATGAGTTCTCATAACAACCTGACTTAAAGTGAGGAAATTAATGCAGGTTCTAATATGATTAGTGGTCTTCGAAGTAGGTAACCAATTGGAAACCCATTCAGGGTGGACTGAAAAAATAATCCTAGCCCTTAAGAAATTTTCTAACTCCCTTTGAAAGGTTTCTTTAAATGTAGAGTTAATAGATATTTGTTCTTACATAACTGATTTCATGCTTTCCTTGATGGGAATATAATTATGTAAAAGACTAGGATCAAAAAAATAAAGATACTTATAAGGCCGAGCATAAACCTTTTGAAATCCACAAAGTAGCTTGACAATCTTCATTTCTTCTTTATCAGAACATTGGGTACTTATGTTAATGTTCCTTGAATATTCGAGTGCCCCAATGTTCAAGGAGATGGTTTCACCCACCCTCCTTTGTAACTCCTCTTACTTTTGTTTTTATTTATTTCCTACATCACTCGATGAAAATGAACTCTCAAGAGGATTCAATCCCTTAGGAATCTTATTGTTTTCTATAGATGTAATTTCCTCAGGATTGAGAGGTTCATATTGAATGAAAGCACAATTTATCTCATTGTTAGGGAGGGCTTGCCAAGATTCTACATTGTCAGGGATATATGGACAATATAGATATTGAAAAGAACAATGAGGCTCGTGAGGAAAGATTTTTTGATTTGGAGAATCTGCAAAGGCAGCTAACCGATCAGCCATTGAATTCAACTGCCTCTTAACATGAGTGATGTTGAAAGATATGAGGTTCGAGATAAGCACCCAAACAGTTTGGGTGTATCATTCCATCAACTTGTTGTTAGGAGAGCATATCTTACGTATCAGGTTCACAACAAGTTCAGAATATCCAAAAACTAAAAGGTGACCACAACCAATATTACAGGTGTTTTCAATGCTTATAATAAAGCTCTAAATTTAGTGACATTGTTTGTAAAAGCAAACTCTAACCTGTGAGACAAATTATGAATTTTCCCTACAGGGGAAACCAAGATAATGCCATCCCTAGTACCTTCATTAGAGTGTGAACCATCAAAGTTCATGTGCCACGTATCATCATATAAATCGATTTGTTCCAAAGGAATATTATCCTCCTCAACAAATATGGAATACACTCCTAGGTCCTCTTCGATATGTTTTACACTAGATTGTGGAACACTTTCTATGTAGGGTGAATTCCTTCCCTCTCTAAGGAATTTAATGTTCTTACCATTCCGAGGCATGGATAAATGCATCCCTTCAAGTGAGAGGTACCCACCTATTAAGGCTTTCCAATCTCTTCCTAAGATAATCGAGTAATTTCTTACAGGAATATCAATTACCTGAATGTTGAGGGTTGTCCTTACTTTAGGATGTGCGCATAAAAACAAGGTCACATCCTTAATCTCTCCTATGGTTGTTTGTTGTAGATTATTATAGGAGAGCATTCTTCTGGTGTTTTCATTTGTACAAGACAAGCCTAGCTCTTCCATAATAATCTTCGACATCACACTTGGGCCCGAACCACCATCAATGAGGCAACAATGGGAAATCTTATCCATAATATTTAAAGAAAAATAAAAAGGGGGATTTTTTACAGGATTTCTAAAGTTATGTACACCTACTTTATTTATAGAATAATCCTCTTCATTTACCTCTTCGGAAATATTGGCTACAACATAATCTTTTCCTTCCATGAATTGTTTCAGATGCATCTTTTGTTCAGGGACGACAACCATGTCTAGAAGGGTTGCATCTTCTTTGATGTTGGCCAAATGATTCAAGATATTGTATTTGGAAGAGGAGGGGGAGTAATTCCTTGAATCTCAATAACTTTAGGAACCTGGACTGTAGCAATGGGTGAGGATGAGCTCGATCTAGAATAACTGCGTGGAGGATCAAATGTTCCCTTGGGAGCATAGGCTTTGTTCCTAGTATTGATAACCATGATGTTTTCTGGCTCTACAAAATCTAGGACAACGATAGTAGCTTCTGGTCTCTTACCAAATATCTTATCACTAGCACTCTTCTTTACTTCACATGTGGTTTCCTCATGGTGTTCCTCACAAACGTTACACCAACTTTGAGGTAAGATAGACTTAGGATGAAAATTACTTTCCATCGGACTTTTAAAGGGGGCTCCAGAAGAGGACGAAGCTCCAGGGGTGAGAGGGGATACATTTCCTTTCTGCTCATATGTTGTCATATGATTTTTCATCTCTTGTACTAGCTGTAAAAGGGTGGACATGTATTTCTTTCTAACCGAATCGCCTTGGGGAAGATTAGTTCTTTCAAGTTGTTCTTCATACTCTAAACAAGCATGCAATGTGGAACCGAGATTATCAATGGATTTTTCCTCGATCCTATGACGGTAGGGGGAAGGTAATGCATTTTAGTAATGCATGAAAGTGGCTTGGTTACGGGGGTAGATAAGTTTGGGGATTTGATTGTATAAGTTGGTGAGGTGCAAGTTGAAAGACTTGATGGTTTCACCATCATTATAGGTGACGTTATTGTATTCCCTTAAATTCTTAGCTGGGATTTTAGATTTCCCATAAGTGGATTTGAACCAATATATTAACTCCTCCCAAGTAGATAGAATCTTAGGAGGGAGTTGAAATAATTCGGCTGCATCCTTTCCTTCCAGGGAATCTACAAATAAGCGCATGCAAGTATCATTGTCATTAGCTCCTATGTTATGACAAGCATTAGAAAATGCCACCAAGTGTTCGTTTGTAGTGACAGTGTTATTTATTTAAAACCTAGGAAGATGATCTTTAAATTTAGGAAGTGGACGAGTAGCAGGTGCTAGGTTAAGAGGAGAGGACACGTGCCATGGTGTGGTTGTGGTGTCTTCTTCAAACTGAAAAAGCCCATACTTTTTAATGACTTTGGTATGATATGTGGTAGATTGAACACGGATATGGTGGCTATATAAGCTACCAATCACCAACGAAGATGAAGCCTGAGAGGAGGAAGAACCTCCCGTACCACCAGAGCCACCACTAGATGCTATCCTTTGGAGGATAGATGAGGGAAAGAAAGATGAACTGGACGAGTCAGACAAATTTCTCCTTAGAGCACTTTGTTGGGAAGATAACAAAACGTTCCTTCTTCCTATTTCAGCTATAGGATTGATTTTTGGTGATAAGCCTCTTCTTCTTCTAGAAGCAGGAGAGTATAAGGACATGAAAGAAAGGCCAAAACTGAAGAAACAAGACAATCACTGCTGATTTCTAGGTTGTCCACATATATATTCCAAACATTCTTGTGCACTAATATCTTGTTGAATTTTTTCCCAAGAATGATTAAGATCAACACGGGTATTGGAAGTGTCTAAAATGGCATTAAACATATTCAAAGAAATTTTGGTTTGGTCTTGGAGATCGGGCTCAATATTGAGCTTCCTTGCAGCATGCACGGTCATTAAGAAATAAAGAAGTCAAATAATCAATATAAAAAAAATAGATGTATCGATGAAAATAGACTATAAACATTAACCAGAGAGATATCGAAGATCTCCCCAGTATGGTCGCCAAATAAATGTTGAGGAAAAGATATGAAATGATCTTACTCAAGAATTTTAAGATTTTTCTTGGCTAAATCAAAATAGATGGGAATGTCACCCTAGGTTTATAGCCATCAAAAATAAAATCCTAACTCACAAGTATCAATTACAAGTGCTTAGGCTAGTCTTTTTCACAAATAAAATCTTGCTGGAAAATTCATTTTAATATGATTTTTTGAATATAATACTTGCTAAAAACAAGTGTAAAGACAAAAGTAAGACATCAAGATGATAATCAAGATAGATGAGACATAAATCAATCCTTTATTTCATTCCAATTCACCAAAGAGTCATTTTCTTTACAAAATCTCATACAGAAATTTCAGACCAAAGTCAAACTTAGACATCCCCGATGGAACATACAAAAGGACCTATGACAGAAAACCAAAACTGAACTCTAAAAGATGGATAAACTTGCCACATATTTCTTCCCACTCGACTCTGCACAATAGCCTTTGTCATTCATGAAAACTAATTCACAAATAGACAAGTCTACACAGACTATCAAAGATAGATCAACACCTCTGAAAAACAAGTGTCTGAATGATGTAATTCAACCCTGAATGTTGTTGTCTACAATAAGACCCTGCTGTCATAAAAGAGAATTAGGCTTGTGATAAATTAAGGAATGAATGAAAACTGAACTATCTCAACATAAACTCAAAGAGAAAACCTTAGTATGCTTCTCCTTCTATCCTCCCCTTGTTCCTCCCTTTCTTTTTTCCTTTAAGAAAATTAGAATTGTTTGAAGTAATTGAACCACCTCATTAGTTAAGTTAAATAAGAACTCAACCAACTTTTTATTTAAGGGGGGAAAAGTAATAAGTCATAATATGGTCTTTAAATAAACAATAACTAGTATGTGGTACCCCTTGTAACTCCCATTTAGCTCTTAACAATTATAACATAACTAGTCAATTAAGCAAGAACAACTCTCCTTGTGACTCCCATCATCACATCCACATTTGACAATTTATCTCATTTATATTTGACATTGTTTTCAAAAATGCATTACTCATATATCCAAAAATAAAACATGATGTCCAAAAAGTCCTGAAGTCAACTATTATCAACAATAGATAAAAAAAAAAAAAAACTCAAAAGCCATATTTCTCACTTTGAGATGCAATCTTTCCTTGATTGTTGTTGTCACCCTTTGATTTTCCTGAATTTTCCTTTGGCTGTGATGAGCCTTTAAGCCTAATTGCGCTGATCACGTGAGAAAAATAATCCCTCAAATGCATCCGGGAAGACACATATTTATCAGAGCCATTGGAGGGTGAGGAAGGGGCAGCAATGGATTTTCCTTTTTCAAGGGCATAGTGGGCCTCGGTTTTCAAGTTTTGCTAGCATGAGAGGACTGAACTAGTGAGTGAACAGGTGCAACTTGGACAATTGGGTTAATATGTGGGGGAGAAGGTAAGGACAAATTGGGCTAGCCACGATGTTGGGAGACTTTCGGGTGGACAAACTCTTGCCATCCGTCGTTTTTGGGAACCTCTAGTTGCAATGAGACATGAGGGGGCACATGAATACTAGGGGCTTGTGGATCTTGGAAGGGAGGCCTTTTAGGCCTAGGTTGGACCACTCCTTTCCAAATATAATTGAAAAATATGGCCTAAAACAACTGGCCTAAATCTTGTGAGTCAACATCAAAATGTATGGAGAACCTTGGCCTTCTTGGGCCTCTGTTCCAATTACCTCTCCCTCTATTTCCTCTTCCATGGATACCTCAGCTGAAGAAGATCATTCCTGCATGCATGATTGATTAGAAAATAGTCCTTTTAACAACCATACATGATAACTCTTTAAAAATATGAAATAGATTTTGGCTTTGCAACATATCAGGCTCATGCAATCCAATCCATAAAAATTGTTTAACTATTGTACATGAGCAGGGGGTGAAAAAATGGTCATGGGATATGTTGTTGAAATTACTAAGACAACTGAGAGGGGAGGAGGGGGGGGGGTGAATCAATTTTTACTATGCTTAAACATTTTTATGCCTGTTAAAATATTTTTAGTCTTCTCCAAATGATAATTAATATTATGCAAGACATAAACAACATAAATAGTAAACATCAATCAAACATATGATATACACAGAGACAAATATTCATGATGAAAGACATAAAGGGAGAAAGCCTCTTCTTCTTAGAATGATAAGCATTCTTTTAATTTCTTTACATCATCTATCTTTGAGAATCAATTCAAAATGAGGCTACAACCTCTTCTTTAACAAGCTGCAACTTGTAGAGAGCACCAACCCTCAAGTTTCTCTAGCATCCACTGGAAAGAAGCATATTTGGTCCTTATGATTTCTAGCACCCACTAGAAAGAAGAATATTTGGTCCTTATGATTTCTAGCACCAATTGGATGGAAGCACCTACTTCCACTTATACAAGCACCAACTTGCACATAGAAAACTCTTTGTTTTCCCTAACAGCACCCTACCACCTTGTTTTCTAGCCACAACTAGATGGAAGCTACAACTCTCAGTATTCAAGCACCAACTTGAATAATAGAGGACCACAATCCTCCCTAGCACCACCCTACCACCCCGATTATAAATCTTTTCTTGAATAATACCTCACAACAATACATATATTTCAACACTTACCACTTCTTTTCTCTTCTGCAATTTTTCTCTGCTTCTGTTTTTTCATGCTTGGCTCCACTTGTTGTCTCTTTTCTGTTTTGCAATTCTTCTCTGCTTCTGTCTATTCATACTTGCCTCCACTTGCTGTCTCTTTCCATATGCTATTTCTCTATTTTCTCATGCTCTTAGGTTCTTGTACATTCTGCTATTTTCACCATTTCTTCTATGTCCAACTTATGTTCTTCATCTCTGAATTTGTTGTCTCTCTATTCATATTGTAATTTTCATTACATATAGTTCAACTCATTTTACAGAGAAACGATAACATCACTTTGTCACAACATTTTTCTTTTATGCATACTCTCATAATCCATTACACTACGAATCTCAAACGCCCAAGAATAATGATTCAGTTAGTATAACTGAATCATAACTAGTCAATAAATCATGAATTGAAACAACAACCCTTCGATTATAATGTCTATTTAATCAACGTCGTTGGATTATAAAAGCAAAGGATTTTTTACTTTACAATGTGTAAAATATAGTGTCAGGAGATTTGAACGATTGAGATCTTGCTGGAGCATAGAGCCAGAGATCAAAAGTTCGAATTACATCAGGTCCTCACGAACTAGCACTGGGCACAAAATTCCTCTCCATGTGACCATTGGTTGTGACTACATGCCAATAAAAAATGCACTTCACGACTTCGTGTGTTGTATATTCTATTGTGAGTCACCCTGACTCTCCCAATTCCTAATCTCCGAAGTAGAGCCTAGCGATACTAGCTCCTTCCCTTATTCTCTACTGATGTGACCTCTTGCTGTGACCACACACCAATCAAAAAGGCATTGACAACTTCGTGTTTCAGATATTCTTCTGTGAGTCACCTCTATTCTCCCAACTCTTGAAACTCCGAGGTAGAGCCTAGTGATGCTATCTCCTTCCCCTATTCTCCGCTGATGTGACCACTGGCTATGACTTGGGGACAAGCACTTTGGGACTTCGCATTTTGTGAACTCGTGAGTTATCTCTCCTCCTTTCTCCGATGTCCAAACTTCTGAACTTCACCATGTCAGATCAACGGTCCACAACCCTCTGTGATCCGATGGCTCAGATATCCTCTTAGCACTTCAGAACTTCACACTTTGCGATGTCGGAAGTTATTTTGCAGTGTTAGATCAACGGTCCATGACGCTCTGTGATCCGATGGCCCAAATCTCCTCTTTTCACTTTGGGACTTCGCACTTCGCGATGTTGGAAGTTATCACTTCCTTATTTTCATTTCCTGATTCATAATTCTCTTCTCTTGTCCGATGAACGAACCAAGCCATGACTTTTCTTGATCCAATGGTCCAAATCTCATTGGGACTTCACGTTTCGGGAGTTTGGAGATGGCCCCCACTCTCTTTTGTTAACTTTCGTTTGTTTCCATGCACCAATATGAATGTGCGCCATAGATATATCATCCATGATAATCAACGGTTCCTGATGTAGTTTCTTTCAAACCTTTGTCTTACGATTCCTTCTTTCCATCTCACCATTTTCAGTTGAAATCAATGACAACACTGGCAACACACCAAACACAGAACTTTCCAAAAATATTCTTGTTTGACATTGATGGAAACTTTATTCATTCTGGAAATTCTACAACAGTATCTTTCCTTATCCCCCTTTGAAATCGATGACAAAGGAAACACACTCCCCCTGTCAAATATGAATGGAAAAACCAAAACAATATTCACCAAAAATACAACATATAATCAATAAGTACTCCCCCTGACAAGGTGAACAGATTAGATGAAAGAAGCTATGACCCCCAACTTCTAACGAAGCTATTCAAATGGAATCTTTGCTAATGATTTAGTAAAGATATCAGCTATATGTTCTATGGAAGGAATATAATTCAACTGAACAGCTTTGTTTGTAACCTTCTCTTTGAGAAAATGGTATTTTATTGGTATATTCTTAGTCTTTAATGAAGAACAATATTCTTCGAGACACTAATGGCACTTGTGTTATCACAATGAAGTGGAATTGGATCAGTATAAGTTACCTTCAAATTTGCAAGAGTTTGTATCATCCATAATATCTGAGTGCAACAAGAAACAACATCAATGTACTCTTCCTCTGTAGTTGATAAAGAAATAGATCATTTCTTCTTACTAAGCCATGCTACTAATGAATCACCTAATAATAATGACCCTCCACTGGTGCTCTTTCTTTCATCCAATTTTTTTTCCCAATAAACATTTGAATATGTAGTTAATTGAAAATTATGATTTCTAGGATACCAAAGACCATAAGTCATTGTTCCCTTCAAACATTTGAATATCCTCTTGATAGTTGCTAAATGAATTTGTTTAGGAGAAGACTGATAATGACCTACCATTCCAACAACTTGCATTATATCAGGACGAGATGTTGTGATGTACAAAAGAATTCTTATCATTGATCGATATGTTCGTTGATCAACATCAGGTGAAATATCATCTTTAATGAGCTTGCAACAAACCACCTTAGGTGTACTAATAGGAGATGAATATTCCATCTGAAACTTCTTCAACATTTCTTTCAAATACTTTTCTTGAGAGATAAATAATCCTGCAGAACTCTGATTGATTTGAAAACCAAGAAAACATGATAGTTCTCCTATCATGGACATCTCAAACTCAATTTGCATAGAAATAGCAAACTACTGAACATAAGGGTCATTAGTACATCCAAAAATAATGTCATCTACATAAACCAAAACAACTAATAAATCAGCATCTTAAGAGTTAATGTATAGATTACTGTCAACAGTACCTTTCTTGAACCCTTTGTCATGTAAAAATTTGTCTAGTATATAATACTAGGCTCGTGGTGCATGTTTCAGTCCATATAATGCCCTTTTCAACTTGCAAACATAGTAAGGATTATCTGTCAGTGGAAATCCTTCAGGTTGCTCCATATATAATTCTTCTTCTAGATCTCCATTAAGAAATGTTGACTTAACATCCATCTGATATACTTTAAAGTTCTTATGACATGCATAGGCAAGAAACAATCTTATGGCTTCCAATCTTACCACTGGTGCAAAGGTTTCATCAAAATCCCATCCTTCAACTTGTGCATACCCCTTACAGACCAATCTGGATTTATTCCTAACAATTTTTCCTTGTTCATTCATTTTATTCTTAAACACCCATTTGGAGCCAATTACATTCTTATCTGTGGGTCTAGGAACAAACTCCCAAGTATTTTTCTTCTCAATCTGATCAAGCTCTTCATTCTTAGCTCTAATCCAATCGTAATGCTTGTTGGCTTCATAATTGTTTTTAGGTTCAATCATATATAGGAAAGCAATATGAGATTGTTCTGAGTCTTTAATCAATTTCCTTCTTGTCTGAACTCCTTTATTCATATCACCAATTATCTGATTTTTAGGATGATTCTTTCTTACAATTCTGAGAGATAATTTTGTTTATGTCTACTTATTTGAGTCTGCCTGAGTATTTTTATTTTCATTTGACTCATAGTCTTCTCTTTCTGATTCTTGGACCTATTCATCTTCAACTTCAACTATATCCTCTGTGGTTGATTCAACACTACCTACATCTCATATCGATATTTCTTCATCACCTTTTATGTCAATACAATCAACCAATTTATGCAGCCTCTTATTATAGCATCTGTATCCTTTACT
>ML782191.1:30605-41994 GCA_009831015.1 Picea engelmannii
GATTCACCTTCCTTGTGTCCACATCATGAATTTCATGGGATGCATTTTCACTTTCAGGTGTCTTCTCTGTTATGAAATTTTTTAATACTTCCATGATCTTAGCTTCCATTGAATCCATCTTAGTATCCAACTTGGATTCCATTCAATCAATCTTAGTATCCAACTTAGCTTCCATTGAATCCATCTTAGTATCCAACTTGGATTCCATTGAATCCATCTTAGCTTGTAGTTCATTTATGTCCCTACGCATTTATTCACCTTCATCAAGAGTCCAAGTAGGATTTTCTGGAGGCTTATTTGGTGTAGAAGTTCCCTTTTTGGGTGGCATGTTGGCCAAGTATCACTTTTGAACCTTGATTTTGAGATGGTTCTGCTAGACAATATTTCTTTTGTTGTATCTCCCAATTTTTGGACCTTCTGGGTATGAAACTTTATATTATGTATTTATCTGATATGTCTTCTCTTCAATGCCATAGGTCTGATCAAAATTGGATGTGCCAAGTGGAATTTACGATAACTTCACCACAACTTGCTGATTTTTGGCCTTTCCAGGAGATCTCAATTGTATAGTGTTCCCCGCACAAAATAATTTATATAAAATTCTGAAACATGCACCCAAAATACTACAGACTGTCCAAAATCCAATGCAACCAGTCCCACCCAATTTGGATACTCTGGGAATAAGTTATGATTGTTTTACTTGGAACACCTTCTTGAGACTAGCCAATAGGACTAGTCAGATACCCTATCTTACACAAGGTGTATATATAAATTTAAGATGACCCAGAAGCTAAAATTTTTAACAAAGATAGAAAACTGATTTTTGTAAATGGTCCCTGGAGTTTAGGGTCTGAAACATTACAAAAAAAATTTTATAGCGAAAATGATGCAAAGACTCATTTCCGGATGATTCTAGAACCATATCTTGTACAGGCTATATCTCCGAAAGTATAAGGCCTCAGGAGCTGAATTTTGAACCCAGCGTACCTTGATCCATCTTCTAAATACCCTCCAAGATTTTCCTTCTGAAACGTTGTAGAAAAAAATTTATAGCAAAAATTCCACGGTATCTCAGATGTAGCAGCAAAACCCCAAGACCTTGAGCTCTGATACCATATGTTAAGAACCAAATATCAATATAGCATAGAAAAAACTCAGGAAAAGTAATCAACGCCTTGAAAAAGAGATAATTTCAGATAATAAGCCTCTTCGATGGGGCAACCTCCTTTTACCCCACTTAAATGTTCAAGTACAAGATGATTCAAAATGAAAATGTCTCCTTGGTATATATAGGAGACTAGGAGGTTTAATGGCCTAAAGCCGACATAAATAAAATAACATTACTAATCTAAATTACAACTAATGGCCTAAATCCAACATAAATAAAATAACATTACTAATCTAATATGCCCCAATTAAGTGGTAATGAGCCAATATTAGGGCTTAACATTTTCCAAGAGTTTCATCATTATTCTTGATATAACACTTACTCCCAAAGACTTTAAAATGCTTGATTGAAGCAGGTCTTCCAAACCATAGTTCATAAGGAGTCTTGTGACTATGTGACCTGAGATGAGATTTGTTAAGAATATGTACAGCTATATGAATTGCTTCTACCCAATATGTTTGAGCAATATTCCTTTCATTCATCATTGATCTTGCCATCTGCTGAACTATTCTATTTTTCCTCTCAACTACTCCATTTTGTTGTGGAGTCCTTGGAATAGTATACTCTATTTTGATCCCATGTTTATCACAAAAATCTTTGAGGTCCCCTGAACTAAACTCTCCTCCTCTATCAGACCTTACCACCTTCAATATTTTTCCTATTTGATTCTCATTCAGAGCCTTAAACACTTTGAATTTTTCAAATGCTTCAGATTTTTCTTTCATAAAGGAAACCCATGTGATTCTAGAATAATCATCAATAATCAACATAAAGTAATTTTCTTTTCATGTACCTTCCTTCCTTGATGATCCACATAAATCCATATTTACTAACTGAAGAGAATTTTTTGTTTATGCAAATTTCTTAGATTTAAACTGTGTCTGAGTAAGCTTTCCTATTTGGCAAGGTTTACATACAAAATCATATGGATTTGATATCTTTGGAAGATAGTTTACTGCCCCAGTGTTTCTAAGATTGATTATATGATCAAAATTTAGGTATCCAAGTCTCATATTCCATAGCCAACTTTCATCATACTTTCTTAAGTGACATTCTTCTTTTTCTTATTTCAAAACATAGACATTGTTTTCTGTTCTTATGCCATTTACAACCAACTGTCCTGAATCCACATATTTTATTCTACAATATTTAGAAGTGAAAAAAAATTCACATCCTCTGTCACAAACTTGACTGACACTAAGCAAATTATGTTTCATACCATATACAAATAACACATCTTGAGCTTTCCCTTTTCCATTACTTAGACTTACGATTCCTTTACTTTTTATTTTTCCTGGTGCATCATTTCCAAAAGTTACATTCCTTGATTTGCTTTCACTTAGAGACAAAAAATTACTTTTGTCTCTAGTCATGTGTTTGGAAAATCCACTGTCAATATACCAAGGATCGTTTTGTCTTTGAATAGAAATTACTAACCCACACTTATTACTTTCTTTCTTTTTCCATATCTTGACATTTTTAGCTGAGGGATTTATTCTTGGATCTACTTTGTAATTCTTCAAATGACAATCTAATGCTTTGTGACCAAAATTATGACAAATGTAACATTCAGGCTCATTATACAATGGATCAAAATAATTGGTACGTTGTTGTCTACTCATTGGTTGTCTAGTTCTATGTTGGAACAATTGTTTATTCTATGACCTCCTTAGTTGCATACTTCTAAACTTAATTCCATAATTTGTAGCTTTATGACCAAAATTAGAACAATAATAACAGTAACCATAGAAAAAATTTTGATACCTGAATATTGTCCTTCCTCTTGAAATTGGTTGTTTTATCTTTTTTTGGCTTTGTTCTTGTTCATAACTCAACTCATCTTTATTAAATTTTGTTTGTAGAGTACGATCATAATTTGACTGTTTGCTGACTTGAAATTTAATCATCTTAGTTGATTCTTTGTTTTCTGGATGACTACTACTAGAACCACTTTAATAACCTAGACCAATTTTTATCAATGGATATCTTTGTTTACTCAGGATATTATTTAGTTCTTTTGAGGCTTTGATACTTGACATATTTTGGTGATACAAGGCTTGAAACTTCTCCAACTCTTTTCTATATTTCACTACTTATTCTTCCAAAGCTTCAAATCTCACCTTCTTCTCTGCTAATTGTTGTTTTAGAATATCTTCTATTTTCTTTGCTTATTCTAATTCTAATTTTAACAAAACAAAATTTTCACTTGGTTCTTTACCATTCTTTTCAAACTGCATCAACAATTGTTTTTTTTTCTCTTCTTAAGTCTGAGCCTATCAATATCTTTTAAAGCACTGATTAGTTCACCTTCCATATCAACCACAACTTCTTCATCATTCATTTCACCTCCTATGTATTCATCATCAAGGTCTCCTATGGCTATAAGCATAAAATCATTCACTTTATCTTCACAAGATGAATTGCTATCTATCTTCTGAGGAGTCGTCATTATTTACACACAAACTTTTCTTTTTACTATATTTCTTAAATTTATATTTGCTTTCATCATCAGATTTCTCATTTTTTTCCTCATGAGGTCACTTAGATGGAAAATGACCTATCTTACCACAGTTGAAACATTTAAATGGTAGCTTGCCTTGGTATTTGCCTAATCGTTTATTTAACCTTCTCACAAATTTTTCCTCAATCTCATCTAATTCCGAATCAGTATTATTGTCTTCTTTAAAAGATGCCTCTCTAGTGGTGGATTTATCTTTACTAATCCTCATTTCATAAGAAGTTAGAGTTCCTAGGAGTTGATCAATAGGCATAATTTTAAGATCATTCAGTTTTTCTATTGCAAAAACTTTTGGATTAAATCTATCAGGCAGAGATATTAAAATATTATGAACTAAGAGTGCGTCTTCAATCTTCTCACCAAGACCCTTCATGGAATTCACAAGCTCCTCAACTCTTAAAAATATTTACTAACTGTTTCATCCTCATTCATATTCAGTTGTTCAAATTTCAATCTATATGTCTGACATTTGGCATCTTTTACTTTCTCATTTCCTTCATAAATTCTAATAAGTTTATCCCACATCTCTTTGGAATATTCAAGATGCATTACCTTTACAAACTTAGCTTTTGAAAGTCCACTCAAGATAGAATTCATTGCCTTTGCATTGAAGCTAAATTCTAACTTATCATCTTTGGAAGATAGCACAACAAGTTTTGTATATCCAGTCTCTACTACATCCCAAACATCGACACCTAAGGCCATAATGTATGTTCTCATTCTAACCTTCCAAAAAGAAAAATTTGTTCCATCAAACAAAGGAGGATTATTGGTTGAAGTCCCTTCATGACTTGTCATGTTTAAGATTACTGATCTACCTTTAAATAAAAGGAACCTGCTCTGATACCAATTGTTGAAATTACTAAGACAACTAAGAAGGGGGGGGGGGGTTGAATCAGTTGTTACTGTGCTTAAACATTTTTATGCCTATTAAAATATTGTTTCTTTTCTCCAAATGATAATCAAGATTATGCAAGACATAAATAATAGAAATAGTAAACATCAATCACACATATGATATACACAGAGACATATATTCATGAGGAAACCCATAAAGGGAGAGAACCTCTTCTTCTTAGAATGATAAGCAATCTTTTAATTTATGTACATCATCTATCTTTGAGAACCAACTCAAAATGAGGCTACAACCTCTTCTTTAACAAGATGCAACTTGTAGAGAGCAACAACCCTCAAGTTTCTCTAGCACCCACTAGAAAGAGGCATATTTGCTCCTTATGATTTCCAGCACCAACTAGATGGAATCACCTACTTCCACTTATACAAGAACCAACTTGCACACAGAAAACTCTTTGTTTTCCCTACCACCGGGCGCAAAATTCCTCTCCATGTGACCACATGCCAATCAAAAAGGCGCTTCATGAATTCGCGTGTTGGATATTCTGTTGTGAGTTACCCCGACTCTCCCAACTCCCGATCTCTGAAGTAGAGCCTAGCGACGCTAGCTCCTTCCATTATTCTCTACTGATGTGACCTCTTTCTATGACCACATGCCAATCAAAAAGGTGTTCGCGACTTCATATTTCAGATATTATGTTTTTAGTCACCTTGATTCTCCCAATTCCAGAAACTCTGAGGTAGAGCCTAGCAATGCTAGCTCCTTCCCCTATTCTCTGATGATGTGACCACTGGCTGTGACTTGGGGCTAAGCTCTTCGAGACTTCACGTTTCACGAAATTGTGAGTTAGCTCTCCTCCTTTCTTTGATGTCCGAACTTCCAAACTTCACCATGTCAAATCAACAATCCACAACCCTCTCTAATCCGACAGCCCATATCTCCTCTTCGCACTTCATGATGTCAGAAGTTGGTTTGAAGTGTCAGATCAACAGTCCACGATGCTCTGTGATCTGAAAACCCATATATCCTCTTCGCACTTTGGGACTTCGCACTTCGTGATATTGGAAGTTATCACTTCCTTTCTTCCGTTTAACAGTTCTTGACTCTCCGTTGTCATCTGATCAATGACCCATGACTTTCCTTGATCCAATGGTCTAGATCTCATCGAGACTTCACATTTTGGGACTTTGGAGATGCCCGTTGCTCTCTTTTGTTAACTTCGACCATTTTTTTCCATGCACCAATATGAATGTGCACCATAGATCTATCATCCACGATAATCAATGGTTCCTGATGTAGTTTCTTTCAAACCTTTGTCTCGTGATTCCTTCTTTCCTTCTCATCATTCTCAGTTGACATCAATGAAAACACTGACAACACACCAAACAATGAACTCGCCAACATATGTGAGGGGATTGTATTGAGCAAAACAAAAATTATAAAATGAGGGGGAAAAGAACATGGTTACTGCTCAAAGACCACAAACAATCAACTGTAATGAAAAACAAAGAAAACATCACTGTAATCCAACCAATAAAAGGTGACTCTAAACTATTTCAATACATAATTCTTCTTGTCTGTAATTAAATTTTAGAACAAGGAGTGAAAAATGAATGTGGGAAGGCGAGGGGGTTGTAATTAGCATAACGTGAAATAATGGTAGGGAAGAGAGCGATCACTATTCATAAAATTAATTAAGTGATCCATGAACCATTCTGTAAAAGGAAACACACCAACCAAATGACCACTGGGGCCTTGATTAAATTACTGTGTACAGTTCAAGAAATCCTATGCATTAACTTGCTCCCTGTTTGTAATCAAATATTTAACACAGTTCCATCAAAACCAGATGGTATGCATTCCACAATAACCTGTAGGGGAGCCCCTTTTATCTCACTTATCCATCTAATATTTTAAACACTTCCCAACTGAGTAAACAGTAAACCACTTTGTTCTGCATCAAAATCAACCATTTCCCATGAATTATTTCAATCATTAAATACAACTCATAGGTTATGCTCGATTTTGTCCTTCAATCCATTTAAAAATTAAATTGCAATTAGGTTATACTATCACAACACCCATTCTTTCCATTTTTGAAAATCATGATATTCATTTAATATTCATAGTGGAAAATCAAAGAAAAACCATATTTAAATTTAAAATATCTTGACTTGTCAATTAAACACACAGGCAACAATCACCACTTCATCTCACACTATGCTCTGGAATACACAAAACCATTCGACAAAACACAAGTGTATTTCTGTGATTGTACAAGTCCAATTTTCTTTGACTCTAAACATTCGACATGCTGGGGTATTAATATAATACAAGGAAGGAACAACAACATCCTGATCTCATAACACAAGTTGATCAAATTGCAACAAGCCATTGTTCAGAAACCCATGACCTTCTCTAATGGTGCAATCAATTAATATTGATAACAAATACAATGGATAACCATGCCATAATTACCATGATTGCGACATTCCCATTGAAAAATTCTAAAACATAGTCATAGTATTATTAGCTCAACCTATCGAGCTAAGCTATCAATCCAATACAAAGAGGCAACAACAATATTGCCCAAATTAATCAATATTGCAATCGAACCATACTGTGTAAAAATTGTGCCCCTCCTTGATGATGCAATCAAATAACCATACATATAGAGTGGATGGAAATGCCATTAAAAACACACACTTACAGTAATGATTGATTCATGCTATATGAACGCCACTCATACCAATGCATCAAGCGCGAAGCATCATTGTGCATTAATAAATTAAAAACGTTGTTGGGTTATCAATTCAATATACACAAGGACATCGACTGTGTATTTTATTTAACAACTCATTCAAATTAACCATGCTGAGCTTATCCATCCAATTATAATAAAAATTGTAGTGACTAGATACCAAAACCAAAACCACTGTCATATAATCAACGGGGTGATCCAGTAATCCACTCTGTCAACAATACACCACCAATCCATAACTACCAACAGTACATTTGATAGGCCCTAACAGTCTCCTCTATCAATACTCAGACTTGAGGAAGAAAGTGTTTTATCTGTGGACCAACACAGGGAGGCTACAGTTGACTCTTATTGATGGTGAAAACCTCCGAGACCAATGGTGCACACATAGGAAATACCATAATTGACTTCGTGTACAGGGTGACAAATCCCATGATAGGAGAAACTATGAACAGAGGAGCAAGGCTCCATTTGGGCCTTGTAACGATACTTAGAACACATAGGGTATAACTCTCGTGGCTCTCCCAGGCAACCAACTAACAATGATGAGATGAATCAAAGCTGAGAAGAAGAAATATAACCCACTGCATGACCAATAGTAGGATGAACAACCCAATTCTCAAGTGAATAATGCATAGTGACACCAGGAATTTCAAACCCATTAAACCCCATAAAATCCAATATTGGGTATGGGATATGAATACCAACGAAACCCTCCAACTAAAACTAGTAAGGATGACAGAGAGCCTCTATGGCTGCTAACACTCAGGACAACCAATAACATTGTGACTCCAAACATTATTGCAGTGAAAGCCACCAATGATTAATTCCAAAAATCACAATTTTACACAGTTTCCATACTTAAGGAAAGTGCAAACCCATACATCTGAGCCAATATCTATTTCATAACTAGAGAAAACTCATGGATGGAAAAACAAAAGACATACCTGTAATCACAAGCACCTTAAAATGCGAGTTGGCTGAGCAGTTCTCCCTCTGCTAGAAATTCGGAGCATAACCACAGCAACACAGTTGAACAATAACCCAATTAGGTTGACGGCCAACAAAGGAGTAAGGGTGACGTGCAGTAAATGCATGTCATCTCCATCTCCAGTCCATTAATTCCTTAGTACATGCCAACAAGATTCCCATTAACTCAATTAAACGATGCATTGGAATTAGCATCTATCACTTGTCAAATTCTCCACCCACATCATATCTTTCCAAACTATACCATATGCATATCAACTATATAACTCAATAAAATCGCATAGCTATTAATCTTGCTAGCTAATATTAACAATAATCATTCTAATTTCCATGCATGTAGTGTAGTATAGTATAACCTTTTCCTTTTGCATTTGTTTATCTTGCTTTTGCCTCTTTTCAATTGTTCTTATGTATTGTTACTAACATGTCTATTGTGTAGGTGTCAAAGTAATGAATCTAGAAACAGATAGCAATGGTAGAAATGAAAAACATAGGCCATCGTAACATGATATTAGAGCTTAGAACATAACATGCTAACCATCATCTACTTGTCACAATGAGAACCAACACATAATAGGCCTTATTCATATGCCAATCAAACCAAGATTTCATCAACCATGTAAGCAATGTCGAACAACAGAAAAAACATTTAAATGAGAACTAGATCTGATCTCCAATCTACAAGGGGGTCCCACCTACTAGTATTATTTATCCTGTTAGATTATAATAATATGCATTAGCAATACTTTGCAGGCAAGAACTTCGTTGTGATTTTAATTGTCATCACGCACCAAGTTGGGTATCAAAGACACTGAGTGACATATAGTTATGAAATATCGTGGGGCTCTTCATAGGTACATCCAAACCGAAATGGATTTCCTAACCATCTCATCATTGGGAGCGTCCTATCAATATGCTGTCAAAATTGAGAAGAAATTTAGGCACCAGAACAAATGATAGTTTGGGTTTTCAAATATACAGAAACCAAAGCATGGTAAAGACGGCCCTACCCAACAACCTCTAGACAAACATCCCAAGACATAGGACAAAAAGCATAAAGTAAAGATGAATAATGACACTAGGAAGTGGTGTGACTTCCACAAAATCCGCTAGCACAACACCGATGAATGTCGCTCGAAACAGTCATTGGTGGCCAAGTTCAAAGAAACAGAGTCGAACCCTGATTCAGAATCTGATCCAGAAAATATTGAAAACAGACAGATTATCGATGCAGACTCCAGTTCTACTATCATGACCACAACAATTCAACCAGGAGAATTAGTAGATCCTGAAGAGGGGGAGCACCTCTTCCATTCATAGATGTGGGTGAAGGGGACTCCGTTGCATTTCATTGTTGATAAAGGAAACCAGAACAACCTCATCTCAACTAAGGATATCAAATAGTTGGGGTTGTTGACAACACCACACTCGTAGCCATAAAACATTGGGTGGCTTCACTAGGGATGATATCTTCATGTCATCCAATGGTGTTGCCTATCCTATGGCATCCAACCCTTCTAGGATGAGGTAGTGTGTGATGTTTCCCCTATTGATGTATGTGATGTTGTTTTGGGCCAACCATATATGTGGAGATGTCATGTTGTCGATGATTCTAGACCCCTTAGTTTCATTATTACTTTGGGAGGTCATCTCAATAGGATACGAAAGATAATTTTGACTACTTCTCCACCAAAATAGTGCTGCAAGGTAATCTCTCATACTACAAAATTCATCGTCTTCATAGTTTGTTGAAAGGATACATAGAATACCTCTACAACCATTGCAGCCTCAACACCTTCTATCCAACAAAAACATGATTGTCGAAGAGAAAGAAGATATTGTTTCTTCACCTATAATGGTGCCTACACACTTCACCATCAAACCTAGAGACAACAGGTTAGTGGATCATATTCAACCCCGCCAGCAACCAATTTGTGACATTCTTCCATAGACCAAGAAACACAAATTATCCAACAAAGCACGTAGCTCACTGAGATTCAGATTCAGAAAATGATTTCCCTTCTTCCCTGGGCACTCAACGCAATGGAAAGAATTGCTTCCTAAGGGGGGAGGATTGATCCAAATGGATATTGGTGGCCATCCACCTATTCCAACTAGCTCCTTTTGTCTATTTTTAGTTCAACACGTTCTTTTGTACTTCTTTCTAACTATGGCTTCTACCCTTTTGGGGTTGTATGAATCCCTGCGCACATCTTCTAGGTGGATATTGGTGGCCTTCCACCTAATCCAACTGGCTTATTTTGTATGTATTCATGTAAACACATCTTGATGTACTTCTAGGGCCTTTTTGGGGCCCTAAACAGTGTTATTTTGGTGCGCCAAAGTGAAATTGTAGACAAAGTCAGAGTTTGATGGAACAATGTGTAGTTATCTAAAAGACCTTGTCAATGGGCTATCACATGCCTAAAACAGAGATCGTATGCAAAAGTTACGACCCCGAGAATTTAATTTACTAACTTACACAAATGGGGCCCACATAAATTTTGGCTTTTTATCTCCTAGGGTTAGTGATCCAGGTGGATATCGGTGGCCACCCACCTTTTCCGACTGGCTCAAAACGGTTTTCTGGCAATTTTGGCAATTTACTATTTTTAGCAGGTTTTAACTTCCGGGGCCATTTTGAGGGCCTAAATGAAGGTTTTTTGAGATCGAGGTTCTCAATGATAGCTGAAGGCATGATTTATCCCCCAAAATGAATCTCCTTGACTATACCTTTCCAACGAGCTATCACACGCCTAAAACGGAGATCGTATGCAAAAGTTACGACCCCGGGAAGTTGATGTACTAACTTACCCAAACGAGGCCCACATGACTTTTGGCGCTTCATCTCCTAGGGTTAGGTTTTTGGATGTCTGTGAATTTTGGCATTCTCGTCTATTGTAAAAATTCCTCTAGAGCCTCATTGTGATCATCTTCTCATGGATGCAAGTAACAGCCACATCTCTTCTCAGAGATAAGCTACCAGCGCCCTAGCTAGTTTATTTACATTCTGTCTGTAAGCATATTTCAGTCATTTGTTATTAATGAAATGAAGTCTTATTTCCGCTGCATCTCTGCGTTTATGTGTATTTTTGT
>ML782191.1:60977-74554 GCA_009831015.1 Picea engelmannii
TGCAAAGATATTCTCAATATTTCACATTAAATGTTTGTACTTAAGTTTCTTACGATATATTTTAAAATAATAGAAACTTACCAAATCGGAGTATAATCGCATTAACATTCATTTATTAAACCATTTTAAACCTTGACCTTGCTTTACTGAGTGATTAGTTAACGTTAAAATTGGATTACGATTTTAAATCCCTTTATCGGAGTTTCGGGACTTTCAATGTCAAGAAAAAGAATCATCATAAAACCCCGATCGCCGAAACTGCAATATATTAATTAAGTTAATCATTTCAGTATTTTAATTAATCCAGATTATCTTTTCGGAGTTTTATTAATCAAGAGCTTCGGAAATCGGGAAATCGGGGATCGGGAGATCGGGATTTCTGATGATGTGAAAATTTCTATTCGCGGAATCGCGAATGGAAATTTCCCGATATAATTAACTACTCTTAATCATGCTTAGCAGTAATTAGCTTATTGTCAAACCTTCATTAAGAATTGATTATGATCGGGGATCGGGAAATCGGAGAAAACGATGTTAAGTTTATTTGTTCATTCAAAACCGCGAAACGAGATTTCCCGATATGATTAGTTCAAAGTTGAAACTCATTTTAAAGAGATAGCTAAGTAAAAGATGAATTAATCATGTATTAGCGTATCGGGAAATCGGAGGTCGGGAGATCGGGATTTAATATGCATTGAAATTTGTTATTATCAAATAGCGAACTCCGATATCCCGATATGGTTTTAAAAATCTTAAGTTCTATTATTGCGGTTCATTTAGAATATTATTCGAGAAAGTATTTGGAGCATACATTAATTTAATTCTCAACCATTCTTTTTCCAAGAATAAAACCCAAGTGTATTTCAAATTTATTAGATATGAAAAGTTTTATTTTATAAAGATTTTTATAATGCAAAGACTCTAGGATACCAAAATTTTTTTCTTAAAGTAAAAATTTAAGCTCTGTTTCAACACCATCATCATTCACTCACTCATTCAACTAACTTTCTTACCTTCCTGTTATTGTCACTATACATGTACATGTACCTGGTTAGCTTAGGAGTTGGACTAAATAAGTGGGTTCTCAGGCCCGTGGGATATTGAAGAGGCAGGTTGTTAGGCCCGTGAGAAATTCTCTCTAGGTGAGAGAATTGTTGGGAATTTGTTTCCCTAAGGTTCCAAACTACATCTATAGGGATCTAAGACTTCCTATATGGCTTGTTGTTGAATCCCCAGAAAGGAAGTGGGGTAGTTGAGGGACTGTTGAGAAGAGAAGAGGCACACTTCTTGGGGTGGGACATGCATGTGGGGAATGAGGGATTGTAGGATATTAGCTCGAGTTGGCAACTGTGACTGATTTTTTTCTGTTGTCTAAGATACATAAACATGGTTAGGAATTCCTTTACCTAGGTGGAGTTTAGCCCCATGTCGGGAGTGACCCACTGTTGAGAGTTATGAGCAGTGTGGTCTAAGGATGGGAGGAACGTGGAAGGTCTGCATGAATTTGGTGATATTTTCATCAAATATAAGTGTCAATTGTGTGTTAAATTATGTGTTGCATTATTATTTATGTATTGTTTTATAGGTTTTTTCCTGTGTATGTTTCATTTGTATTTCTATTGTTATTTTGTATGAATATGTGTATTCGTAGAGTATTTGTATGTTTTAATTTGGTATCAAAGTTTGAGTTTTTGGTTGGCATAGTCTAGTTGGTTGTTCGGGATGCTACACTCAGTACAAGCCACACGTGAGTGTTGGGGGCCTATTGGATAGGAAATTTGGAAATAATATTCATGAAAATCCTAAGTATGGAAAATTTGCGCAAAAATCGAAGAAGAAAAAGGTAGGACTCAGGAGTGCACAACTGAGGAATAAAAAAAGAGAATAAAGTGGGAGAAAAGGAAGGATGACAACCTGACATGCTAAAAATAGAAGGACACGCAAAAGTAGGAAGAACAACAATCAGAGCGCAAAAGCAACATGAAGAAGGAAAATAAGGTAAACCAAGCCCGATCAATGAGTTGACTTGAGTTGCCATGAATTGTAATAGGATTTTGGGTGAGAAAAGTAAGGTTTTATTCCCTAGAATTCATGTATAAATATGTAATGGGTTGGGAAGATAGGGGTCCTTTGTTGTTTTCTCTGGTTCTCTATTGTTCACTTTGATTCTTTTTTGTTGGCTCTGGTTCTCTGTTGTTTTCTCTCGTTCTCTATTGTTTGGTTTTATTCTCTTGCTATAGGTAATATCGAGTCGATCAAATAGTTTATGTATGTATGTTAATGAGGTGTTGCAGAGAGAGAGAGAGGATTGCACTTTAGATCAGCTAGGCTATTTGAAGGAAAATATATCATGATGTATATTTTGTAAGCATAGAGCGCAAGACTAAGATAATTGCAGAAAGAATAATAAAGAAACAAATGATTGTGGACATAGCCCAAATTTGGGTGAACCACGTTAACTACTATGTTTACTTTTATTTTATGTAATGGATCATGAATATTCTCTGTATGTATGTTATGTTAGATATATTCCTTACATGATGTCTATGCAATAGTTATGGATGTTACAGTACTTGGGTTATGTTGCAATACGAAGTATAATGGTAATACATAATTGAATTCACTAAGTAACCTAAGGATATAAAATACATAATAACGCACACAGAACAAATAAGAAAGAATGACAAGGAAGATCACTTCACATTCCCTCACTACTGCAGAAAATCGGTTCTTGTAGCCCCAATAGATGCCTCGGGTGAGACTTCACTTCCATGCCAGTGATGCTTAAAGGGTCAGTGTCTGAAGGGTTTGTTGGTCAAGATAACTCGAACCTAAGGTATTATGCACACACATGCCAACACTTACTATTTTGGTTGTAACTTTCTCATACGAGCTCTGTTTTGTGCCCGAGATAGCTCATTGGATAGATCTCTCCAAGTTATTTTATTTGAGATACATATTTTTTTTTTTTTTTTACCTTGGCACACTTTGTTATTGTGGGTTTTGATTTTCTAAAAATGTACTTTGGGGCCTCAAAAACATATCGCAAGTTCATCACCTTCAAAAACCTGAAAAAATTAAAAATTTTCATACAAAGTTGACTGTTTTGCTACTGTAACAACCTTTTAAATATGGGCCATTGATCTCAAATCAGGTGAAGTATGATATTTTGATCCAAGATCCATTAGAAATCATTCGATTGATGGTTACCACTATCAAACCAAACTTTTCTTTGAATCTCCCCAATGCTCGATCATCAACTATCGATCATCAAACATTCATATTGACAAACAATTGCAATACATTGTTAAATCGGTCGAACCGACCATTGACCATTGGTCATCGATGATCCCCGTTGAATTATGAAAAAATTCTCCAGTTCGACCAAACTGACCATCGACCATTGACCATCAACCATCCATGTTGGATGATGTGGCAATGCAAAGTTTTCACAATGAACCTAGCTAGTAGAAAATGAACACACGAAGCTTATGTGATAGAAGAGAAGAGAGTAGAATGAAATAATTTTATTAACTGCCTTCCACTCAAAGAGTGAATAATTTACAATAGTTATAGGCTACATGAGTAACTAATGCACGATATTAGTGATCTAGAGAGATGTGAGGACTCACTGACATACTCTAAAGTGAATTTCCACCTAGTCCTAGTTAACTAGCCATGCAGTCATCAGTTAACTAACTAATGACTAGTGGAGTGAGGAGAGAATCATGTATGCACATCTGTGGAACCTTCTTGATGATAACCCCAAGGTAAGTTTGCACTCATGGTGATGATACATAGGTATTCATGCAACACTTGGTGATGATACCAAGGTATGCATGTAACACTTGGTGATAATACCAAGGTTTCCATGCATGAGTGACCTCCACTAGTCTAACTAAGGTGTAACCGAATTTGAAATGAAGAGGGAAGGTGCCCTATTTTGTAGGAGGAATAATAATTTGTAGGGGAATATTCTCATCTATGTAATCTCCCTCAACATTGGACTATCAACCTTAGGAAAATAATTACCTAGGTGAGTATGTAATATCTCCAACACCCCCACTGACCACTACTAGGGTGTAAATGATGAATGGGTCCTGACAATAAATGCCATGTTAGGTACCCATTGTACAATGCATCCAAGAATGAAACACTAAAGATATAGGAAGGAGGGAAAACCTCATGGAAACCACCCCCCCCCCCCTTCAAAGTACAATGCATCAAAAAAAATGAAGGAAAAAAAGGCAGTTGCTAAGAAACTATCCTTCACTCCAAGAAGACCTTTCAAATGTGAAAGCTTATTCTCAACAAAGATTTTATTGAAGAGGTATATGTTTGTACATATATGATAAAGTAGATGCACCCGTGATATTTCCACATATATCCACTTTCTCTTATTGTAAATAAGAAGATCCAAATCCCATATCATGTGAAGTTTGGATGAAACTTTGCAACTCGCGCGGTCATCTATGGAAAAATGTTGAAAATTTGTTGATTTTGAGATGCTCATAATGTCACTTCCCAGACTTCATTTCAGACATTTTTTTTTTTGAAATTGTATATTTTTCCAAGAGAAATTTGTTGGATTACTGAGAGGGGGGGGGGGGGTGAATCAGTAATGAACAATTATACCAATTATTAATCATTTAAATCAAATTGTATATTCTTTTACTTATTCAACTATTTTCATCTGTTCATCATCAATATCTTACTGTATCATAAGCATTAACATTCATCAGTGCATAATAAACAATAATAATCACATCCGCACAATGCATAATACGCCAATATTTACGTGGAAACCCAATGCAAGAGAAAACCACATAATTTTTTTCTTATATGTCAAGAATTAAATTCAAGGAAGCACCAACTTCCAATTCTCCATCTACAACTGGAAGGAGGCTCTGACCCCCTAGTTTCTCAAGCTACATCTTGAGGGAAGCTCCAACTCCCCAATTCTCTAGCTACAACGAGAAGGAGTCTACAACCCCCTATGTTCTCCGGCTACAACAAGAAGGTGGCTACAACCACCTATCCTTGCCCCATCGAACTACCCTGAAATATAAGTAGAATGATGGAATGATTGCCACACTGTCATTCTGAGATATACTATTGTAAACTTGTACTGATATGTGCCACTAATATGTAATCAACCTGTACCATTTTCATGTAACAAACTTGTACCTATGCCTTTCCTATACCCAAAAAAATAAATACACCAAAAACATGTATCAATACTCTCCTCAATATATCATATCTGATAACATAGATCTCATACCCAAAATCACAATAATATCGCTCAAACCATGTGCCAACAATGCACATCAATCATGTACATCAACCATGTGCATCAACACTATACAAAGATAATCATCAACAAGTACCAATCATGTATCAACAACAAACCAAACTATGCCTCAACAAGATGTATCAAGATCACCATGTACTTCAAGTATGTATCTCATCCTTGTACCCAATCATATACCTCTCCCATATACCAATAAAATACACCAATATAACCAACAAGATACCTCTAGCAATGCACCACACTCTCCATAAATCAAATACCATGAATCCTCACATCAACCATATGTCATAACCTCATTGTTATACAACCTTTATTTGTACCAATAACTTCAACAACATATTGTTGGATTACTGAGAGGGGTGGTGAATCAGTAATAGATAAATTTAATCCTTTTTCACCATAAAAGGAAAGTGTTATATCAATGTATAATTATCATCCAATAGTTGCAGAGTAAATAAACAATCAACAAATGAGCAATCATACACATACATAGTACACCAGTGTTTTACGTGGAAACCCAAAGTGGAAGAAAAACACATAATTATTTTTCTTATATGTATTTAAGAATTACATTCATTAGAAGCACCAAATTCCTTTGTTTTCCAACTGCAACTGGAAGAAGGATCCAACCCCCTAGTTTCTCAGGCTACAACCTGAGGGAAGCTCCAACTCCCCAATTCTCTGTCTACAACCAGAAAGAGGCTACAACCTCCTATGTTCTTTGGCTACAACCGGAAGGTGGCTACAACCACATTTCCTTGCCCTGTCCAATCGCCCTGACATAGAAGTAGAATGATGGAACCATTGTCACACTATCACTTTGAGATACACTACTATATACTTATACCAATAAACCTATAATCATCCTGTACCATAAACAAGTGCATCAACCATGCACCAACATGTACCAAATGTTGGACAACTAAGAGGGGGGGGGGTGAATCAGTTGTTATTGAGCTTAAACAATTATGATCATTTTAAATTCATTACAAAACTCTCAATGATGATCACAATAATGCAGGGAAGTAAGCAATAGAACATTTAGCATTATTCACACATATGAGATACACAGAGACAAATATTTCCTGAGGAAACCTATAAAGGGTAAAAACCTCTTCTTCTTTATATGATAAGTAATCTTTACATTTTGTGCATTATCATACTTATGAGCACCAACTCATAATGAGGCTACAACCTCTATTTTGAAAGCTGCTACTTGCTGAGAGCACCAACTCTCTAGATTCTCTAGCACCCACTAGAAGGAAGCACCGACTCCCTGGTTTCTCTAGCACCCACTATAAGGAAGCACCAAATCCCTAAGAGTTCCAGCACCAACTGGATGGAAGAACCAACTTCCTAAGAGTTCCAGCACCAACTGGATAGAGGCACCAACTTCTAGTTACACAGGTACTGACCTATATATCAGAGAACCAATGTTCTCCCTTGCACCACCCTACCACCCTGGTTTCTCTGGTTGCAACCAGATGGAAGATACAAATCCCTATGTTCAAGCACCCACTTGAACCTCTGAGGACAACAGTCCTCCCTAGCACCTCCCAACCACCCTAAAATATCAATCTTTTCTACTGAAACTTATTACAGTGATATAATGTTCATTAATGGCTTACCAGTATCATCATTGTTCTGCTACACTACCCTGCTTTGTCTGCCTCACTGTCTTCCTGCACACATGCCTAGCGCTTTCTGTTCTTCTTCCTTTTATGCTCTGTGCACCATGTCCATTCAATGAACCATTCCTCTTCTGTGTATTTCAACTGCTGCACATTGCCTCCTTCTACACACCCGAATCACTCTCAACAACTCCCCTCATCTCTTCTTTGTTCTACATTCTCATAGTCTCTATGCCCTTGTGCATGCTCTATGCGCAATACTTTTGCATGCTCTTCCTCCCACCATTGTTCTCCACATCGGGATCTACACTTCCACTCCACATTGCCACCGCTTCACTCCCTCGAGCATCAACACACTCTCTCTGTTCTGCATGTTCTCCTCGTGTCGAGTCCTCTTCCTGATCATCATGGCAATTCTGCTCTGCTTCAAGCTATTCTGCAATTCTGCTCTTGCTTCTGTCTATTCCTCATATGTTACACATATCTGAGTTTTATCTCACACTATGCATCATGTCGGTCTCACACTGCGCATACTGTAATTTTCCCTTTCTTACAGTTCAACTCATTTTTCATTCAGAACGACCAACACTGCACATTCACTGTGTGTTTCTTTTAGACACTACAACCCCTTAAGTTACCCCTCAAATCCCTAGAACAACGCTTCAGCAACTGAAATGCCAACCGTCCAAGAACCATGATTTAGTTATGCTAACTGAATCATAACTAAACAATTAATCATGAAAAACAACAGTAGCCCTTCGATCAGATTTCCAAGTATCCAACACCGTTAGATTACAGGCATAGGGTCTTGCATTGATTTCTCCATTTCGCATTTCAGCATTTCGGCAATTCCTGTTGTGAGGAATCTCGACTCCCCAAGTTGCAATCTCTGAAATGGAGATTAGCTTCGTGCTAGCTCCTCCCTTGAGCCTTCATCGATGTGACCATAGGTTATGACTAGGGGCCAATTCTAAAAACGCATTTCACATTTCGCGTTTCGGGGATTCTGTGAAGATTCGTCTCGACTCTCCATGTCCCAAACTCTGAAATGGAGCTTGTCTCTTCGATCTCTTCTCTATATCTCTTTGATGATGTGACCACTGGTGGTTACCAAGCACTTATCCATAAAGCGCTTTCACAATTTCGCATTTCGGCATTCCGAAATTACTGTGATGAAGTGTTTTGACAATCCAAGTCACGAACCCCGAAACGATCTGAAGGTATTTCAGCGTTTCAACATTTCTGTGATGAAGTGTTTCGACACTCCAGGTCACGAACCCTGAAATGATCTGAAGGTATTTCGACATTTTTCATTTTGCAATTTCATCATTCTTGTCGTGAGTGTCCTTGACACCTCCAACTCCCGGTATCTGAAACTTTGAAATGGAGTCAGATCAACGGTGTTGCACCCTTTTCGTCACCTTGATGAGAAAATAAGAGGTGCTTGCATGCCTAGTTGGGTCTTGCTGAGCATGACAGCAGTAGATGAAAGAGTTAGAGAAAGAAAAACAAAACTATAAGCAATAATTAAACTAATAAAAACAAAAATCATAAGCATAGGGACATAGAGATAACAAACACAAAAAGACCAATATCACCAATGTTTTTAGGCTGATCTATTGATGAAATCAAAGAACCAAGAAGAAAGGGGACTATGAGTCCCTTCTTCCTCCAAGGGAAGGCTCTTGGACCCTCACAAGCTTGCTCTCCTTCCAAAAAGAAAAATGAAAATGGTGGTGAAAGAACTCCTTTGCAAATCCACCCAATGGAGAGGTGGATTTCTCAATGAAATGGTGCCAAAGTGATCTTGTCAAGGATGGAGTCCTTAAAACAATATAGGAAGCATAACATTACATGCAATTCCTTGAGAAAATGAGGTTTCTTCACGGATTTTTATAGCATTGCATTGGGTTATTGTGTAACTCCTTTGTAGTGTGAAAAGAGGCCATTTAGGGCATTATTAGGTCTTTGACCAGCCAACCATTCGGATCTAGCATGGATTTGGAAGTCAAATCAGCTTGGGAGCTGAACCAGAAGTGGTTGGGAGGCCGACCACATTAAAAAATGCATCGTTTAGTAGGTGCGCGGCTTTTTGCGCTAACAACCATGCATTGTGCGCGTATGCGCGTATTCTACGTTCCTGTTTCGCGCAAATGTGCACGCACCCAACTTCTGTAAAGCGCTCTTCAATTTTTAACTACTTTGTATAGTTTTTGACCTTTTTGGAATGCTGTGAGATTAATTTAGGGCCATGAATGACTTCATTACTGTTTGACGATGTTGATTTCTTGTCGCCATGTGCGGACGAAATTCCAGTGATAACAGATGCCCCCTGATGGATGAGGTTAGGAGCATACATATAGCCAAAATCCATCAATGCTTCTTCTACTGAAAATGTTGTTGTAAGATAGATCAATAGTGGGATCGTTCAGAGCGATCCGTTGGAGAAAAAAGGAACCAGTAGGACCCGACCTTCTGTGAGGTGTGAGAAATAGAAAACTATGTAGAAACGAGGCAGGCATGCCCCATGCTTGTGTTATGTAACTCTAAAAAAAGATGATTGAAGAGTTGATGTAGACAACTGCAGTGCCCTCAGGGGCGGTGATGATAAAGGCAGAAGACAATTCTGCAAAGGAACATAGTCGGAACCATAGGCAGTGATCGCGGTAATAAGTAGCAGCGATTATATGGGCATTGATAGCCCAGCCAAGTTCAGAGGTCTTCGGAAAATGGTAGAAATAACTATAATAGTCGCAAAGTAAGACCCACCATAACATGAGAAAGTGTTGGCATCGAATTTTATGGGGGCCAATGACAGTAGGGAGCAATGGTGTTTCCCCCTGTGCCATCTGAGATCGCTCATTAAATGGAAAATGAGAATCAAGATACTGTCACCCTTCTGGAAAATTGTGTTGATGTCGACAAAAGGGGAACATGACTCCCAGAAGCAAAGGGCTTCGTGGAATCTACTGAGGTGAGGAAGTGGCATAGGTACATGGATGAAGTCAAGAAGTGGGAAGACTCAAGAATGCCCTTGGTTGGAGGATGTATGAGATAAAAAGTGGCCGCAACCGTGTAACAAGTTCGAGTGTCAGGGGGACGACAAGACTGGTGATAAGTTGTGCCAGAGGCGGGACAAGGTGAACAAATTCAGAGAGTAGAGGTAAGTGACCTGTGGAGTACTCTAAAGATATGGAAGATGTCGGCAAGGGTAGATGATAAGTAATTATCCAACCAAGGGTGACATGGGTTGCGCGTGGCCAAAAGGAAGAAAGTCGCCAACAGTGTCGACAAAAGAAAATGTAATGACGGGAAATAAAGGCGTTTGTACAATAAATAACGAATAATTTTAGGGAGAAATGTACAAATACAGAAACGGGTGCCCCAGTGTGAAATGAGTGCCCTAGGGAGGGCAGAATTGTCTTGGAAAATTGATGAAGGGTGGGGCCCCCATTGGTGAGTTTTTGTATGAGGTATGTGAAATGAGGATAGGTTCGCAGATGGGCAAACTGATTGTGGATGAAACGGAGGGTTCATGATACTGCGGAAGTGTAGGTAAAAAATAGAACCGTAAAGAGATAATCTGGGAGTCCATGTGGGAAAGCTAGGAAAATGAGGAGAATGAGTATGTGGCTGATTCACGACATGATGAAAGACTATCGGGACTCCCATCCCTAAAGGGTAATGAAAAAAAACATGAGTGTCAAAAAGTGGCAAAAGGTGCTATGACTGAGACAACTCATGTGGGGAAGAATGCTACCGGGTAACAATACCGAAGATGAAAATGGAGGCGTGGGTATTGCAGAGCCGGGAATGAGGATCCTAAAGGCCAATATCAGAGGGGGTGACTGGAAATTTAAATGCAATACAGCAGGAGAGACTACATGCCAGTGCTGAGTATATACCTAAAGGGATGATGTTGATGAATGATAAGAAAGTACCTGCACACATAACAACCAAATACCAAAAGTGAACAATATCTGAAGAGAATCAAAGATATGAGCATGTATTTGACAAATGTGACAATGCGCATGCGTACCTGACCATGATATGAAAAAAAAGGTGCCCCGGGGGCTCAGGATAAAAAGCGACCCAGGGACTGCTGTGATGTAGGCGATGGGATGCTGATCCCATGGTTGAAGATGGTTTGAAAAATGGACACCTTGGGCTCCCGGAATGGTGAGTGGAAGTTTGGAAAAAGGCCTATATATAGCTGTAGGGCCCACATTGCCACCTCATTTGTACCTGCTGCAATAGTGACTGGACGAGCATTTTTCAGAGGAGATTGGGAGATTCGGGGAGGACGAGGCATCCGATCGATGTTCTGCGAGTATCAGGTTAGTGGTCTGATAATCCTGCATAGAAATAGGTTTTCAATTTTTGGGCAGGGGATGTACGAAGGGCCGTACAAAGGGTTTTAGGGGGTCTGGGCCCCACATGCACGGGTGATTGGGTGATAGGTGTGCATACATGCATGACTATCCACCAGATAACCGCGCATGGGTGCGCAATGGGGAGGATTTAAGGCACACCCGAAGGGCGCGCCTATGAGTTGAACAGGCGCGCATCAGTGCGCGCCTGTGGGTTTGACAGGCACGCACTGGTGCACATCTGTATGGTGAATAGGCGCACATCAGGGCGCACCTGTGAAACAAACAGGTGCGCACTGATGCACACCTGTTCAATGTACAGGCACGCATGTATGTGCGCCTGTGTAATGAACAGGCGCGCATGTGTGCGCGCCTGTGGGAACAAAAACTGTGCCGAGGAGGCATGGTTGAAGGGTAAAAAATGAGTCTTTTTGATGTTGTTGATGGTTGCATGAGTCTTTTTTATGTTGGATGAAAGTGATCAAGGTGGGAAGACGAGGTTCTCCGCTATCAAGATCAAAGGTGATGAGTCAAGTATCTGCCCCCAAGGCGAAAAGTAGAGATTTTCGTTGTGTGGGACAAGTCTGGAGGACTTCCAAGATTGACATGGCAGTCGGGATTGTGCTAAGTCGTCTACCAAGATTTATGAGCCACCCTAGCCTGTGGGTTGTGGACATTCCTGTGCAAGGGGATGCGAGGGATGCATAGTGGTGGTTCAGAAGAAGGGCGAGGGATCACCAACGGGGGTCTCGTTGGTGTTGGGTTTGTCTCTAGAGAGATGGGAGTAGACTCAGCGGGTGTATGATACTGATGATTACGCTTTTGCAGAAGGATTTCTTCCTCACTCGTGAGGAGAATTGTATGCTCTGCTGGATTGTTGGGGTTGTGGTATTGTCCCACCTGAGGTGGGGGATGTTGTGTGTCATGTTGGGTGTTTATCACACCTTGATGTGGAATAGGATTTTGCAGCACAGCGGGAGGGGGTTGTTGCATGTATTGTTGTGGTGCCTGCTGAGGGGCAGGTTGTGCAGGAGAATGGGGAAGAGTACCTGAGTCTTTCAACTGTTTAAAATTAGCGATCTGGGGGCAATGATGCGTGTAATGGATGAAATCACCACAAAGGGCACAAGGGAAGATGGTTTTAACATTATTTCACCCTTGGTGTTTGTTATTATTGCCCCCTTGGGGGTTTTGGTTCCCTTGGTTCTAGTTGCCCCCAATGGGTTGGTGCTGTGAGGGTTGATTCCCACCTTGACCAGGGTTATTGTTATTCCTATTTTGTCCTTTCTTCTTGGAATTGTTCGATGGATGAGTTGGGTTGGCTGTATTCAACTATTCAAAATTTTGGTATTGTTGAGTAGCAGAAGGTTGAACAAAATTTACCCCCGCATGTGGATGTGGGGGAGCCATGGGTTGTGGAGGACCAGGGAATGGGAAGTATGGATTTTGTGGTGGTACCGATCCACAAGGTACATAGGAAGGTGTGGTGCTTTCACTAGTACTATAAGCTAATGTTGAGGGAGTACCACTGTTTGTGGGAATAGGTGGATGTATGGGAGGTGCCGATGGTGGTCCACTGATGGGTGGAGGTATAGCAACAGGGTATGGTCGTTGATAAGGGGGTGGGGGGTAATAAGTGTTGTGGGGTATTCTACCCTACGGACTAATAAGCTAGGGCTCTAAACTTATACGCAGATCATGACCCTTAAGATTTAACTTTTAACCTTCTACCCAAAATCTCAACCCCTTTTCTCAGGCAAACACGGGAAGAATAAACCAACCTTTTTCCGATGGTTGAAGTAGATCCTCCGTTGAGTTGTTATCTCCTTGCTGCTACTGCTCCTTCCACAAAGATTCCTGCAATCAAGACAATACTATGCATGCATGCTACTGATCTACTAGGGGGTTAGAGATAAAACATAAATCAGATGAGACTCATGTATTTGGGATGGGAAAAGTATCTTTTTCATTAATCTCAATATGAACCAACTTACAATGATTTCTGAGATCGACCACCGTTCCTCGATCCTGATCCTGGGCTCTTCCTCTTCTTTCTGTCCTCCAACTGTTGTTGCATGAATTTCTCCTAAAGCTTGAAGCAAGGCTAAAGGGTTGGGACAGGACTGGCTTGGCAATTTGGCAGAGTTTCTTTGCTATGATTTTTTCCTCCTTGAATAGTACCCCTACCCCTCCTTTTATAGGCTAGAAGGAGCTAGGGTTTTTGGCGAACTCTCGGCCATGCATGGCTCGGAGTTCCAGTTAACT
>ML782191.1:81850-112896 GCA_009831015.1 Picea engelmannii
TTTTCTATCAAACAATCAAATCACAAGCACAAGCTAAGGAAGAAATGCCCTAACCTGCTGACTGTGCAGCCTCAGACTCTAAACCTCTGAGAGGAGCTCTTCCCACCACAGGAGGGGATGACTGCCCCACCCAGGCTGAAAAGTTACCTAACAGGCCCGTGACTGTCACCAAGACAGCACGCGTGTACCCACGTGCTGTTCCACTACAGCGCGTGGGTATCCGCGGGCTAAGCCTAAGCAGGCCGCGGGTATGTCCAAATACTGAGAAAAAATTATACACAGACAGTCTAGTTCTGAAAAAGGCTTCTGGTACTGACAACCAGAGTCTCTGATAGGCTGAGATGCTATCACTTTAACAGAAAAAATAAATTTGCAAAACAGAAAAACCAATGTGAAGAAACACACAACAAGAAAAACTGAAACACAAGACTATAACCCAATTCAGACCCAGACAGGATCCAGAAAGCCCCCTGACAAGATAAACTTTTGACAGGGGAAGAGGGGACTGCCTCTTAAACTTCTTGGTCACTACACACTACTGAAACCACTACAGGACGCGGATATCCACGTGTTGTAGAAGGTTAGGGCGCGGGTCACCCGCGGGCAGGGCTTTTGCAGGCCGCGGGTACCTCTGTGTGTCCCGAAAAGAAATGTCGAGCGTCAGTCAAGGAAAACTGGTATTGATCACCAGGTTCCCTGCCAGCTTTCGGCTTAACAGAAAACAAAAACAACAAAGAAACAAAGACTTAAATCTTTAAACAACCAAAACCAAATCCGGGAACCCTAAGAGTAAAATATCCCCAGTGGAGTCACCAATTCTGTTGTGGGGTATTCTACCCTACGGACTAATAAGATAGGGCTCTAAACTTATACGCAGATCATGACCCTTAAGATTTAACTTTTAACCTTCTACCCAAAATCTCAACTCCTTTTCTCAGGAAAACACGGGAAGAATAAACCAACCTTTTTCCGACGGTTGAAGTAGATCCTCCGTTGAGTTGTTATCTCCTTGATGCTGCTGCTCCTTCCACAAAGATTCCTGCAATTAAGACAATACTACGCATGATTGCTACTGATCTACTAGGGGGTTAGAGATAAAACATAAATCAGATGAGACTCATGTATTTGGGACGGGAAAAGTATCTTTTTCATTAATCTCAATATGAACCAACTTACAATTATTTCTGAGATCGACCACCGTTCCTCGATCCTGATCCTGGGCTCTTCCTCTTCTTTCTGTCCTCCAACTGCTGCTGCATGAATTTCTCCTAAAGCTTGAGGCAAGGCTAAAGGGTTGGGACAGGACTGGCTTGGAAATTTGGTAGAGTTTCTTTGCTATGATTTTTTCCTCCTTGAATAGTACCCCTACCCCTCCTTTTATAGGCTAGAAGGAGCTAAGGTTTTTGGCGAACTCTCGGCCATGCATGGCTCAGAGTTCCAGTTAACTGACAAAAAGCCTCGTGTCCCGGCGGAAACTTTCCTGATTTTTTGCTTTGTTAGGTACCCGCGGGCTGTAGTGGGTTAGCCCGCGGATACCCACGTGCAGTAGATGGACAGCAAGCGGTTGCCCGCGCCCAGTGAGAAGTTAGGGCATGGGTTGCTTGTTTTAAGTGGTTTTTTGAGGATTTGTTCAGCATGGCTTTGGCTAGGAAGAAGCATGAGTTGGCCCGATGCCAGGTAAACCTGTATGGTGCATTTTAGAGTTATAACAATAAGGAGTACCCCCATATGTTGGTGGGTATTGAGGTGTTCCATACATTGGTGGTGGTTGGGGTTGTGGACCATGGTGTGTGGTGGCACCTATTAGTCCATCTGCTGAGTGAGACATCCCAGGTTTGTCTTGGCCAAATGGCACAGGTTTTGGAAGATCAGGAAGTACTGTGTATAAGTACCCTGACTGTGCATAGATGAGGTCATACTATTGGGCCTTACTGATGGCTTCCTCTTCGGATTGAGGGAAGGTGGAAGATACATCCTTTCTAAGGAGAGAGACAAGTGATCTAAGAAACTAGTCGCGACACTGTTGTTTGGTGGTTTCTGCTTTGCACAAACTACGTTGCCTATGCCACTCATGAATGTGGTCAGCGATGTGTGTGGCTGAGGTTTGTTTAAAGTTAGAAAATAGTTCTATACCATTTTCATGGAATATGGGTAATTGGAAGAAGGTCAAGAATGCTTTGGCCAATGACTCAAAGGTCGCATGGGACCCTGATTTTTCTTCGACATACCATTTGGATGATGGGCCAGTGAGTGTGCGTTGAAATAATTTCAGTCTGATGGAATCATCCATAATTCTATTGGAAAAGCACCATAGAAGGAAGGTCATGACATGTTTGGCGGGGTCATCCCCTGCCTTTAAATCAAACTTTGGTATATCTGAAGGAATTTTTGTTGGCATTGCAGGCCATGTGGCATCATTCAATATAGGATCATTGGTGAGTTTGGTGAGATCCGGTATGTTGAGAGAGGCCAAATATGGCATATGTAGTGGGGGGGGAGGGTTAGCTCCGGCCATAGTGTGTTGTGAACCTGACCCTTGATGGGGGCTAGGTGGGTTGGTGCTCACTCCTTGAGAGGAAGTGGGTCCCCCGCTTCCTTGTAAAGGAGAGCGAGTGAACGGATGACCTTGGTAAGTTGACCCAAGTAATGTAGAACTGAGAAAAGATGATCCTAAGATGGTAGCACTCACAGGAGTGTGTGAAGGAGGTTCCAATGAGCGAGCATGACCAGATACTCCCCCTAAGATAGGAGGGAGGTTGAGCAAGCATCATGAATGATGGGGGTTCTGTGGTTCCCCTATGATGTCAGACTAGCTGTGTGAATATGTGCAACAAGTGGTGAGAGAAATATAGAAACAAAAAAGCCTTTGCATTGAATGTTTACACTATATATATATATCCAAATCAAACTGTAATCAGATGTGCATCATACATAAAATGAGAAAGAAGCATATATATGGGTAAGTGGGTTTTGTCCATGTGGGGGAACCAAAAGAAAGCAAATGCTCGTGTCCTAGAAGACGTAACGTCCTTCCTCTCAAATAGAACTGGACCTTCCAATAGTACTCAATAGTGGGGTCTGAAGTCACCGGAAGAGAAACTAGTGAAGGATGAAACAATTGGTTATAATGAGGGGTAAAGGGGGAATATCCCGAAAGAGCTGGCGATATTTCCCAATAGCCACACAAAATCCAATCAAGGTGCAATTGCAGCCCACAATTTCCACCTGGGTAGATGTTCTAAAGTTGGTCACTGGGTACCTCGGTCAAAGTGCGACATTTAGATTTTCGGCCTAAGAAATGGGTCACGGGCTGGATCCCATCCAAGAGGTGGGTGCCTCAAGGGGGGACGCACAGAACAACCAGACCTCGGCCTTCAACCCTTCACGGGTATCTCCCTGCCTTATGGTGATTGGAACACTTGACTTGGAGGATTTTAAGTTTCCTATTTAACAACCTCTATGTTTTATCAATGTGAGAACCAGATAACGGGGAGTTATTTGGATGCCTATCCCCGAAATCCTACCTAGACTAAAACATTTCTTTTGGCACCTCCTGTGGAGGAAAACTTAGTGAGTTTTTTAGAAATTTTTTAGATGAATTTGGTTTTGTGAGGTTGGGGTTGCAAACCAACCTCGTTGATTTAAAAATGGGAGTGGATAGTCCTGTCAAGAAAATATGGGGTATTTTCGGAATCCCTTTGGAGGAAACTTACTTAGACTGCCACATTTCAAGAAGAAGCTATGTGAGTGATGAGTGACTTTTGTGTGTGAGTGAAAGTGTGCCAATTTTTTAGTTAATTAGATGTCACCTTGCTGCATATGGACTTCGCTTGGTCCTTACAAGAGTTTGATTACCTAATTAGCTAGATGTCTTTGGTACAACCTTGCATAATTCAAAAGCCTAAGAAGCTAGCATGTGGACATGTGGGTCCGTTACTATCCTTTAACTCCCTATGGTGATGTAATCTAGAAAATCTTGAAACTATCCTAGATTGAACATGTGGGCATGTATGGGCCCATTACAAACCTTTAAACTTCCCTAGTGTTTTGATTTAAGAAAGCAGAAATTCAAACACTATCCTATCTTTGTGACATGTGGGCATGTATGGGCCCATTACAATATTAATATATGTTTGAAAAAGAAAACTAAGAGGGGTCCCAAAAAGGGTCGTTGTCCTCTCCTAAAGGTTTTAAATTTTGTTTAAGGGAGATGAAATTGTTTCACAATCTTTTTCTGATTCTCAAGGTCGCTTGAAGGCGCGAGAGAAGAGCATGCTAAGCGATTTGTAATTCAACTTCTAGTCCCAAATTTAAGTTAGATGTGATTAAAAATGATTACCACCTTATCTTGTAAGTCAAAACAAGTCATCCATGTGGCAAAAAGCAAATAAGGGAAATTGATTTTATCCTCTTAAGTGCCTATGTGTGTTTGACTAACCCCTTTATATGATGAGGGGACTAAATCTGGTGTAGTGTTTAGAGAATGATTAACATCATTTTTAAGAAGGCAAATGGCCTTCCCCACATCCCAACAAATTACAATGTGAAATTTTTCTTAAATGCGCGGCCTCTAGTGCAGATAGAGGTGCACAGAGTGTAGGCGCGCAAACAGAGATAGGTCCAAAAGCGCATGCGCATAGAGAAAGGATGTCAGTTAAGCGCATGCGTGCACGATGTGCCTCTGTGGGGTGAAATACCCGTGCACCTGTGACAAACGGCCGAGAAGAAAAATCCGGATGGATTTCTCTCAATTCTCCCTTGAATTGGATGGTTGGTAGGTCGGCCTAGGCCGGTTAGTGCACCTGCAAGTTAATTAAACTAAAAGAAGAGAAAAATAAACCCAAATGAGGTAGGAATTTGATACCTTTCTCCAGTACGGTCGCCAATCTGTTGCACCCTTTTTGTCACCTTGATGAGCAAATAAGAGGTGCTTGCATGCCCAGTTGGGTCTTTCTGAGCATGACAACTGTAGAGGAAAGAGTTAGAGAAAGAAAAACAAAACTATAAGCAAGAATTAAACTAATAAAAACAAAAATCATAAGCATAGGGACATAGAGATAACAAACACAAAAACACCAATATCACAAATGTTTTTAGGCTGATCTATTGATGAAATCAAAGCACCAAGAAGAAAGGGGACTATGAGTCCCTTCTTCCTCCAAGGGAAGGCTCTTGGACCCTCACAAGCTTGCTCTCCTTACAACAAGAAAAATGAAAATGGTGGTGAAAGAAATCCTTTGCAAATCCACTCAATGGAGAGGTGGATTGCTCAATGAAATGGTGCCAAAGTGATCTTGTCAAGGATGGAGTCCTTAAAACAATATAGGCAACATAACATTACATGAAATTCCTTGAGAAAATGAGGTTTCTTCATGGCTTTTTATAGCATTTCATTGGGTTATTGTGTAACTCCTTTGTAGTGTGAAAAGAGACCATTTAGGGCATTATTAGGTCTTTGACCAGCCCACCATTCAGATCCAGCCCGGATTTGGACGTTAAATCATCTTGGGAGCTGAACCAGAAGTGGTTGGGAGGCCGACCACATTCATAAATGCACCGTTTAGCAGGTGCGCAGATTTTTGCACTAACAACCATGCATCGTGCGCGTATGCGCGCATTCTACGTTCCTGTTCTGCACACGTGCACGCACATCCAACTTCTGTAAAGCGCTCTTCAATTTTTCACTACTTTGTATAGTTTTTGACCTTTTTGGAATGCTGTGAGATTAATTCAGGGCCATGAATGACTTCATTACTGTTTGACGATGCTGAGTTCTTATCGCCATGTGCGGAAAAAATTCCAGTGATAACAAACGGTCCACGATCTCCCTTGTATCAATGACTCAGATTAAATTGTGGTTTTTCATTTTGTGATTTTGAGAGGTTAGAGTACCTCCTTCCTTTGACTTTCCAGTCAATGAAATGTTGATCTGTGACCATGTGTCCTGCCTGAAGATGGATGGTCCTCCTGCTTTCAGGATTTTGTAAGCCCACTTCTCCTAGCACTTTAAAGAACATGCAGGTTCTCCTAGATCCAATGATGGTCGGACCCTACACTTGTATCTAACGCCTGAGATTTGTCCTCCATATTTGCGCTCCTCCTATCTGGATTAAGATTTGACGGTCATCGGGAATTCTAAATGGGATCCAACAATCATTGTTTCTCTTCATTGTTACTTTTATGATCTTTCCATGTCATCATCAATGTTGATCTTCCTTTCCTGCCTATTTTCCATTGTTATCTCCCAACTGTAAACCTGCCAATGTCTCTACTATTCTTTCCTGTAACCATAATTTCATCGTTGTTGTTCTTTCCATCAATAACTATAAGAATGCTATCGTTGCTACTGTTCTTTCCTATAGACATGCCATCATTGTTGTTCTTGCCATCAATGAAAAGCACACTCTTCTTGTAAACATGCTAACACCAAACAACTTGTAATCAACTTGTACCATAAACAAGTGCATCAACCATGTACCAACCTGTAACTCAACCTGTAATCATCCTGTACCATAAACAAGTTCATCAACCATGCACCAACTTGTACCATCAATGAGTGCATCAACCATGCACAAAATATGTACTAATCATGCATCAAATACACATAAACTGTGACTCATCAAGATGTACCAACATCATCAACTATACGCCTCATTTATGTGACAACTCATCAACTACTTATCTCAACCATGTACCCAACATGTACCTCAACCATATGCCAAATACATATACCAATTATAACCATCAAAATTTCTCTAAAAATACATCACACTATCCATAACCAAATACCATAAACCATTTCATCAAACCATGTGCCACAACCTCATTGTTATACAACCTCTATCTGTAACATACCTCAACCAAAATCCCTCATCAATTTCATCATCCAAATCTGATTTGTAACTCTGTAATAGACCTGGTGTATATGATCACACACCTGAAAACCTTCCTTAAATTTAACATCAAGAGACTATCATTTTATCAAACTTTATTGTAGTCTCACATGCCTAATTTTGGATTAGTCAACAACCCTAACTTGCAATAATCATAACTATGTACATGTAATGAATTAAGGTCTAAAAATGGAACACAATGCTATTCAATGTATTTTATGCAATTCCTTTAGGTTTCACTACTTGGATCCTCTCAGAAAAGGAGTTATAGAAAAAATGGCATACCTTATTGAATTATAGCTTATTCTAGAGAGTGAAATTATAGAGCGCGCCCCACATGGAATATTTGTTGTATGGATCTGAAAATTGTGCACAGAATAATATAGACTATATGATAACCAATACATTTGGTCTTACTAAATGTGTATATGTTATGAATAATTTATGATGTTTTTACTCAAAACACTTGTTTTATACTAGTTTCAGGACTAGCCACAAACCCTATTTTCCACAGAGTGTAACTCCAAAAATACAACGAACCACAAGATGAAATTTGTATCACAACTACTTGAATATGTTTCCTTAACTTCCTCCCAATTTCACAGTCTGAATATTTCTAGAAATTTTTTTATTTTGAAAATGGTGAGATGACCTGTCAATAACATACCTTAGAAAGAATCATCAAAAGAATTTATCCTCCCTTGAATTTCGGCCTTCTTTACTTCACCTTCCCCCTGAAATTTGGCTTAGATATCCTTTGGTTACCTTAGTCACTTGTATATATTCAATATGCTCAAGTGTGATTAAAAATTAGAGACCCTTGCCTCTTATTTATACTTTCATGTAGTTTCCTCAAGGGGTTACCTTCTAACCATCTTAACCCACTTTCCTTATTTTAGGGCTAACCCACTTATAACCACTTGTCCACTTGGTAATTTCTCCTTTAACTTTATTATTTAAATAATTTATTTTTTATTCAATTTGACTTATAGTACACTCATCACTTCACTTTATTATTTAAATTACCTTCTAACCATCTTAACCACTTTGACTACTTTGACCTTTTGGGGCTTCTAGATGACTCATGAGGGTTCTCCAAATTCACATGGCCATAACTCTCTAACCGTGAGGAGTTATGTGACATTCTACATACCACTAGAAATGGCATGACATGTACTATCCATATAGAATATTCTTACCTGAAAATATTTCAAAACTCATACGATTATCCTTCAAACAAACTTGGGTCCATTACCCAAACCTTTCTCCAAATTCACATGGCCATAACTCTCTAACCGTGAGGAGTTATGTGATGTTACACATACCACCGGAAATGACATGAAATGTATTATCCATATGGAATAGTCTTACCTACAAATATATCAAAACTCATACCATTATCCATCAAACAAACTTGGGTCCATTACCCAAACCTTTGTGCTACCAAAATTTTCTACCGGACTTTCTTCAAGGGTTGACATCAATGACAACCAACCCAAATAATCAACACATACCTTAAAAAAAATCCCTCAAACATGAACCAATACTAAAATTTAGTAGATCTTCCTCACATCAACTCTACAACAAGCCCTAAACTTCCAAGAGGGAATCTAACAGATTTACAAGGAAAAACCTCAACCAGATTCATAGATGCCACACTACACATATGAAAACCATACCTTTTTCTTCTTGTAGCATTCTTCTACCATGGTTTTGCTGTCATGATTTTTCTACTGCGATTTTTCTGCCGCACTTTTTCTACCGTGGTTTTTCTGCCACACTTTTTGTGCCATGATTTTTCTACCGCACTTTTCCTACTACTATTTTCATGTTGCAATTTTTTTGTCGCACTTTTCCTTCCGATATTTTTTTGCCACATTTTTCTACCATGATTTTTCTGCTGCACTTTTTCTCTATCAATAATACCTACCCAAATAGCCTTTCACAAAATAGATATTCAATTATACTCAATAGGTGCTAATGGGATATACTTTGTTTCTTATTTATACTTCCATGTAGCTTCCTCAAGGGGTTACCTTCGAACCATCTTAACCCACTTTCCTTCTTTTAGGGCTAACCCACTTCTAACCACTTGTCCACTTAACTTAACAAATTTGTCCACTTAACTTAACCACTTTCCACAAATAGTAAGTTCTCCACTCCTAGTTGCAACTAACTTTATTATTTAATTAATTTCTTTTGCAACCACTTTGACTTATCCATAAATAGTAAACTCACCACTTCTTGTTGTAACCACTTTATTATTTAAATAATTTCTCTTTACAACCACTTTGACTACTTTATTATTTAAATAATTTATCTTAACTCACAACTTCTTGTTGCAACTAAATTTTCTATAATTAGTCAATTCATAACTTGTTTTCCCTTAACTAACTTCTTTTTGTTGCAACCACTTTATTATTTAATTTATTTCTTGGTCAACGACTTCGACTATTCAATCTTCTCATCACAACTAGTTTACCATAATTACCAAACTCACAACTTCTTGTTGCAACTAATTTATTTTTAATTATTTTATTAATGAAAAAACTATACCCATGATTAAATCCTAGTTACCATCAATTCGACTAGTACACTTCTTCTAGGAGCTTCTAGAATAATTGACTTCTTTGACCTTCTAGGGGCTTCTAGAATAATTGACTTCTTTGACCTTCTAGGGGCTTCTAGATAACTCATGAGGGTTCTCCAACTTCATATGGCCATAACTCTCTAACCGTGAGGAGTTATGTGGCGTTCCACATATCACTAGAAATGGCATAACATATACTATCCATATAGAATATTCTTACCTATAAATTCACTAATCTTCATGCCTTTATACCTCAAATAGACTTGGGTCCATTACCCATGCCTTTGTGCTACTAGAATTCACTACCAGACTTCTCCAAGGGTTAACATCAATCACTAAGGGTTGAAATGAATATATAATATCACTCTCCAAGGGTTGACATCAATGACAACCAACAATCCAAACCAACTATCCATTAATCTAAGCCAATTGTCTAACATAATTAAAATATCCAATTTTTTTCTACATATTCTACTCAAAAAGTGTCAGAAGTGAATCTAAAGTGAGTTGTTGGTGCAAGATTGATACTTTGGTTCTATGAAGTTACCAAAAAAAGGCATTGTTGTATTCTAGGAACACTGAAATATTCAACCTTCCATAAGGGGAGGATGTTGCTGAGGGGTCCGAGATCCCTTTAACTCAATAGTAGGAACCAAACCTGCCTTAGAGGCCCAATTAGACACTGCAACGTTTGATGGGTGGAATGGTTCTCTAGATATTACTATCTTTCTAATATATCGATGGAATTACTTAGTTATTGAAAGGATATCTTTTTGTGAAAGTTCCTCCTTAAAATTAAACATTCTCTTTTGTATTTTCTTTTATTAGATGAGTCTGATAAAGTAAGGTGTGATGGTATAAACCAACTGATAGAAGGGATTGTTAACTACTGAAGAAGGTTGAGCCTAGGATAAACCTCGTGCTCTAGCATGCAGACAATGATATTCACACATATTACAAGTCTAGTAATAATACATTAACTTGTTGGTATTTCAACAGTGACTGAGATACAATTATTGAAAGAAAATACCCATGCAATAAGATGACCGCAAGAAAAATAGTTTCCTTAGCTCTACCATCAATCACACATTAACACAATGATTTGATTTTCATCATTAAGAACAAAAGAACTTTTAAAATATTGAAACAAATAGCTTATCAATAGATTAAAAAACTCTTACTCGTTACAACATCAACTACTGAAATAAAAGTTGGAAGTAGTTCCTCCTCAATCCAATCACATAACGCCTTTGATGAAAAAAACAATTTTGTCTCTGATTCTAAACAAAAATTCTCAATTAAGGTTGCTCAGAAATAATTATTTACAATTCTCAAAATGAGGGTTTTTTCCCGAAAACCATCGACCCCTTCTAAAAGGTCAATCCCCCTATTTATAAAGAATCACTAACTAAAAATAGATGCTACAAGTTTATGTTAAGTAAAAAAAAAATGTTTCCACGTGGTGCTTGATCTATTTTTTCTTTGGAAATCATCTTGTGGTTCTACTAGAGTGGATGAATCTTCTTGTATTCTAACCACTTGATGAATATATCCTCGCATGTGTTAGCATACGGGAATCTGTGCTAGTCCATCAGGACTGAGAGAGTTTCCTTCACTTATATTACACGTTCTCTATATTTGATGACTTTGGCACTTAAACATTGCAGAACTGCATGAGCCTTGATTGAATGTTCCATAAACTTATGTATTTGACCCGGTGTCATGCTTTCCACTTGCGCGATCTCCACTTCCCATGTGGAGTCCTATTCTACATTTTGTTTGACTATGCCATGCAAGTCGACAAAGTCTTCGGGTGAGTCGAACTCTGGGAGGCCAATGTCTTTCATCTCTCGATTGATATTTTCCCATATTCTCTCACACTCGTCCCACCTCTTATGTATCTCTCCCTAAGGTTCCTGGGACATACTTACCCAATATTTGACTACTTTCTTGATCTGAGAGATTTTGTTATCCATCAGCACTCGAATTCCATGCTCCTTTGTGTCTCGACCCTTATGCACTATGTTGATGTAATCAATTCATTCTACAGCTTGGCATGCCTTTGAATACCATCTCTCCACATCCTTACATGTTTCCAGTGCCATAAGGTTATCTTCTTGATAATTGGCTAGACATGCAGTGAAGAGATGTCTTTCACTTGTGAACTTTGCATATGCATCTTGGAACTCACTCTTCAGAAAAATTGTGGCATGTGTTGAGTCTTGGTAATATTTTTCTAGATGGTGCAGATGGTCTAGCTCCTTCTGTGCAGCATCCAGTTCCTTTTCATCTTTCTTTTCTTGATCGAGCATGGAATCAATGATAGTCATCTCTATGCTAATGAGCTCATATGTCTTCACATTTTCTGTGCCGAGAAACATCTCCTCCGTGGTGATGAGAATCGATCTATCCAACATGAGTCTTATTTTCTTGGTGGTCCTCCTCATGATGGATTTACTCTTCCAATCGTATGAAATTGCCTGTATATTGGTGACCTCATCAATGGACTCGGGGATTTGTTGGTCTCCTCATGTCAGAGTGTTTCCTAATCTTTATGCCATATGTATTTTCTATAGGACCGATCCTTGTACTTATTTGACAGGGGAAACTTCCATATGTTCCAATGGGTCGACCTCCATCTAGTGTTCATCGATGGGTGAGGTATCGGCCAAAATCAAGATACAGTGATAGTCTCAATACTTGATTGGTTATCGATTGTTGAGGTGTCGATCTCTGGCTATTTCAATTCCTATTTTTGTCCACATGAACCTAACTCATCCCTATAGCTATATTTTTGGGTCCACGATAGGTTGAGAACATCAGTTTCTAAGATACTTTTCTCCTTATGGTTTCCCTATATAGGGTTTGGAATTGATGCATCGAGACTTGGAGCAGATGTTCCCCCTGGTTCTTTCTCCTCTATAATTGGTATCATAGTTATGAGCGAGACCTTTGAACTCTCTTCATCATCATAGATAGTTATTAGATCAAAAAGGGTATTAGGCACACCCGTTTCACCTGGTGTTCTTGGAATCTCATGCTGGGTTGGAATGGTCATCGACGATCTGGCCTGTGGTGATGGAACTCTGGGATTTTGTAGATCGTCGGTTTCCTCCAGTGGGGTTGAATCTGAGCTATTTATCTCCTCTCTAACATTGCTTGGGTCGGTCGGGGTGATCCTCATCATTTATACTAGTTGAGGATCATTCTCTAGTTGTTGGATGACTCTTCAAGATTCCTCTAATAACAACATTCCCCTCCTTTGTGCCTCTGTGGCTTATGCTTCTCTATTTTCTTCTCTAACCCTGAGATCTTCTTGAGCCATCTGTTCTATCATTTTGGCTTTCTCATACATACTCATAGCTTTGAACCTAGTCATGTTCGGGTTATCTTTTCTCTATAGTACCTCCTCCCAGTCCTCAACACATTCTGTAAATATCTCATCTTCAAACTTGTCATGTGCGTATGGCCAACAGGAAGAGACTTGTGACGCATGCTGGAGAACTAGGACTTTAGGGTCATGATTGAAAAATCATCCTATCGGGAACTTGTATTCTAGATTGCTCAAAGCCTCTTGTTTATATTATGCAATATCCTTTACTATGAAAAAACCTACATGGAAACCATAGGGTATGAAATCTCATTTCTTGTCCTTAACCAAAGTGGCATTATAGCCCTAGAGGATGGTATAGTAACATATTTCTCCTACTACAAGCCAGTTTGGGACATTAGCGGAGAGTAAATGTGGTGCCTTGGTTGCCCCAAAAACTCTGATATAAGTTAAGGCTTAATCTAGGTACCATTGGCCTATTTTTGAAATCATTTTCTTGGCTTCTATAGACAGTCTTGGGAATTATTTTTTGAAAAAAATGAAAAAAACCCAAGCTACAAATTCATCGCAAATGAGAGCATACGATTTCTTATACTTGTTTTCCCACGGGGTGCTAAAGTAGACATGTACAGGTAGCTCTGCGACATGCCATCTCATATTTATGTCGAAAAAGACATTCCTCATGTAGATCACATCTAGCATATATGAAGCCATGTGAAAAGCTGATGATTCTCCCTACTTTGGTGTCTGAGCCTACAATATACTGGTGCTCAATTTCTTGGAGATTGTTTCTCCCCAGTTGAATATACTCCCAGAAATATCCATAGTGTATGCCAGGGGCATCCATGCCTCTAAGAACTTAGCACAATCCTTTTCCCTATATAATTGAAAAATTAGATCCATTAAGTAGATATATGGCTCCCTTAGATTTTTTGTCCCATACTAGATGTTTCTATGGTTTGTAAATTTCTTTTCTTCCTTCCACCAGGAGTCCATCAATTGGTTGGTGTCATGGAATTCATAGAACTTCACCATGAAATTTGTGTTCAATCGCTCCTCCGGGTCCCTGATCTTGTAATATTTATGGACCTTTGTCGAGAGAAAAAATCCGACACATCCACCATTCTCATCATTTATTAGGAACCTCTGCACATTTGCATGATCGATTATCCAACCTAGAGTATCAATGCATGGAAAGACTGGGGTTCGACATGATACCATATGCAAGCACGACCATTAGATATTCGGAAAACCTGGTCGTCGAGCGCCCTTACATTCGGGTCATTGTGAGGGATAAACTCTGGGTAATATTCCCAGTTAATTATGTTGAACAAATATCCCCATTGTGGGAGCATCATCTTTGATCCAATGGTTGCTTCTATATTTCCAAAAGAAGAGGGTTGAGAAAATGCCTTCTTATTCAATGTTTTGATGACTGGTTCCGCTTTGGGAGAAAATTCCAACTGCCTCGTAATACCGAGAGAATATCCTTCACCACTCTTTGCTTCCTTCAATTTCGGTGCCCTTGGAGATCCTCTGGTCATTGTCTTCCTTGGAGGCATTTTTTTCCTGCAGAGAGGACAACGTCAGAAACCTTGTTGTATATAGAATGTCGATACATAAAAATGTGATCGCAAAAATGATAAAATTAACACATACCTCTTCTTCGCACTAGCTTAACCTGGTTTTGAAATTATGAGAATCAAACGCAACTCTTGAGAAGCTCTCTTCACTTTTTCAGCTGCTCTAGAAATGAGAAACTTGTGTGCAGAATGTAGGTGTTTGAATTTTTCTTAGTGATTTAAATGGAGATAATACTTACCTTGTCGCATCAGTTATTCAATTTGGGGTGTACGTGCGGTTCTACAAAATATGTCATCAGATCCACATTATGCTGGAGATTTAAATGCAATCAAAGGTTGGCGACATGGACATGGGCCATAATGTGGTTCATCGACGATGTAAAATTCTCATTGTTCGTTCAACGCATGGGGTAGAAAAATATATGGAGTGAAACATTAATTGGCCTATAAAATGGCATAATCCGATCTTATTTTGTGTTAAAAATGTCCCATCATTTCACTAATTTAATGTGTGGATCGGGACTTAGCGCTTTTCTTTAGACAATTCTCGTTGATATCTCTTAGAAAAAACTCTGATGCTGATCCATATTACTGTACGACGCTGATGTGGAAATGTTGACTTGGAAGTGTGACTAGGACATGAGGAAACCTAATATGACTCAGGATGAAACTAGTCTGTACAAAATGCGTACGCGGAAAAGACACGTGGTGTTTGAGATTGGCGTCTTCGTTTAAGAGTGTTATTTAGAATCCTGTATTTTCATTAGATAAGCGTTCAAATAGTTCCTACCCTATTGATGCCGAAAAAAGTATCAAGGATTGACAATCGACAATAAGTTTAAATACGTGTTCCCAGATTACCCCCTCGAAACTTGTCAATGCCGAAAATGCATAGAGGATCGGTGATCGACAATGTGTCAATGCGAAAATTTTCCATGATTTAAATATTTGAGATTTCACTGACCTCAGACAAACCCATCAGTAATCGGCTATCATAGGTTCATCATGACCTATGTCAATGTTTATCCCTCTCGTATTTTTCTGACACCAATGAGAAATCAATCATTTCTTGAATCTTCTTTGTGAATTAACCAATGCAAATATACTCCATTTTTAATCGATGTCGATGATACATCAGGGATCAGAGATTATTGTTACTATGTGGTCCTTTTACTTGCTCGGATTTTTCCAACGCTGAACATAAGTGCATGGGTCACAATTTTAGCTACAGATTCTTATTTAAAATTCCAAGTTCTTTTTAGACACAAAGGTTTCACTTTGACAGGTTCAAATAATTCCAATTTTATCGATGATGAGACATGAAAAAAAAATTAACGATCCCTCCAGAATGGACTCAATTCAGAAAGAAGAACAAAAGAAAACAAGTGGTACCCAAAAGAGAAAAAACATTCATAAAATATTTTAGGGTGTATTGAGCACTCAACAAATGGAGATTCTTTAGGCGAAAGAAGAATCTATGTTCCTTCCTTCGGGATTAGCTCGTGCATAAGTTGTTTGAGAAACTAATTGGCTTCAATTTTATTAGAGTATTTCATATCCATGTGGGTACAATTTCCCAGGTTCGTGAATTTGGGTGCACCTATGGAATTTATCCCTTATCCCACCTTTGTTTCTCTTGACCGTGACCCATGCCCCTTTTTGACAAGAGTCGGGTAAGGCACTCACTGGATTGAGGTCATTTTAGTCATCATTTTCCCCTCATTACGGTATTGATTCGCTACCAGCAAGCGCCCATAGCCTCGACAGAGTCACCCCGAAGTCACAAACTTTTCTCTACTACCAACGAGTGTCCATAGCCCCGACAGAGTTATCTTCATACCCTCTCCTACTTTGCACTCATTTAATATAATTGATTTATTTATGGCAAAAATTCCCTCAATGAGTTGGAGAGGAGGACGCATGTTATCTACAAGATGAAATAATTAATGTGAAATTATTCTCAGCTCTGTCTAGAGGCACATATGATCCTTTCCAAATTTCCATATTTCCCTATGGGATTTACCATACCACCAGGCAGACACTTCATCACTTACCAAGGTTGTTTGTTTTGCAAAGACAAGATATAGATCTCCTTGAAGAAATTTGTAATTTCCCAACGTTTCTTATGTTGCATGTAAGTGTAAGTTAGGAGAATAGTTTGCTACACAATATTTATTAAGGTTGACTTATGTATTACAGAACAAAACTTTATTACAAGAAAATACCAAGCAAAAGAAAAGACAGAAACAAAAAGTAATCTCCAGTCATTCTACCCTAAATCTACCCATTTATCCTAATTAGAATGTATTCTAAAGAAACATGAAAAAGACACTTTTTTTTTTAATAGAAATATTGTTTTAGGTCTTGGCCATTCACTGGGAGGGAATTGGGTTCCCCCCTCAGATTTTGCAACTGATACATGCCTACCCCAATTTTATCAGATACCTGGAAAGGTCTGAGCCATAGATTTTGAAACTTTGAATGTTTTCCCTTAGGTTCATTTGCTCTATCCCATTTTAGGACCAAGTTTCCTACTTCAAAATTCTTCTATTTGGCTTGATTCTTATAAAAGCATATTTTAACTATCTGTTGATGAGCGATGAACTTAGATTTTTATTTCTCCCTTTCCTCTTCAAGCATGAGGATGGTATCAATTCTTTGTTGAATAACTGATGAGGGTTGTCCTCTTGAACCTTGAGAAAGTTGAAGCGACGGAAGATATAACCCATTTGGGAGAATGGCTTCTTGTTCGTATACCAGAAAGTATGGAGAGTTTCCTATAGCTTCCTTGGGTGTTACTCTATTTTCCCATAAGGCATTATGAAGTGAACTATGCCAATTCTTTTGATTGTCTGTGACTTTTTTCTTCAAGATCCTCACTAGGTTTTTATTAGTTGAGTTTGCCACCCCATTTCCCTATGGATAGTAGTTTGCAGAGTATCTTATTATGATTCCTTTATCTAGATTGAACTCTGTTAATAGAGTAGAAGAAAAGTAAGAAACATTGTCAAAAATGAGAACATAAGGCATCCCAAACCTTGTGATCAGTTGTTGTTCTATGAATTGAATTACAACCTTTTCATTCACGTGAGTCAGAGGGATGGCCTTTGCCCATTTCCTAAAATAGTTTGTGGTAGTTAGTATGTATTTATGTTGTTTTTAATAAATTGTGGTAATCTCCCCTATGACTTCTAATCCCCATTGCTCTAAGTTTCTGGATATGGTCACTGGTTGGAGTGGGGCAACTTCCCTCTTCTCTCTTTCAATGCTCATTTGGTAATATTTATAGTTTCTAGCGTACGTATGATCATCCCTAAATAGAGCAGGCCAGTGATAATCGACTCTTAATATTTTGTGAGTTGTGGTATTTCCTGCAAAGTTTCCACTTGCATGACCATTATGGAGCTCCCTCAGAAATTTTTCTACATATTAACTTTCGAGACATCTCAAGAGTACTCCATCATAATTTACATGGAAAAGTACTGAATTTACGAGGCGATATTGCGCATATTTTATCCTGAGAGATCTCCTTTCCATAGGGCTTAGGTTTTCTAAGCAAGTCCCATGATGCAGGAGGTAAATCAATTTTCCATACCAAGACTCTTTCCCTGGGGGAGTGTATAAAGCTTCACTACACCATAATGCTAATTCCTTCTCCCACCCAGAGTCTTCATTTATTCAATCTTGGGCTTCTACGACTAGTTTACATAATCTTTGTCCCTTTACTAATTTGGAAGGTTTTATATGTTTATCAAATTCTTGGACAATTGCCATCCAATTTCCCCTTCTCTACCCCATATCCTATTGAGTGAATATGGATCGAACTATGGGATGAGGAATGATGACTTTGGTGTGATTTTTCAGGATGTAAGATTTAAAATGTTTTACTACTTTGTGCATTGCATAAGCATGTTTGTATATAGAAGGGTAATTCAATTCATCTCCTTGGAGATTAGTTCTCATAAATGATATCGATGCCTCATTGTTATTATCATCCTTCTAGGTCAATACTACAGCTAAGGATCTGTCGGAGGTGAAAGTATAGAGGAAAACGTATTTACTAAAGTCGGGACTTCACAGCATCGGAGCTCGAGATATTGCAGTCTTGATATTGTTGAAAGCATCTTTTCGCTCTTCATCCCACTTAAAATATGCATCCTTGTGAATCATTTTTTGTAAGGGTTTGAAAGTTTCAGGTGTGAACTTTCTCACAAAATTAATTTTCCCAAAGAAGGATTGCATAGAATTTTTGTTATGGGGTAAGGGAAGCTGAGCTATTGGCTTTATTCATTCTGGATCTATATGAATTCTTGCTTGAGATATAATATGACCTAGTAGTTTCCCTTCCTTGACACCAAATATAGTTTTTTTAGGGTTTAAAGATATTCCATATTTCCTACACCTTTCAAAAATCTGGGTTAGATGTTGGATGTGGTCTTCTCTATTATTTGAATACACATTCACTCCATCCAAATATACTACCACACATTTGTTAATCAATCCCCAAAAAACTATGTCCATGGCCCTTTGGAAGGTTTCCCCTGCATTAATCAACCCAAAGGGCATGCATTTATAAGAAAACTTTCCCCACTTGGTTCAAATGGTAGTCTTCAATCAGTCTTCCTCTGAAACTAGAACCTGGTTATAACCTGAGAAACCATATAGAAGGGAGAAAATTTCAAAACTATACATGATCTACAAGAGTTGTCCCATGGGTGGGACTGGGTAGTTATCCTTTTTTGATGCTCTGTTAAGATTTTTGAAATGTACACATAGGAAGATCTCCCCAGACTTTTTCCTGATAGGAACCAAATTTGCTACCCAGGTAGAGTGTCTAACCTGAAGGATAAACTTATTATCTAGTAATTTCTTTAACTCTTGATACATCAGGGGTTATAGATATGGATGGTACTTCATGATCTTTTGTTGGAAGGGTTTTACTCTGGATTTTAATGGAATTGTGTGTTGGATAATGTGACTGTCATAAGTTTTCAATTCTTGGTAGGACCATGAAAAGACATCTTGATATTCTCTAAAAAGTTTGAGATAATATTTCTTGTCTTCTTTAGACACTCTTTTACCTAGATTTACATTCTTAGGTTTTTTTGGGTTTTATAGGTTTATAGTCTCATATATGGGACATGAACTCCCTGTCTTTGTGTTCTTTGACCCTTTAAATAGTTCCCTCGGTTTGAAAAGGTTCTCCAAATTGGCTACCCCTTTTGGTATCATGTGAAACCTTGGTTTATTATTAGAGTGATCTATTCCACCCTTTTGTTCGTGGAAATTGGTTTCTGTAAGTTTCTATTGGAATACCTGATCATCCATAACCATATCTTTAAAATTATCTTGATTGGTTAGAAAATCAACAATTTTTTCATCTTCTTCAAAAACCTTCCAATTAGAAATATTTTTTGGTACTGATGGTTTGTAGATTAGTTCCATAGTGAACTTGGATGATTCATAGTCTTCTAAAGGGGATAACCTCGAGGCTGCAGTGGCTATGGAATCAACAAGAGTATTCTTTGTCTTGGGAACAACAGTAATATTGAAGGTCTCAAAATGTTCTATTAGTATATGCACCTCTTGTTGGTAATTTCTCAAGTGGGGTGAATTGCAATGGATAGTATTCTTCACTTTCCTAAAAATAATTTCAAAGTCCCCAAAAACTTCTAGTTTCTTAATGTTTAAGTCTATGGCTTTCTTCAGTCCCTGAACTAGAGCGTCATACTCAACATTGTTATTGGTGCATTCAAATTCTAGTCTGTAGGACAAGAAATTCCACTTCCCTTTTGGGTCAATGAGGATACACATCCTCCTCTCGACCCTTCTTGTGATTTAGACCCATCAAAGTAAAATATCCAAACTTGTGAGAGAAATTTAGAAACTTCTTCAGTCCTAGTTATTTTCTCATCTTCGTATACCTTGTTTTTTGTTTCCAACGGAGGTTCCTGACATAAGATTATTTCTTTTGCCACTGCCAGTAGATTCTCTTGAAAATTCATTTAGGAGTTTTGAGTGAGAGGTATATCAGATGAGAGAGGAGAGAAATTTCTGAAATTAAAATTGTAGAAGTAGTTTCCTAGCACGGGGAAATCTATCGTTGATGGTTTGTTGAAGGCTTCTAAATCAGTGACAGTATGTTTGAGATATATTTACCTATAAATCCTAATCATTTTGGTATGTCCCTTTAGTTTCAACCATAGGCGAGCCTAGTCCATGCTAAAGTATCCATTCAATTTGTCAGACCAATCTTGACTAAGTAGCAGTCCATAAGCTTCTGGGATATCTACTACAATTATGTTAATCACTTGCACAAATTTTGGGTGGGTAGCCATTCTGATCATGACATCCTTAAGTTCCCCAATAACGTTTACCTAAGTTATGTCTAGTTGTATAATGTGTTTATCACTTTTGAGTGGAATTACATTCAATTTATTGCAGATTGAAAATGGCATGACATTGGAGGATGCCCATGAATTGACTAAACAATTATGCGTGTTTCTGTTGAAGAATTCAAATGTTAAAAGGAAAGGTGGGACAAAAAGATTTCCTCTCTTGTCCAAAGAGAAAGCATTTACATTTGTTTTGTTCATTAAATATGTGGGAGGTGGGACTTCACCTAGATTAGTGCTTGTTATAGGGGCTTCTATTGACTTTAAGGCCTACAACATAAAATCCTTTTGTTGGGGAATTCTGCACATATCCATGACCGACACATTAGCCTTCAACTTCTTTAAGTCTTCTACTATGTTGTAGTCTATCTTGGGTGACTCCCGTGTATGTATGTTTATAGGATTTATTTGGGATACATAAGGTGCTTTCGAGTGATAGGTTGTTTGTTTTCCTCTCAAAGATTGGACAATGATAAGGTCATTTGAGATCGGTTAACCCTTACTTCATGTTTTCACCACCAAAACCTCAAAGGGTGGTTCCTAAAATTCAAATACATCATCGAGAGGCATAGACAAGTTAGGATCCCATAAAAAAATGGTTGTTTCTTCCGACAGCTCAACTTCCTCCTCATTGGTGATGTTCACCGCTAAGCTGCTTGATTTTTCAGTAAGAGAAACTTCGTCTAGGAACTGATTGGCCATTAAATTCATAGCATGCACCCATTGGGGACATTCTGTTTCAGAATGTTTCTCTTGATGGTACATACAAAAAGAGTCGGATGCTAAATTATCTAGGTCAATGTTTAAGTTGTTTGGGGGAGTTTCAATCGCTTTGAAAGGTGGGTTTCTCTTAAAAAAAAGGATTATAGGGCCTTTGACCTTGGTTTCCTTCCCCAACATTTCTTTTCATGTCTACAATTTCATTCAAGAGTTTCTTTATCATCCATTGTAGGTATTATATGTTCCCACTTCCCTTTTTGGGACCTTTTTATGTTTGTTTTCCTAGGGGTCTAGTAAAAAACATTCCTCTCCTAGGTGGATATTGAACTTCGTTCTTAACTAGTGAGACCTAGCCCTCTTTGCATCCCTTCATTTGGAATTCAATCGTTTTGTCTTCCTTGAAATTTTCAGCTAGGGTATGTTTGGCATCCCTTTTCAAAAACATGGAAATGGAAGCAGGGACAACATTAGCATATACCTCAATTTGCAACTCCAGAGTAGGTTTAGCTTCAGGTTGAAATTTGTTCAGGATAGTGGTAAACCGTTGATTGAATTCTTTAACCTTCTCTTTTAAACTCATGGTGGTGGCAAACAATTCAGTCATTAAATCTCCTATGGTGGTTTCTTCCAAAAATTTGTCTAATAAATCCTTTTGAAACTTCATACAACTAGTTATGGACCCCACAGGCAATTTAAAATACCAAGTCGAGGATGAATTCTCAAATGTATAGGGAAAAATCCTACACACTAAGTCCTCATGTTGTACGTTCATCAGTCTTATAGCTAGTATGAATTTTGTAATATGGTATTCAGGCAATCTAGAGGTTTCATGGTCGAATTTAGGAAGTAATTTTTCTCGATGTCGAGGGAGGTTATGTACCCGTTTTGGGACTGTTAGAGCATCTCTCACAACCAAGGTTGATTATTTTGAGGTGAATTTCCCCTTTCTTCATTATTATCATTATTATCCTCCAATTTTTCTTATTCTGAAGCTCAACAATATGAGTTAAACCCTTCCTCATTAGATTCAAAATCGTTAGGCTCAAAATAGTTACCGGATGGTGTTTTGGGGATCATATTAAGGGGTTGTTTGATCTCAGTGAGGGAAAAATCTATCAGGTCTTCTATTATGTGAACAAAAACCTAGTCAGAGGTATCAAAGACTCGTTTGCTTACTTTTTTTCTACGAGGAAGTAACAGGTCTAAGGATAACGATCCAATTTTCCGAGCGTAATACCTTGTGATTCTTCTGAACTGGTTCAACTCCTCGTGGGGAAGATTATAAGGTATTTTAGGGAAAATGTGTTCTACTTCCTCATGTTGGGGTGATTTACTCATTTTAGGAGTACTCTCTCTATGTGGGATGTCTTGAGAAAGACTAGCCATGCATGTGGTTTATTTTGAATCTGTAGGCTATGCGAAATATATTATCAGAAATGTCATTAGCCATTCATTTTCATCTAGCCTCCTTCTAGCGCCAATTTTTTTGAGGGGTCTGAGATCCCTTTAACTCAATAGTAGGAATAAAACCCGCCTTAGAGGCCCAATTAGACTCTGTAGCGTTTGATGGGTGGAATGGGTCTCCATATCTTATGATCTAGCTAATTTATCGATGGGATTTAGTTAGTGATTGACATGATATCTTTTTGTGAAGGTTACTCCTTTAGATTAAACGTTCTCTTTTGTCTTTTCTTTTATTAGATGAGTCTAATAAAGTAAGGTGTGATGGTATAAACCAACTGTCAGAAGATATTCTTAACTACTAAAGAAGGTTGAGCCTAGGATAACCCTTGTACTCTAGCATGTAGAAAATGATATTCACACCTATTAAACCTCTATTAATAATACATTAACTTGTTTTTATTTCAACAGTGACAGAGATACAATTATTGAAAGAAAATATGCATGTAATAAGATGTGTGAAAGAAAAATAGTTTCCTTTCCTCTACCATCAATCAAAAATTAACACAACGATTTTCTTTTCATCACTAAGAACCAAAGAACTATTAAAATATTGAAACATATATCTTATCAATAGATTCATAAACTCTTACTCATTACTGTTGATTAAGGTTGGTTGTCATTGATGTCCACCCTTGAAGAAAGCCCGCAGATCAAAGGTTTGGGTAATGGAACCAAGATTGTTTTATGTAAATTTGACTCATGCTTGTATTTTCATGGTTGATAAGAAGTAAATATGGATGAACTCGAAAGTGGTCCCCTTATGGTGAAATCCCTCACGGGAAGATGCTTTGCAGAGTAAGAGAACCCATGCTTAATTGTGGAATAATGAGATGAAGGACAATGAATTTGTCAGGGAAAATATCCTATATGGATAGTTATTTTCATGCCATTTCCAGTGGTATGTGGAACGTCACAGAACTCCTCACGGTTAGAGATTTATGATGATGTGAATTTGGAGAACCCAGGTTTGGGTAATGGACCCAAGTTTGTTTGATGGATAACGATATGATTTTTAATATATTTGAAGGCAATACTATTATAGATGGATATTACATGTCATTCCATTTTTGTTGGTATGTGGAAATTCACATAAATCCTCATGGTTTTATAGTTATGGCATTACAAATTTGGAGGACCCTCTTATGTCATCTAGAAGCCCCAAAAGGTCAAAGTAGTCAAAGTGGTTTAAGAGATTTTAGAAGGTAAATAATAAAGTGAAGTGATGAGTGTAATATAATTCAAAGCGAATACAAAATAAATTATTTAAATAATAAATTTAATGGAGAAATTAGAAGTAGGTTAACCCTAAAATAAAGAGCCCTTCCAAGATGGTCCAGGCTTCATTGGGAGTCTTACAGGAAGATATATGAAAAAGGAGATCGACAGAAATAAGACTACAAATTGTTTCGAGTGCCTCATCCATGCGATTTAAGTACTTGGATTTTTCAATGGCTGATGTAGGCTCTGTATCTATATTCATGGTTAGCCTATACAACCCTCTAGATCGAAGATGTATGGTTATTTTCTCCTTCCATGCAAAATAGTTGTAAGGTGTAAGAATGAATTCTTTTTGGAATTCCATCTTTCCGTTGTCTTCAATCTTTTGTACCTGCAAAACATTTTGGTGTAGCTTTTGATTAGCAGTATGTCAGCTATGATACCATGTAAATGTATTGAAACTACACATAATAGATATAGCTAAACAATAATATACACATTTGCAGAGAGAATTGGAGAAAGAAGAAGAAGGAGAGAAAGAATGGAAGAATTCTCATTAACAGTTATGAATAACGAATAATTTACACATGATATACTATGTATATCTCAATGAGTTCGAATTGAGGTTAACCAAGTCACCATAGTGGTGTTATAGAGTGATATAGACACACACTAGCAGTTACGGGAGTGAATTGCCACCTATTCTAGTCTCTCAGGTAGTTACAGGAGTGAATTGCCACCTAGTTGAGTTAACTAGTCAACTAGTCTTCAGTTAACTGACTGAACATAGAGTAGTGAGGAGTTAACTAAGGGAATCAAGGATAATGCACCACTCTGGTGATGATACCAAGGCAATTTTGAATTAGCATGGTGATGATCCCAATGTTGCATGATGATGATCCCGATGCAACATCTAAACTCAACTCAACTAGTCAAACCAAAGTGTCAACTGAAAGAGAATATTTTCCAGGTGGAATATTCTCCCCTAAAATATAGGATACTGGATAATGATTAATTATGAATAATAAACAAGGAATAACCTTAGGAAAAAGAAATCCTAGGTGTGTGTGAAGTAACTCCAACACCCCCCCTGAACATCAATATGGTGAAAGTAAAGATTGGGTCCTGGCAATGAGGCCATGTTAGGTACCCAAGTACAAAAGATACACTGAAAATAAAGTGAGGAAAGAGGGAAACACTCATGGGAAAAACCCCCCTCAAGGTACAATGTATGTAAAAAGAAGAACTATAGTTGCTATGCAACTATGTCCTTCACTCCAAGATGACCTCACAGAGAATGGAATTTATGCTCAGTGAAGGTCTTGGTGAAAATGTTTGTCGTCTGTTCTACTGAAGGAAAAAACTGTAAGTCGATGATCCCCTCGTGTACCAACTCCTGGATGTAGTGCATGTGGATCTCAATGTGCTTCGTCTGCTTCCTGTAAACTGGATCTCTATAGAAATTCAGAGTGCTCTGGTTGTCACACCAGATGACGATCAACCGATGAAACTGAATGCCCAACCCAGTGAGAAAATGTTGTAGCTACATAGCCTAAATGGTTATGTTAACTACCCCTATGTACTCTGCCTCGGCTGAATATAGAGAAATCACAACTTGCTTCTTGCTCGACCAACAGATAGGCCCAAAACCAAGAATAAGTGAGTAACCAGATGTGGACTTGCGATCAATGCTATCGCCGACCTAGTTGGAATTAGTAAACCCAATGAGAACTAATGTAGATTTTGCTTCATAGTGAATCGCAAAGGTGATGGTGCCCTATATGTATCGAAGGATATGCTTTGCATCTTTCCAATGTAGCTCATGCAACTCCTGCATGAACCTGGAAACTACACCAACTTCATATGAGAGGTTTGGTCTGGAGTGTGTGAGATACAACAAGCTCCCCACTAGTTGTCTGTACAGTGTGCCTTCAACCAGGAGAGTCTCCCCACCATCCTCAAGTTTGACTCCTGATAGGAAAGGAATCAGGGAAGACTTGTAGTATGTCATGTGAAATCTCTCAAGGAGATCTTGTGCATACTTGGCTTGAGACAATTTGATGCCTAATGCATCATGACTGATCTCAAGTCCAAGGAAGAAGTGTATCGGACCCATGTCCTTCATCAAAATCCTGTCATGAAGAATCCTCTTGACTACAACAATCGCTGAAGTTGAGCAACCAGTGGTCAACAAATCATCGACATACATAACTAAAAGTAGAAGTGAATCATTCGTCTTGATCATGTATACATTTAGGTCTGATTTACAATGTACAAATTTCTGTGACAATAGGTAGGAGTCCATCTTGTCATGCCATGCCCTCAGAGCCTATTTGAGACCATAAAGTGACTTCTTCAGTCGACAGACCAAAGATGAGTCCTCAATAAATCTTTGGGGCTGCTCCATGTAGATCTCCTCAGAGAGATAACCGTGAAGAAATGCATTCTTCATGTCCATTTGATGGACTTCGCATCCCTTGGCCTCCACAATAGCAAGTTCCAATCATATGGAATCCATCTTCGCTACTAGAGTGAAGGTCTCATCATAGTCAATACCATGAACCTACTGAAAGCCTTTCGTGACAAGCCTAGATTTGTATTTGTTTATCTATCCATCTGCTGCACTCTTGGTCCTGTAGACCCATCTGCATCTGACAAGTTTCCTCCCAAAAGGAAGGGGAACCAGATCCCAAGTCTGGTTCTCGAGGAGGGAGTTGTACTCCTCCTGCATGGCGGATTCCCAAAAGGGATTTCCAGCAGCCTCGCCATAAGACTGTGGATTTGAAGAATGAACCAAGAAAATATGCCTCGAAGGAAATGGTTCAGTGGCAGTGAGTGCAACAGGAGGCTCCTCGAAATCAGATCGATTCCTCCTAGTATCGGTTGGATCACCGACTATATCCCCTGCATCCTCAAGAGTAGTTTGTGCCCACTTGGGCCTCTGCTCTAGCTCTACAACTACATATGGATGATTTGACTCTGCATCTGAATGTACTGACTCTGAATATGAATCTGAATCATCTGAGTCGTCTAAATCAGAACTCTCATCTGAAGAAGATTCAGCATGTGCATGCTCATCATCTTGGACAGGTGAAAGAGTGAAGGTGTCTGCATGCGGCCGCTGAGGTACATGGGAGACACTTTTCTTGAATTGGATACTAAGCTCAATGATGAGTCGGTCTGAGGAAATATCAATAAGCCTATATCCCTTCACACCATTAGGGTATCCAACAAAAATGCACTCAGTGCTATGTGGATCAAGTGCCTTCCTCTTTTCAGAGGGAATCTGGGCCCATGCACGAGAACCAAAAATGTGAAAGTGGGTCACTTCTGGTTTGAGGCTGCTCCAAGCCTCGTAGGGTGTCTTATCCTTGAAAGATCTATGAGGAGATCAGTTTTGGATGTAAGTTTCACAGTTAAGTGCTTCGGCCCATAGTCTCTGTGGTAGTGACTTTGCATGCAACATGCAAGATGCAATATCCTTTAGAGATCTATTTTTCTACTCAGCAACTTTGTTTTGCTGCAGAGTGTAGGGAACTGTATGTTGCAACTGAATCCTACCTCATGGAAAAGATTATGGATCTCATGATTTACATACTCTCTCCCATTATCAGTTCAAAGAACTTTGATCTTCTTTCCAGACTGTGTCTCAACCAAGGCTTTGAAATATTTGAGGTGTTGAAAGACCTCGGATTTTTTCCTGAGAAAGTAGATCCATGTAAAACGTGAGAAATTGTCAACAAAAATGAGAACAAACCTCACTTTTCTGATCGATGGATGTGGAAAAGGACCCATGAGGTCATTGTGGATCATATCTAAAGGTGCGGAAGCTCGTTGAGACTTTCCTTTGTTGAATTTCTATTGAGGGTGTTTTCCGAGAACACATCCCTCACATAATCCCTTGGAGAAATGGATGTCTGGTAGACTATCAACTAATATGTGCTTTCTAAGTTGTTGCATGTATCTGAAATTCAAATGTCCAAACCTTTCGTGCCATATCCTACTACTTTCATCAGCATGAGTAAGCAGTAAAGAAAAATCAAGTTCAATGAATTTAGAAAATGTATACAATCTAGATTGATGATTTACCTCACTGGTAGCAACCCTGGAGTTGGTTTGCATGTCATATATGTCCATGGAATTTGATGTGAATATTAATTTCTTTCCAGTGCTGGAATTCATGATTTGATACACAGAGAGAAGGTTGACAGAAAGCTTGGGAACATGCAACACGTTCTCGAAGCTTCCATTGGTGAGTTCAATCCTTCCTTTTCCAGTGACTTCGACATAAGAGTTCTCCCCCATCATAATAGGAGGACCTTTGCATGCATCCAAAGAAGAAGAAACTTCTTCTGAGGCATCCATGTGATTTGATGCTCCTAAATCTATGATCCAGACATTGGGAGAGGAGTTGATTGCAATCAAGGCATGGCTAGAATTGCCTTTCTTGGAATTCGGATATTTTGGCTTCTTCTTCTTGGAACCCTCTGGAATGCAATCCAAGCTTGTTTTAATGAAGTATTTGAGACACCAGATCCATTTTCTTTTGCATGCATGTGGATTCTGGATGGAATCCTTTGTGACAGTACGAGCATTTCTCCCCTTTTCTACCCTTTTCTCCTTTGGATCTGGAGGCATCGGTGAAGGGTTTTGTGTACCCTTCCTTCTTTGAATGTGCATGATCTTTGCATTTATATTTATCTTTAGATTTATGATATTTGTGGCTGACATCATACATAGTGAGTGCATGCGACCTTGGGCCTTTGATTTCACCCATGTTGATGAGCTTGGTTTTCTCTTGTGTCAAGGATTCGATAAAGTCCTCAAGGGAAGGAATCTTCCAGGTGGCTCCAGAGGTGAATCTTATAGTATGGAATGTAGATATGAATAGAGATAATTCAGGACCAATCTTGGAGAGAATGGTGAGAACCACTTGTTTCTCATCCGTCGATTTATCAACCCCGCAATCTTTGAGTTGCGAAAGTAAATCCTTGAATTTTGAAAATAAATCTTGGATATTGTCGAAGAATTTTGGATCCAGTGTGAGAAGCCCCACCTACAGAATGTGTCCCCTCATCCCATCCTATTTTCCAAAGATCCCTTCCAGGATGGTCCAGGCTTCATTGGGAGTCTTACAGGAAGATATATGAAAAAGGAGATCTGTAGAAATAAGACTGCAAATTGTTTCAAGTGCCTCATCCATGCGATTTAAGTACTTAGATTTTTCTATGGCTGATGTTAGCTCTATATATGTATTCATGGTTAACCTATACAACCCTCTATATCGAAGATGTATATCCATTTTCTCCTTCCATGCAAAATAGTTGTAAGGTGTAAGAATGCATTTGTTTTGGAATTCCATCTTTCCGCTATCTTCAATCTTTTGTACCTGCAATTTTTTTTTTTGTAGCTTTTGCTTAGCATTCCATTGGCTCTAATACCATGTAAATGTATTGAACCTACATAGAATATATATATCTAAAAAATAATACACACATTTGCAGAGAGAATTGGAGAAATAAGAAGAAGGAGAGAAAGAATGGAAGAATTCTCATTAACCGTTATCAATAATGAATAATTTACATATGATATACTATGTATATCTCAATGAGTTTGAATTGAGGTGAACCAAGTCACCATAGTGGTGGTCTATATTGATATGGACACACATCAATAGTTACAAGAGTGAACTTCCACCTATTCTAGTCTCTTAGGCAGTTACGGGAGTGAACTATCACCTAGTTGAGTTAACTAGTCAACTAGTCTTCAGTTATCCGACTGAACATAGAGTAGTGAGGAGTTAACTCAAGGAATCAAGGATAATGCACCACTCTGGTGATGATACCAAGGCAAGGTTGAATTAGCATCGTGATTATCCCAATGTTGCATGGTGATGATCCCAATGCAACATCTAAACTCAACTCAACTAGTCAAACTGAAGTGTCAACTGAAAGAGAATATTCTTCAAGTGGAATATTCTCCCCTAAAATATAGGAGACTGGATAATGACTAATTATGAATAATAAAAAAGGAATAACCTTAGGAAAAAAAAATCCTAGGTGTGTGTGAAGTAACTCCAACAATATTGACGAGTCATAGTTGATGATTACTTGACACATGATTGGTACATACTAGGTACATGGTTGGTTTCACTTGTTTATGGTATAGGTTGATTACAGATTGTTTGGTATAGGTTGGTGCATGGTTGATGCACATGTTTATCGTACAGGTTGAGGTATAGGTTGATGCATGGTTCAGGTTTATTGGTACATTTTTACAGCGGTATATCTCACAGTGATAGTGTGACAGTGGTTCCATCATTCTACTTCTACTTCAGGGAAGTTAGATGGGGCAAGAATAGGTGGTTGTAGCCACCTTCGGGTTGTAGCCTCCTTCTGGTTGTAGCTAGAGAATTGGGGAGTTGGAGCTTCCCTCAGGTTGTAGCCTGATAAACTAGGGAGTTGGAGCCTCCTTCCAGTTGCAGCTGGAAAACAAAGGAAGTTGGTGCTTCCAATGAATGTAATTCTTCAAGACATATAAGATAAATCATTCCATGGTTTTCTCCCACTTTGGGTTTCCACATAAAACACTGGTGTACTATGTATGTGTATGATTTTTCATTTGTTCATTGCTTATTTACTCTGCAGTTATTGGTGATAATGATACATTGATATAACACTTGTATTATATGGTTAAAAAGGATTAAATTGACCTATTATTGATTCACCCCCCCCCCCCTTCTTAGTAATCCAACAATTGGTATCAGAGTAGGTTCCTTCAGGAAATAGTTTAACCACTGGAAGGAGATCATGGATTATTCTGAGAATGGAGTACCAATGTTTAATGGTCAAA
>ML782191.1:132792-160801 GCA_009831015.1 Picea engelmannii
CAATGGAGTTTCCTTTTATGTTTTTTCAGACTCTCTAAATATGAAAAATCACCGAGCTTCCCTTCTGTGGGCTCGTTAAACTTACATTGAAGGACGTTACCATTGTGTGTTCTGTCATCTGCATTTGCATCCTTTACCCATCATCCTAGTAACAGTTTGTGTCTGTGTTTTAACACCTTTGGCCACTGGAGGATTTTTCCGAGTATCATTTCCTAGAACATCAGTCTTGTCCTTGTACCTTGAACTTGTATGTTTGCGATCCTCGTTCCTCCCTTGTAACGTAATATTCTTTTATTCTTTTTCCAAATCAACAAAAAGAGCAAAAAAAAAATCAAATATACCCCAAAAAGAGGATGGGAAAAGTATTTTCTTTGTTGGCAGCATTATGAGTCGCCCTTGGATAAAGCACATCTATTCGTTTGATGCATCAGACTATGGGATGTAGTACGGCCTTAGGAAGCTTTGCTCGTTACAGAGTTGTGTCCTCCACCGTTTGGTTACTCTTCCAAACATATGGAGAGTTTGCGTTGCCTCCTGCTTCGTAGACTTATGATTAAAAAATATGTTGCCCGAGTCTTATCACTTGTCGTGCTATTGTCCAAGGGAAGTTTGTTACTTAGCCTAAGTCAGCCATTCTGCAATATGTCTCTTGTCCACATACTCGGCCATCCTGAACGTCCAATCAAGTCTTTGTTCGAAATCAGAAAAGATTATCAAGTCCAAAACCAAAGAGCCGTCGAAGACCTCTGGGTAGTGCAGTCGTACCTTCATCTTACACTCCTACCCGAGTTTAGAAGATTTTGAAGTTGTTGCTCGAGCTCTGAAGTACAGCCATCAGGCCAAGACAACTTCTGAGAGATGGATACTTCCTATGTATATCTTTCTAATTTCAAGATGTAGCTCCGCTGTGTATTGTTCGCGGGTACTCTTTATAGTTATTTGACATGGATCTATAGTGTATTTGATTGGTAGCCATGGTTCTGATTTATCCCGAGCATGGGTATGCCCGCCTTGGTGAGACATTTGACATTTTTTGCAGACGGCACTTCCTGATCCTGATTCCTGGGCTCACTCATTCAGCATCTCAGTACAGATTGGTAAAGAATTGGTAATATATTTCGGCCATCAAATGCTCTTCTGACCTCACACATTAGGGGGCATCTGTTATAACCCTAAAATGCATCACACAGGTTTACCTGGCATCAGGCCAACTCATGCCTCTTCCTAGCCAAAGCCATGTTGAACAAATCCTCAAAAAACCACTTAAATCAAGGGACCCGCGCCCTAACATTTCACTGGGCGTGGGTGACCACTTGCTGACCTTCTACTGCACGCGGGTATCCGTGGGCTAACCCATTACAGCCTGCGGGTACCTAACAAAGCAAAAAATCAGGAAAGTTTCCACCGGGACACGAGGATTTTTGTCAGTTAACTGGAACTCTTTGCCATGCATGGCCGAGAGTTCGCCTAAAACCCTAGCTCCTTCTAGCCTATAAAAGGAGGGGTAGGGGTACTATTCAAAGGAGGAAAAAATCATAGCAAAGAAAATCTGCCAAATTGCCAAGTCAGTTTTGTCCCAACCCTTTAGCCTTGCCTCAGGCTTTAGGAGGAACTCAAACAGCAGCAGTTGGAGGACAAAAAGAAGAGGAGGAACCCAGGATCAGGATCGAGGAACGGTCGTCGATCTCAGAAATCATTGTAAATTGGTTCATATTGAGATTAATGAAAAAGATACTTTTCCCGTCCCGAATACATGAGTCTCATATGTGTTATTTGATTTATGTTTTATCTCTAAACCCCTAGTAGATCAGTAGCATTCATGCATAGTTTTGTCTTGATTGTAGGAAGCTTTGTGGAAGGAGCAACAACAGCAAGGAGATAACAACTCAACGGAGGATCTACTTCAACCGTCGATAAATAGTTAGTTCATTCTTCCCGTGTTTGCTTGAGAAGAGGGGTTGAGATTTTGGGTAGAAGGTTAAAAGTTAAATCTTAAGGGTCATGATCTGCGTATAAGTTTAGAGCCCTAGCTTATTAGTCCATAGGGTAGAATACCCCACAACAATTTTCCCCAAAACCATCAAACCCTTCTTAAAGGTCAATCCCCCTATTTATAAAGAATCACTAACTAAAAATATCTTCTACAAGTTTGTGTTAAGTAAAAAAAAAGGTTGCCACGTGGATATTGATCTCTTTGTTCTCTGGAAATCATCTCATGGTTCTACTAGAGTGGATGAATCTTCTCTTATTTTGACCACTTGACAAAGAGATCCTCACATGTGCTAGCATACGATAATCTGTGTTGGTCCATCGGGGCTGAAAGGGTTTCCTTCACTTCTATTGAATGTTCTCTATATTTGTTGACTTTGGCACTTAAACACTGTAGAACTGCATGAGACTTGATCAGATGTTCCATAAAATTCTATATTTGACCTGGTGTCATGATTACCACCTGTGATATCTCCACTTCCCATGTTGAGTCCTATTCTACATGTCATTTGACTATGTCATGCAAGTCGACAAAGTCTTCGGGGGAGTCGAACTCTGGGAGTCCAATGTCTTTCATCTCCCAGTTGATATTTTCCCAAATTATCTCGCACTTAGCCCACCTCTTTTGTATCTCTTGCTGAGATTCCTAGGCCATACTTACCTAGTATTCATTTTCTTTCCTGATCCGGGCGATGATGCTATCCATCAGTGATCCAGATTATTTTCGGCACGAAATGAGAGTGGATATATAATAAGGAAATGCACAGAGATATTGTAGATATTAAATAATATAACAGAAATGTATCAGAGATGCAACCATAAACATAGATATATAGTAATACACGATTTCTATTAATCAAAGAAATGTACAGAGACTGTAAAAATATAGAGTGAAAGACTTGCTAGAATGGTGGCAGCTTATCTCTGAGAAGCGATGTGACGGCTACTTGCATTCGCAAGAAGATGATTACAATGAGGCTCTAGAGGAATTTTTACAATAAACAGGAATGCCAAAATTCCTAGACATCCAAAAACCTAACCCTAGGTGATGAAGTGCCAAAAGTCATGTGGGCCCCGTTTGGGTAAGTTAGTACATCAACTTCCTAGGGTCGTAACTTTTGCATACGATCTTCGTTTTAGGCGTATGATAGCTCGTTGGAAAGGTATTGTCGAGGAGATTCATTTTGGGGGCTCAATAATTCCTTTGGATATCATTTAGAACATCTATCTAGAAAAACCTTCATTTAGGCCCTCAAAATGGCCCCGAAAGTTAAAGCCTGCTAAAAATAGTAAATTGCCAAAATTGCCAGAAAACTGTTTTGAGCCGGTCAGAAAAGGTGGGTGGCCACCGATATCCACCTGGATCAATCCTCCCTCCTTAGGAAGCAATGGTCTCCATTGCATTGAGTTTTCAGGGGAGAGGGAAAAGCGTTTGTTGGATCTGCATCTGGGTGAGCTGTTTGTATTGTTGGAGATGTCGCGCTGCTTAGTTTGTGGAAGTCTGTCATGAACCTGTTGAACTTGAGGTTGTTCAACAAGTCGAGATACATGAGAGGAAGGTGTGCAGAAGGAATTTTTGTGCTTTGTTGTAACCTTGTCGACCTGCTTCTATTGGATAGAAGGTGCAGGGGGTGAAACTGTAGTGGTTGCAATGTCCTTCTGTTCCCCTTTTGAATAGATTGTGAAGAAACTGAATTTTGCAGTATGAGATACTACCTTGCGAAACTTTTTAGGTGGAACAATAGTTGGAACTACCTCTGGTATTCTGTAGAGATGACCCCCCAAAGTAACAATGAAACTATGGGGTCGAGACTCATAAACATCATGGCACTTCCACATATATGGTTGGCCCAAGAGAACATCATAGACATCCAGTGGGGAAACATCACATAATACCTCATCCTTGAAGGGCTGGATGTCATATGACAATCGACATTGTTGACTGACACAGAGATCTCGTCCTTGGCGAAGCCACCTGATGTTGTATGGCTGCGGGTGTGGTGTTGTCGACAATCCCAACTGTTTGAAGACCTCTACTAAGATGAGGTTCTTCTGGCTTCCACTATCAACAATAAAATGTAGCGGGGTCCCCTTCACCCACATCTGTGAATGAAAACGACACTCCCCCTCTTCAGGATCTGTTGGTTCTTCTGGTTGAATTGTTGCGGTCGCGACAATAGCAGTGGGGTATGCGTCAATGATCTGTCCTTTACCAGTATTTTCATAATCGTATTCTAAATCAGGGTTCGGCTCCTTGTCTTTGATATCAACCACCAATGACTTTTTTGAGTGACATTCATCGGTGTTGTGCCAAGGGATTTTGTGGAAATCACACCATTTTCCGGTGTCCTTCTTTGTCTTCCCGTGACCCTTCTTTTCTTATGTCTTGGACTGGTTTTCAGGAGACTGTTTTTTAGGGCCATCTTTTTCATACTTTGGTTGTCGTGGATTTACAGACCCAAATTTCTGTTTGTTCTAGTGCTTAAATTTTTTCTCAATTTTAACAGCATATCGATCAGCAGCACCGAGTGATGAAATGTCTAGAAAATCTATTTCAGTCTGGATGTATCTGTGTAGAGCCCCATGGTATTTCAACACAAAATGTCGCTCGGAGTATTTGATACCCATATTGGTGCACAAGGTATGGAAGGTATTGGTGAACTCCAAAACTGCTTGGCCCCTCTCTTGCCACAGTGTGGTCCATCTCATGTACTGGTCCTCATAGTTTCCAATAGGGTAATACTGTTCTTTTACTGCATCCAAAAAAAAATCCCAAGTGGGATCGGCCCCATATATTCTAGACTCCTCTGTGGAAATTTGATCCTAGTAAGTTTCCCACCAATGTTTGACATGAGGGAGAGCTTTAAGGAGTGCAAAGGTGATCTTTTCTTTGTCGAAAAAATTGTGAACAAAGAAATAACCTTCTAGCAGAGTTAACCATTTTTCTAGGGCTTCTGCATCTATCTGTCCTTCAAATACAGGAATATCAAAATTAACTTGTACCTTGAAAGGAGAGGTCCCTCCAAAGTGGCCACTTGATGAAGATGTTCTTTATGCTATCAATGGGCGTTGAAGGATGTGGGTAAAATTCTCCATCATTTCGTCCCTCTGTCGCATGAGAGCTTGCTCAAGCAACAAATTGATAGGATCGTCTGCTCCATCATGTTTGTTTTCTTCCACCATTGAGGGTTTCTTGGGTGTGTGAGAGCGATTTTCTTCAAGAGAGACAATCTCGAGACCCAAATTGCTATACTCAGACCTCGTCGGGGACATGCACTGAAAAAACGATCAAGAGCAGCCTGCTCTGATACCACTGATCCAGATTGTTTTCGGCACGAAATGAGAGCGGAGATATAATAAATAAATGCATAAAGATATTGCAGATATTCAATAATATAATATAAATGTATCAGAGATGCAACCATACACACAAATATAAAGTAATACACAATTTCTATTAATGAAAGAAATGTACAGAGACTGTAAAAATACAAAGTGAAAGACTCGCTAGAATGGTGGCAACTTATCTCTGAGAAGAGATGTGACGACTACTCGCATTCACAAGAACATGATTACAATGAGGCTCTAGAGGCCCTTTTACAATAAACAAGAATTCCAAAAGTCCTAGACATCCAAAAACCTAACCCTAGGAGATGAAGTGCCAAAAGTCATGTCGGCCCCATTTGGGTAAGTTAGTACATCAACTTTCCAGGGTCGTAACTTTTGCATACGATCTCCGTTTTAGGCATATGATAGTCGAGGAGATTAATTTTGGGGGCTCAATCATGCCTTTACATGTCATTGAGAACATTGATCTCGAAAAACCTTCATTTAGGCCCTCAAAATGGCCCTGGAGGTTAAAACCTTCTAAAAAAAGTAAATTGCCAAAATTGCTAGAAAATTGTTTTGAGCCAGTTGGAAAAGGTGGGTGGCCACCAATATCCACCTAGATCAATCCTCCCTCCTTAGGAAGAAATGGTCTCCATTGCGTTGAGTTCCTGGGAGAGAGGGAAAAGTGTTTGCTAGATCCACATTTGGGTGAGTTGCTTCTATTGCTAGAGACATCGCACTGCTTAGTTTGTGGAAGTCTGTCATGAACCTATTGAAGTTGAGGCTGTTCAACAAGTCGAGCTACATGAGAGGAAGGTGTACAGAAGGAATTTTTGTGCTTTGCTGCAACCTTGTCGACCTGCTTCTATTGGATAGAAGGTGCAGGGGGTGAAACTATAGTGGTTGCAATGTCCTTCTGTTCCCCTTTCGAACAGATTGTGAAGAAGCTGAATTTTGCAGTATGAGATACTAACTTGCGGCACTTTTTAGGTGGAACAATAGTTGGAACTACCTCTGGTATTCTGTAGAGATGACCCCCAATATAAAAATGACACTACGGGGTCGAGACTCATCAACAGCATGGTGCTTCCACATATATGATTGGCCCAAGAGAACATCACAGACATCCAGTGGGGAAACATCACATAATACCTCATCCTTGAAGGGCTGGATGTCGTATGACAATCAAAGATGTTGGCTGACACAAAGATCTCGTCCTTGGCGAAGCCACCTGATGTTTTATGGCTACAGGTGTGGTGTTTTCGACAATCCCAACTATTTGATGACCTCTGCTGAGATAAGGTTCTTCTGGCTTCCGCTATCAATAATAAAATGCAGCGGGGTCCCCTTCACCCACATCTGTGAATGAAAAAGGTGCTCCCCCTCTTCAATATCTGTTGGTTTTGCTGGTTGAATTGCTGCGGTCACGACAATAGCAGTGGGGCCTGCGTCAATGATCTGTCCTTTACCAGTATTTTCATAATCATATTCTAAATCAGGGTTCAGCTCCTTGTCTTTGATCTCGGCCACCAATGACTATTTTGAGCGACATTCATCGGTGTTGTGCCAAGGGATTTTGTGGAAATCACACCATTTTTTGGTGTCCTTCTTTGTCTTCTCGTGACCCTTATTTTCCTATGTCTTGGACTAGTTTTCAGGAGACTGTTTGTTAGGGATGTCTTTGTCATAATTTGGTTGTTGCGGATTTACAGAACTGAATTACCGTTTGTTCTGGTGCTTAAATTTCTGCTCAATTTTAATAGCATATCGATAAGTAGCACCGAGTGATGAGATGTCCAGAAAATCCATTTTAGTCTGGATGTATCTGTGTAGAGCCCCATGGTTTTAGCACCAAATGTCGCTCGGAGTCTTTGATACCTAGCTTGGTGCGCAAGGTATGGAAGGTATTGGTGAACTTCGAAACTGCTTGGCCCCTCTCTTGCCACAGTGTGGTCCATCTCATGTAATGGTCATCATAGTTGCTAATAGGGTATTACTGTTCTTTTACCGCATCCACAAAAAAATCCCAAGTGGGATCGACCCCATATATTCTAGACTCCTCTATGGAACTTTGCTCCCAGTAAGTTTCCCACCAATGTTTGACACGAGGGAGAGCTTTAAGGAGTGCGAAGGTCATCTTTTCTTTGTCGAAAAAATTGTGAACAGAGAAATAACCTTTTAGCAGAGTTAACCATTTTTCTAGGGCTTCTGCATCTATCTGTCCTTCAAATACAAGAATATCAAAATTAACTTGTACCTTGAAAAGCGAGGTGCCTCCAAAGTGGCCACTTGATGAAGATGTGCTTGATGCTATTGGCAGGCATTGAAGGATGTGGGAAAAATTCTCCATCATTTCATCCCTCTGTCGCGTGAGAGCTTGCTCAAGCAACAAATTGATAGGATTGTCTGCTCCGTCGTTTTTATTTTCTTCCGCCATTGAGGGTTTCTTGGGTGTGAGAGAGCGATTGTCTTCAAGAGAGACAAGCTCGAGACCCAACTTTCTATACTCGGACCTCGTCGGGGACATGCACTAAAAAAATGATCAAGAGCAGCCTGCTCTGATACCACTGATCTGGATTATTTTCCGCATGAAATGAGAGCAGAGATATAAAAAAGAAATGCACAGAGATATTGCAGATATTCAATAATATAACAAAAATGTATCAGAGATGCAACCATAAACACATATATACAGTAATAAATGATTTATATTAATCAAAGAAATGTACAGAGACTGTAAAAATATAGAGTGAAAGACTCGCTAGAATGGTGGCAGCTTATCTTTGAGAAGAGATGTGAGGGCTACTGGCATTCGCAAGAAGATGATTACAATGAGGCTTTAGAGGCATTTTTACAATAAACAGGAATGCAAAAAGTCCTAGACATCCAAAAACCTAACCCTAGGAGATGAAGTGCCAAAAGTCATGTGGGCCCCGTTTGGGTAAGTTAGTACATCAACTTCCTAGGGTTGTAACTTTTGTATACGATCTCCATTTTATGCGTATGATAGCTCATTGGAAATGTATTGTCGAGGAGATTCATTTTGGGGGCTCAATCATGCCTTCAGATGTCATTGAGAACCTCGATCTCGAAAAACCTTCATTTAGGCCCTCAAAATGGCCCCAGAAGTTAAAACCTGCTAAAAATAGTAAATTGCCAAAATTGCCAGAAAATTATTTTGATCCAGTCAGAAAAGGTGGGTGGTCACCGATATCCACCTGGATCAATTAGCACTCGAATTCCATGCTCCTTCTTGTCTCGACCCTTCTGTACTGTGCTGATGTAATCAATTCATTATATATCTCGGTATGCCTTTTCATACCATCTCTCCATGTCCTTACAGGTTTCCAGTGCCATAAGGGTATCTTCTTGATAATCAGATACACATGTAGTGAAGATATGTATTTCTCTTGTGACCTTTTCATATGCATATTGGAACTCACTCTTCAAAACAAATGCGGCATGCATCGATTCTTGATAATATTTTTCCAGATGGCACAGATGGTCTAGCTTCTTATGCGTGGTGACCAATCCATTTTCATCTCACTTTTCTCAATCTAGCATGGCATCAGTGATAGCCATCCCTACGTCGATGAGCTCAGATGTCTTTGTGTTTTTTGTGTTGAGCAACTTCTCCTCTGTGGTGATGAGAATCGAGCTATCCAGCGTGAGTATTATTTTATTAGTGTTCCTCCTAATGATGTATTTCCTCTTCTCATCATAATAAATCACATGTATATTGGTGACCTCATCAATAGGCTTAGGAATTTGTTGTTCTGCCCAGGTCAGAGTGTTTCCCAAGCTTCCTTTCATATGTATTTTCTCTAGGACTGATACTTGTACTTCTTTGACAGGGGAAACTTCCATATGTTCTAATGGTGCACCCTTTGTCTTGTGTTCATTATCTGGTGAGGTATCAACCAAAATTGAAGAGACAATGATAGGCTTAATACTTACTTGGTGATTGGTTGTTGAGGTGTCGATCTCTGGTTGTTGCAATTCCTCTTTTTTTCCACCTGAACCTAACTCATCCTTGGAGTTTTATTTTGGGGTCCCCGATAGGTCGAGAAGCTAAGTGTTTAAGATACTTTAAACCTCATGGTCACCCTGAAGAGGGTTTGGAATTGATGCAACGGGAATTGGAGCAGATTTTCCCCTTTGTTTTTTCTCCCCTGTAATTGGTATCAAAGTTATAAGCGAGACCTCTGAACTCTCTTCATTGTCGTAGATATTTATTAGATTAAAAATGGTATTAGGGACACCGGTTTAACCTGGTGATATTGGAATCTCATCCTGGGTTGGAATGGTCACCAAAGATCTAGCATGTGGTGATGGAACTCTGGGATTTTCCAGACCGATGGTTTCCTCTAATGGGGTTGAATCTGAGCCATTTAGCTCCTCTTTGACGTTGCTTAGGTTGGTCGGGGTGATATTAATCATTTCTACTAGTTGAGGATCGTTATCTAGTTGTTGGATGACTCTTTGGGCTTCCTCTAATAACAATATTCCCCTCCTTTGTGCCTATGTAGCTTCTGTTACTCCGTTTTCTTCTCTAACCCTGAGATATTCTTGAGCATTTTGTTCTATCACTTTGACTTGCTCATCCATACTCATAGCTTTGAACCTAGTCATGTTCAAGTTATATTTTCTCTGTATTACCTCATCCCAATCCTGAGCACATTCTGTAAACATATCATCTTCAAAATTGTCATGTGTGTATGGCCAACAGGAAGAGAACTGTGACGCATACTTGAGAACTAGGCCTTTAGGGTCATTCTTGTGAAATCGTCCTGTCGGGAACCTATATTCTAGCTGGATCAAAACCTCTTGTTTAGATTTTGTATTATCCTTTACTATGAAAATCCCTACATGGAAACCATAGGGTATGAACGCTCGTTTCTTGTCCTTAACCAAAGTGGCATTATATCCTTGCAGGATGGTCTAGTAACACATGTATCCTACTACGAGCCAGTCTGGGATGTGAGAAGGGAATAAAAGTGGTGTGTCGGTGGCCCCGAATACCCTGATATAAGTTGTGGTTTCATTTAGGTACCATTGGCCTACTTTTGAAATCATTTTCTTGGTCACTGCACACAGTCTTGGGAATTCTTTTTTGAAAATAATGAAATAAACTTGAGCTATGAATTCATCGCAAATGGGAGCATACGATTTCTTGTACCTATTTTCCCAGAGGATTTTGAAGTAGACATGTACATATATTTTCATGACGTGCCAACTCAAATTGATGATGGCGAAGACATTCCTCACCCAGATCGCGCCTAGCAGATATGAAGCCATGTGAAAAGTGAGCACTTATCCCTCCTTTGGTGTCTGAGCCTGCAATATACTGGTGATCAATTGCATGGAGATGATTTCTCCCCAGTTGAAGCTACTCTTGTAAATATCCACAGTGTATTATAGGGGCATCCATGCCTCTAAGAACTTAGAGCAATCCTTTTACTCGAATAATTGACAAATTAAAGCCATTAAGTAGATATATGGATCCCTTAGATTTGTTGCCCATACCAGTCGTTTCTTTGGTTTGTAAATATCTTGTCCTCCTTCCACCAGGAGGCCATTAATTGGATGTTTTCATGGAATTCATAGAAATTCACCACGAAATTTGTGTTCAATCGCTCCTCTGGGTCCCTGATCTTATAATATTTCTGGACCTATGTTAGGAGAAAAACTCTGACACATCCGCCATTCTCATCATTGATTAGGCACCTCTGCGTGTTTTCATGACTGATTATCTAACCCAGATTCTCAATGCAAGGCAAGACTGGGGTTCGACAGGCTACCATATGCAAGAATGACTGTCGGATATTCAGAAAAACCTGGTCGTCGAGCACCCTTACATCCGGGTCGATGTGGGGAATAAACTCTGGGTAATATTCCCAGTTAACGTTTTTGAAAAAATCTCCCCATTGTGGGATAATCATCTTAAATCCAGTGGTTTCTTATGTATCACCAAAAGCATGGGGTGGATAAAATTCCTTCTTAGTGAATGTTTTGATGACTGGTTCCACTCTGGGAGAAAATTCCAACTGCCTCACAACGCTGGGAGAAGATCCTTCACCAATCTCTGCTTCCTTCAATTTTGGTGCCCTTGGCGAGCGTCTGGTCATTGGCTTCCCTGGAGGCATTTTTTCCTACAAAGAGAACAACTTTAGACATCGTGTTGCAGATAGAATGTCGATACATAAAAATGTGACCGCCGAAATGATAAAATTAACACATACCTCTTCTTCGCAGTATCTTAACGTGGACTTGAAATTATGAGAATCAAACACAACTCTTGAGACGCTCTCTTCACTTTTTCGTTTGATTTGGAAATGAGAAACGTTTGTGAATAATGTAGGTGTTCAAATTTTTCTTAGTGATTTAAACAAAGATAATACTTACCTTTGCGCATCAGTTATTCAATTCGGGATGTAGGTGCGGTTCTACAAAATCTTCCGCCAGATCCGCATTATGCTCGAGATTTAAATGCAGTCATAAGTTGGCGGCGCAGGCACAGGCTATAATGTGGTTCGTTGGTGATGTGAAATTTCCCTTGTTCGATCAACGCACGGGGTAGAAATGTATGCAGAGAGAAACATTAATTGGCTTACTAAATGGCATAATCTGATCTTATTTTTTGTCAAAAATGTCCCAACGTTTCGCTAATTTAAAGGGTCGATCGGGAATCGACACTTTTCTTTAGATAATGTTCGTTTATTTCTCTTGTAAAAAAATCTGACCCCAATCCATCTTACTGTATGACACTAATGTGGAAATTTTTACCTAGAAGTGTGACTACGACACGGGGAAACCTAAGATGACTTAGGATGAAACTAGGTCATATGAAATGTATACATAGAAAAGACACGTGGTGTTTGATATTGGCGTCTTCATTTAAGAGTGTTATTTGGAATCAGGGATTTTCATTAGATAAGCGTTCAAACAGGTCCTACCCTGTTGATGCCAAAAAAAGTATCAAGGATTGATGATTAGCGATAAGTTTAAACAAGTGTTCCCAGATTACCCCCTCGAAACTTGTCGATTCCGAAAATGCATCAAGGATCGGTGATCGGTGATGTGTCAATGAGGAAATTTTCCATGATTTAAATATTTGAGATTTCACCGACCCCAAACAAATGCATCAGTAATCTGCTATCGGAGGTTCATCATGGCCCATGTCAATGTTTATCCCTCTCATATTTCGTCGACACCGATGAGAAATCATCCATTTCCTGAATCGTTTTTGTGAATCAACCAGACCAAATCTACTCCATTTTTTTACCGATGTCGATGATACATCGGCGATCGACGATTATTGTTACTATGTGTTCCTTTTACTTGCTCGGATTTTGTTGACGCCGAACATAAGCGCGTGGGTCAGAATTTTAGCTACATATTCTTAGTTAAAATGCCAAGTTATTTTTAGACACAAAGGTTTCACTTTGTCAGGTTCAAATAAATCCAACTTGATCAATGATGAGACATGAAAACAAAATTAGTGATCCCTCCACAATGGACTCAATTCAGAAAGAAGAACAAAAGAAAACAAGTGGTACCCAAAAGAGAAAAAAAAATCATAAAAGCTTTTAGGGTGTGTTGAGTGCTCAACAGATGTCTCACCCGAAGTGTGGCCAAGACTATGTGATGGAGTGAGTTAAAGAGATTGTAGCATCATATATAGTCTTTCACTACTCAAAATCATATATTAATTCCCAAAGACATGCAAAGATAGTGAAAAAATACTAGATAACTAAGAAGGAATTAGTTTACAAAACACCAACATAGATATATTCACAACATAGTAGATCAACATAAAATAAATTTTAGGGCCCAAAACATTCATTTGTATTAGAAACCCATTCACGACACAAAAAATCAACTTAAAAGAAATTCTAGGGCTCAAAACATTCCATTGTATTAGTAGCTTCAATACCAAAATAATTATGCAACATAGTTCTCCAACACATTATGACTCAATACAGACCTAAAATCCTGTTGCGACTGGAATAGGAATACCGAAAAGGATCATTACAATTTCTAGATACGAATAAGATAACCCAATCCCAACTCAAACAACAACAACAAATATAATCTCTCTATATCTCATCAATACTGTAATATCTTAACCATTTTTTCGTTATATTTCCTTCTTATTTATACTTTTCCTTTACCGGTTCTTGGATTCCTTGTTCTTCTATCTTCTCATCTTACCATTGGCGCCCGATGATTTTGACCTTTTTCCACTTCTTTTTCAACTGGATCATGCCGCTTTTGACTGTGTTCGATGATTTTATGATTTTAGTTAGCTCTTGATGTGGTTAACTATTTTTTTTTCTTTTGAATCTTCCAACTGGCCCATGACGCTTTCCCAAAATTACAAAATTTTCAAATGAAGGGCCAAATAGGTCTTGACCACAACCATTGACTCTCCCTAAGTCAACCTTATGCTTCCTTACTGGGTCATCCTTCAAACGAAGGGCCCAACTCTGGGATGATACTCATTGCTTGCTCACAGAATATGCAATAGTTCTCTACATGATACTGCCACTTCCTTACCAAGATGGAATCTCCCACAACAAACCCTTTGGCCGCTGCCACATTCGGCTCCATAATCTTAGTGGCGAGCAATGTTTTTCATTCAGTATCCATAACTTAATCGATTTGATGCATTTGGACATATGCATCTTGCACTATAGGTCATAAGTATCTTAGCTCTTTTTTGGCTACTTGAGCTGCTTTGTATATGTTGGAATACCGAGAGGGGGAGTGAATCAATATTATGCAATATTTTACCACTTTTAATCATAACATGTAATCTTAAATTTATAAGAAATATATAATCAATATATCATGAGTAGTATCAATCAATATAAAATAAAAAATAACCACAAATACACAATACACCATAATTTACGTGGAAACCTAAATGGGAGAAAAAAATGGAATGATTTACTATATGTCAAATATTGCATTCATAGGAAGCACCGACTTCCAAATTCTCCATCACCAACTGGAAGGAGGCACCAACCCCCTGATTTATAGGCACCAACCCCCTTATTTATAGGCACCAACCTAAAGGAATATACACCTCCCTGAATTATCCAACTACAACTGGAAGGAGAATACGACCCTCTGATTTATAGGCTCCAACCTAAAGGAAGCTCCAACTCCCTGATTTCTCTCGCACCAACTGGAAGGAGGTTGAAACTCCCTTTCCTTGTCCTATCCTACCACCTTGAAATATAAGTGTAGAATCAAACTATCACTACCACTGATCAACCTATAACTTCCATTGTTGATCTAGGTGGATATCGGTGGCCACCCATCTTTTCTAGCTGGCTCAAAACAACTTTCTAACAATTTTGATAATTTACTATTTTTAGCAGTTTTTCGGGTCCTGAACTTCCAGAGCTGTTTTGAGGCCCTAAACGATGTTTTTTGGGGTATGTTGCAGTCGCAAAATTTCGTGATGATGTACTAACTTACCCAAATGGGGACCACATGACTTTTGGCGCTTCATCTCCTAGGGTTAGGTTTTTGGATGTTTAGAAAACTCTTGTTTATTGTAAAAAGGCATTGAGAGCCTCATTGTAATCAACTTCTTGTGAATGAGCGTATTTGTCACATCTCTTCTCAGAGATAAGCCACCACCATTCCAGCAAGCTTGTTTCCATTGCATTTTATAGTTTCCAACTTATTTCTTTATTGAATAGAAAACTAGTTTTACTGTATCTCTGTTATTTTGTGTTAAGCACCTGTTAATAATTTGTATTCATTTCATTCTACTCATAAAATCCAGATCAATTGTCCCTGATACATCAACCAATCTTTCACTATCATTGTCACATCAACCTGTAACTAATCATCCAACCTGTCACTATCCCTGTCACTATCTTTGTCACCATATCTATCATAGATATAACATTATAAACCAACTATAACCAGATCCACTCACATGAATGCCAAAACCATCACCATACCATGTACATCAACCATGTACTAGAACTTGTACCATAACATGTAGCTAAACCATATACCATATCACTCATGATATGTCTCAATCATGCCATACACCATATACCAAATATATAATCCAATGTATCCAAGATATGCCTCAAGCATATACCATACAGTAAACCATATAAAAAGTTCCCAATATGTGCCAATGTCTCAACAATATGCCTCAATTATGCACCATAAAAATCAAGATCATATACCAAGTATATGCCTCAAATATACTCCAATATCACAAAATGTGCCTATAACAATGAATCATAACAACCATACACAATGTACCAAGGATATGTCTCAAGTATGTATCAATATCACCAAGACATGAACATCATCCATATGGAACTATGTACCAAAAAGGGCCTCCAATACATGTGTTAATCATGTTCCATACCATCCATGATACAAGCCTCAAACAAACACATAAAAGGCATACCTTTACTCATGAAGAAGAACTGATACATACCATATCATAATTTGTAACCACCCTATTTTAATGGTCATAAATTGTTGCAACATGAACCAAGCATCCTTCTTCAAATATGGCTTAGCCTCTCTGGATAGATTCTTGTTATCACATAGGGCCTCACATGATAGGCACTAAACAACCCATGGGGGCGCCTCGTGGGACACCAGTAGCTTGACCGATGCGGGTCAACTAAATTAGGGTTCCTGAAAACCTTCCTTCTCTGCAACTCTGAGACTTTCACACTCATTTATTCCTTATATTTTCTTCCTTGTATGCACTATGAAAAGGTTTACCAAAATATCAATTGAAATATATATAAGCATTGAACTTGTGTTTAAAGATGAGAGGCTTCTTGAGTTGTATTTATACTTTTCCAAGTGACTTATTTTATTCACTTTAGGGTCAATCTGTAATTTATTGTTATAACAATTTTACCCTTTAATTAATGACTTGTAACTTATTGTTGCAACCATTTAGGGGCCTCTTAAACATTCTTTAGAGTGCCCAACTTAAATGCCCCATAACTCCTCAACCGTGAGGAACTACGTGATGTACCACCTACCGTTGGAAATGGCATGAAGAGGAATATCCATACATGAGGTTTTTGTATGTGATTGTAATGTTCTTTAGCCTCATTTTCCTCAGTCAACTTCGGGCCTCATTCCCACACCTATGGGTTTCTTATATACTTCTTCAAAACATCTTCATGTGAGGGCCATTCGTAAATATAGACCATAATGGGATCATTTTGGAGACTCCTTCAATTATACCCATTACTTATATAGGCTTCTAGATTTCCTCTAAAGTTGACATCAATGACAATAAATTTTCCAACAATATCCCCCTTTGGCATTGATGGAAACACTCATGCTCCCCCTGTGACCAATGCTCCCCTTGTCTGCATGCTTTTGTTATTTCTCCCCCTTGGACATCAATTGAAAAGGGTAACTCCCCCTGACAATATGCTTATGAACTTTCTCTCTTCTGATTTTTTTCCCATTGGTGCTTCCCGATGAAGTAAACCACTTACATATATAAAATCATTCATATTAATATTCCTTTATAATCTTTGCACAATTGATTTATCTTCACTTGTGTTCTGAGTAAACGAAAAAACGTGTAGATCACTGTGTAACATAAAATATTCCAAGTTTATGTAGAAGATACTCAAATATCTCTCTTGGGAGAGTTTTAGTGAAGATATCTAAAATATGTTCCTTTGTCCTAGTATACTCTAACTTGATATTATTTTCCATAACCTATTCCCGCAAAATGTGAAACTTGATTGAAATATGTTTGGTCTTGGAATGCATCACTGGATTCTTGGAGATACTGACTGCACTGGTATTTTCACAAAATATTGAAATGAGCTCATCATACTTCACTTGTATATCTTGTAGGGTTTGCTTCATCCATAGAACCTGAGTACAACATGTTTTTTCTTCAATGTATTTTTCTTCTGTTGTAGACAATGATACTCATGACTGCATCTTACGTAAGAAGTATACAGAAAATCACCCAAATAGAATTCTACTCCACTAGTACTTCTTCGATCATCAATGCTTCCTTCCCAATCTACATCTGTGTAGGTGACCATATTCATCTCATTCTCTTTTGTATACCACAATCTAAACTTTTTTGTTCCTTTATGATATTGGAAGATCCTTTTTACTACTAGAACATGAGTTTCCTTCAGTGCTACTTGAAATCCTACAAATTTTCCAACTGCTTGCATTAAATTTGGTCTTGAAATTGTCAAATGGAGCAGCTTTCCAATCATCAATTTATAGTCTTTGATATTCTTCCTTAGATTTATCGTCTTTTCTCAACTTGAAACACTTATAGTATTTGATATTCTTCCTTATATTTATCGGATCACTTATTGGTTTTCAATATTCCATTCCGAACTAATTCAACATTTATTTGATGTACTTGGTTTGGGAAATGAAAATTTCTTCATCCTTTTGAGATATCTAAAGTCCCAAAAAGAATTTCAATTCACCAAGTATTGACATTTCAAACTCATTATGCATGTCTTGGGAAAACTTCTTACTCATCATATCATCATCACTTCCAAATATAATGTCATCCACATATACTTCAATGATAAGTATGTTGTTTCTATCAACCTTTTGTTTAAGGTATTTTTCCTCCCTGACCTTAGTTCAAGTCACAACAGGGAAATACCAAATTCAGAATATAGAACCAATCCCCATCTATATCAATGCATACAATAAATAACTACTTTTATAAGGAGAGAAAGAGAAATAAAGAAGGTAAGGCCTCACACCTTGAATCCTTTGTTTGATGTCGATCCCTACTCTCACTTATTGAAGTGCTCCTTATATCTGTCGGAAGTAGCCTACAATAGGAAACCAATAACATGATGCTACAAGGTAGTTATACATTCAAATAGAATATATCATGTGCATGAATTAAAATCTATAGGAAATACATTGGCATATAACCACAATGAACCAATAAACACACAATAGGTGGGAAAGAGAACTCTTCTATTGACAACAATGTGAGAAAGGTAGTTACAAGATCATTCAACCTTCAATACTAGTTCGGAGACAACTACCTTGGGTTACTCCAAATACCTTGAAGAATCAACTCAGGGGGAGGGTCTTCCTTGAATAACCCAACAGGGATAGGAACACACCCTGTGGTTATAAAGAAAATGAAGGAACACTGGAAAAGAAGTTTCTAGGTATGGGATGCTACTCAGACAATGAAGGGGTATAGGGAAGCTTGCTAAATTTTGCTAGCATGATCTTTCACTGTAGTTATTCCTCTCATATATTCAAAAAATGGTGCATTTATACTATCCTTAAGAGGTTAAGTAGGTTTAATTTCATTTGGTATGGGTTTAGGGAGGTTGGGAAACAAGCCCAACCGAAAACCCTTCCCGAAAATGTGGAATTATTTTATTTTTCACATAGCTTTAGGGAATTTGTGGGCTGTAAGCTAGCAAGGCACATAATTCTGCATGTTGCAGAAGGGAAACCCGTGGATATAATAAAAAGTCATGATTTTTAAGTGACTTTGATGAGGGAAGTTGGGATTTTTATTAGAAATCTAGGGAAAAGGGTTGGGCCATGTCACAAATGCATAGATGTGGCAATTTTTGCTATAATAGATGCCCCCTAATGTGTGAGTTCAGAAGGAAAATTGATGGATGAACATTATCATTGATCCAAAAACATAAATCATCAGCCAAAATCAAGTAAGAGTATTCTTTCGGCATACCATGTGGTCTGAATTTTTTATCGCAACCCGAAGGAGTAATTGTCTGACTTGGTGAATATTTTTATCCCAATTAAGAGTAGTCTCTAAACCAGCCATCAGTGTTTTCCAAAAGTTGGAAGTAAATTTAGTGTCTCTGTCAGACATGATCTCTTTCAACATACCATGTAGTCTGAATCTCTCCTTCATAAATACCTGGGCGATGTCTATTGCCTTGCAAGTCGACTTGACGGGGATAAAATGAGTGGACTTGCTCAATTTATCCACCACTACCATGATGGCGTCATTCTGCTTGGTTGAGGTTGGTAATCCGGTGATGAAATCAATGGAGATGGTTTCCCATTTCCATTTTGGGATTGGTAGAGGTTGTAATAATCCTATTGGGTGTTGGTGTTTTGCTTTTACTTGTTGGCATTCTATGCATTTGGCTAGGTACTCGGCTATGTCCTTCTTCAATCTAGGCCAATAGAATTGTTTCCTGGTGGCCATGATCATATTTTTATATCTTGGATGACCAGTATAGGGTATTTTATGTAGTTCATCCAGTATGAACCTCTTCAAGTTGTCACAATCTGGGATATACAATCTGCTTTGGTAAGTGAGCAGACCTCCTTCCATCATCTGGTAGCCTCCATACTTTATCCCTGTGGGTTCTTTCTGTAGATATGAGGTCACGGTCTGGAAGAATGTGTCTATCTCTTGTGCATTCCTAACTCTTTCTTTGACATCCATCTCGCAAGTGCTCACCGCGGCCAGGGAAATTGTTTTCATGCTTCTGCTAAGGGCATCCGCCACCCTATTTTCTTTTCCTTTAATGTGTTTGATTTTGAAATCAAACTCGCTAAGGAGGGCCATCCACCTAGCTTGTCTGGTATTGAGATTCAGTTGGTAAAAAAGATATCACAATCCACAGTGATCTGTCATAAATAAAAATTTTCTTCCCAGGAGGTAATGCCTCCACATTTTCAAGGCATGCACTATGGCAGCCAGCTCTAGATCATGGGTCACATAGTTGAATTCGTGCTCATTCAATTTTTGGGATTCATAGCAGACCACACTTCCTCCTTGCATAAGGACTCCTCCGATCCCTTCCTTACAAGAATCTGTGCACACGAGGAAGTCGACTTTGGGATCGACAATCTTCAATATGGGTGCGTGGGTCAGTAGATGTTTCAAGGTTTGAAATCTTTCTTCACATTTTTGTGTCCATGTGAATTTTGTCTCCTTCCTCTGGAGGGCAGTGATTGGACAACCAATCTTGGAGAATCCTTTTATAAATATCCTACAGTATCCTACTAATCCCATAAAGGATCTAATATCTGAAACATCCTTTGGGGTAGGCCATTCCATGATAGACTTGATTTTGTCAGGGTCTACTGCTACTCCTTCTTCAGATAGGACATGGCCTAAGTAATGTATTTGCTTCTGGAAGAATTCACATTTGTTGAATTTGGCATAGAGATGATGTTCTCTTAGCACTTGCAACACAAGTCTAAGATGCTCTTCATGCTCTTCTCCATTCTTGGAGTAAATTAATATATCATCAATAAAAACTAACACAAATTTGTCTAGGAATTTTCAAAGTACATTGTTCATCAAGAACATGAAAGTGGCAGGGGCATTGGTCAACCCAAATTGCACTACCACAAACTCATAGTGACCATACCTCATCCAGAAGGCATTTTTATGGATTTCTTCACCCTTGATTCAGAATTGATGGTATCCTGACGCACCCCCCAATTGATCGAACAGGTCATCGATCTTGGGCAAGGGGTACTTGTTGTTTATAGTTAACTTAATGAGTTGTCTATAATCTATACACAGTCTAAGGGTATCGTCCTTCTTTTTCACAAATAGGACTGGTGCTCCCCATGGAGACATGCTGGGCCAGATATAACCCTTATCCATCATTTCTCTCAATTGCAATTTAAGTTCAACTAGCTCAGGTGTTCTCATTCGGTAGGGTGTCCTAGACACTGGCACCGCTCCCGGTGCAAGTTCTATCGAGAAGTCAATGTCCCTTCTTGGAGGTAGACCCGGTACCTCTTCTGGAAATACATCTCTGTATTCTCTAAGGGTAGGGTGGTCTTCGAGGCTTGGTTTGTCGCCTTCAATTGTTTTCAAAATCCATATTGCATATAGGGGACATCCTTTTCGGCAATACCTTATCATTTGTAAAGTTGATATTTGTCTCACCGAGATAGGTTTTTGGATCCCTTGAAGGGTTATCCTTTTTCATTCTTTACTTACACATTCTAAGGTTTTATGGTAACAATCTAATATGGATTTATGGGCGGCTAGCCAGTCCATACCAATCAATAGATCATATGATCCTAGGGGTAATATGTTAAGGGTTGCTTGGGTGGGGAATTCACCCAACATTAATTGGCAAGCTGCTATGACCTCTGCTACCCTTCTTTTGGTGCCAGTGGATAACTGTACCAACCATGGATTGGTAGGTTTATGTGGCTATAGTTTACACTTCTCAACAGTCTTAGGGGTTATATAACTCAAGTTTGAACCAGGGTCAATCAAAATAGACACTAGATGGTTGGAAATCATACCTTCTATTTCCACCACTGAAGCTTGGTGGTTAGCTTGGTTATTATCCAAGGCTACATAAATTTACGGCACACTCCTGGCCACATCATTGACGGTGGTAGCTTCCTAGATGCTGTAAATTCTCCGACTATTCTGTTGTCGGTGTGGAAAGTCTCTCAGTAGATGTTCTTCTCTGCAACCCCAACATTTCAAAGGTTCTCTCTTTGGTTATCTGCCTTCACTGGTATAGATCCAGAAGTTTTATTTCCGCTCAAAGAGGGAAAGTTTCGTTGGTGTACACTCTAGGCTGGGAAGCTCATCCTTGAGTTCTTCTTATAGTTCTTAAATCTTGGGGATTTAGTCTGCTTTCTCTGAAATCCCAAACTATTCTTCAGTTTCCAGCCTTCGTGAGGTTCTGTTTGATGTCCAAACTGTTCATGACAATATCTTGCCTTTCGGATAGCACCTTCTAGGGTCTTTGGCTCATCAAATTCAATTCTGTTCCGATAGTTGTTAGGTAGTCCACTGATGAAACGTTGCACCTTTTCCTTTTCTACCTTTATATAAGGTACATACCTCAGCAACTCGAGGAATCTGCTGACATATTCCTCTATAGTGAGTTTCCCCAGTTTGAGCTCATAGAATTCTTTAGTCTTTTCGTCGAAATATTTTTCCGACAGATACTTATTTTGGATGTATTTATCAAACTGTTCCCAAGACAGGTCCTCTTCACGAAGCCCTTTCACATTCTCAAGGTCTTCCCACCAAATGGAAGCCTTTTTGTTCAAGTTGAAGGTGGCCACTCGGGCCTTCAAATTTTCTGAGAAATCATGGACTCTGAAATACTTCTTTAGTCCAAGCAGTCAGGCCTCTCCTTCCTCTCCCTTCTTTATTTCACCATCAAAGGAGGGTGGTTTGGCCTTCCTGAATTATTCAAATTTATGACACTTGGAAATCTTTTGCTTCTTCTGTCTTCTTTGGGAATAAGAACTAGTTCTGCTGCTAGAAGAGCCCTCCGAACCGCCAACTTCCTTCCCAGAGGAATCATTTTCCACTTGTCCTTTACCTCTAGGATGGACCTTTTTCAAGGTGCTCCTCTCAGTGTGGCCACTGATATGACCATGTTTCTGTACCTCAGGTTCATGCTGCATTTGTCTTTGTAGGTTGGATAAGCTCTGCAGTAAAACTGCATTAATTTCTGTTTGCTTTTCTTGTTCTTTGATCATCCTCTCATTGTCAGCCTTGCAGCTTTGTAATTTGACCATGAGGCTCCTCACAGTCTCAACTAGATCTGGAGGGGCCCCTACTGCCCTTCTTTTGTCAGACTCTTCGTCTCTATTGTGGGAGCCTTCCCCCACATCTTGGTGAGTCACCATGCTATACGTCTACAATTTCCCACAGTTGATCTTCCGCTTGTCAGAAAAACACCGGGTTTGATGCAATTGCTGAGAGGGGTGCCCATTTCCACCCAACCATAGGCTCAATGACTCTGAATGGATTTACCACTAGCCACCCCTAAGATAGACCACGATACTTGAGACTCTCTGTCTCTGTTCTTCAGTGATCGAGAACAAAGGTTACTCTCCTCCTTCTCTGCCATCACTCACTCTGTATTTTGTTCCTGAGTTCTCTCGATCTCTTCCTGCGATCCCTCCCCTTGCGTCCCCCTTCCACACCTTTTACATGCCTTTTCTTTTCGGCAAGGTTATGTGTGGCATGAATTTACCTGCGGTGGTCAGGTCTGAGGCCTCCACAGATGGACGGTCCACCCCCATCCCTCATTAACCCATGAGGAGCCTTTTCACCTACCAACCTGGCGAGTAATTCATTTCAGGGCCAGCGAGCCACTCTTGGTTCTTTGGGCTAGTGAAGACCAAATACGGTATTGGTTTCGGTGGAAGTTAACGCCACCATTCTAGGTGCCTTCCACCACCTTTCTTTAGCCATCGTGGTCTCTTTTTCTGCACATCCCCCTCCCAGGAGTCCTACAATATATATATATATATATATATATATATATATATATATATATATATATATATATATATATATATATATATANACCTTGTATACTAAGGTCCATTCAGAATCACACATTCACATCTTTGAGTTTTCCACAGTTCTTGGCCAACATAATTACTTTTACAGACTGGGGGAAACAGGGTGTTACAATTCCCTCCCCCTTAAAGGAACATCATCCTCAATGATCTATCTATCATCATTTCATGTATGTACAGAGGTAAACAAAATTGGATATGTCTGTTTCATGGCATCCTCCATTTCCCATGTAGCCTCATCTGGGCGAAAATGTCTCCACTGCACCTTGACCTGTGCAATGGTTCGGTTTCGGAGTGGGGTTTCCTTTCTGTCTAGTATGCATTGAGTTTCTAGTAGAAATTCTCCCTCCGGTTCCACCTGGATCACAGACCAGTCAATTATATGATTATAATCATATACATATTTCTTAAATAATGAAACATGGAAAACAGTATGTGCTTTTATTGTGGGAGTAAGTGCTAGCCTATAGGGTACAAGTCCCACTCTATCTAGAACCTCAAAGGGTCCATAATACCGAGGTGCCAACTTGGTACAAGCTCCCATTTTCAGAGAACTCTTTCTGGGTCTAACTTTGAGATATACATGGTCTTCCGTCTTGAACTGTCTTGGGGTTCTCTTTTGGTCGACGTAACTTTCCTGTCGGTCCTGAGTGACCTTCAGGTTTTGTTTTATCTCAGTCACTTTCTGTTCCATTTCTTTCAGCATGTTGGGTCTGAAAGAAATTATGTTTACTGGATTACTCCAGCTGACAAGAGTGTTGCATGGCCTACCATAGAGGACTTCGAATGGACTCATCTTTAGGAATTCTTGGTAGCCGTTGTTGTAGGCGAATTCCACCAGTGGCAGGTAGTCTTCCCACTTCTTGGGTTGATGCATTACATGCATTCTTAACATGTCTTCTAGTATTTGGTTCACTGTTTCTATCTATTCATCGGTTTGAGGGTGATAGGCAGTGCTAAACAATAATTTGGTCTCTAAACCAGCCATCAGTGTTTTCCAAAAGTTGGAAGTAAATTTAGTGTCTCTGTCAAACATGATCTCTTTCGGCATACCATGTAGTCTGAATTTCTCCTTCATAAATACCCGGGGGATGTCTATTTCCTTGCAAGTCAACTTGATGGGGATAAAATGAGCGGACTTGCTCAATTTATCCCAGGGATGATTTTAAGGATAAAAATTTATTTTTAAATGTAGAAACCTTGGCGAATCTTACCAATCCTTCATATGCCAAGTATAAATGTTTGGTGATATTTTTGTAAAAATATTCAAATTTCTAAGGATTTTACATAGTTTTTATAAAATTTTGGCGATTTTTAAGGTAAAATAATTTTATCCTATAGAATTTTGGCGAATCATTTTTAAAATAGTGAATCTCGTTTTTGAAAAAAACATGGAAAATTAGCCCATGAGCGAAATTTAGCCCCTAAAATCATCCATGATTTATCCACCACTACCATGATGGCGTCATTCTGTTTGGTCGAGGTTGGTAATCCGGTGATGAAATCCATGGAGATGGTTTCCCATTTCCATTATGGGATTTGTAGAGGTTGTAATAATCCTGCTGGGTGTCAGTGTTATGCTTTTACTTGTTGGCTCTGATACCACTTTGTAACACACCCACTACGGAAATAATTTTTTTTTGGCCTTCTTCATCTTTTCTCCGATGAACAAAAATTCCCCAAATCCCTATGGGACTTGATACAGAACATGGTATCCCTTAACCGCACTCATATGATTGGCGGCTATGTCCACAGGCCTTATCAGGGAGGTGCTCATCGACTTTTGTGATTTGGGAAGTCGCAGTGCATGTATTCCCCTTTCTCTCTTGTCTTTCGAAGGGCCGAAATCCAAAATGGATCTAACCACTTAACACAATTAACAATGACCCAGGTTAAGTTCAGGCATTCTACCCTTCGGGATTTCACATACCGGAACTTCAGGGGATGCGATGATAAGAGGTTTCACATCTGGGTTTCCCGGGAGCCGAAACTCCGAAAATGCCAATTCTAAACATGCTTCACCATATCGGGGTTTTCTCCATCGGGATTTTGGGGTATGTGATGACAGGAGGTCTCGCACCTGGTTTTCCTGGGAACCGAAACTCTGAATCCTACATACATATACATATATATATATATATATATCGCTCAGCCCATTTCGGGAATTAACAAACCGGGTTTTCAGGACTGGTGAGCACAAGAAAACTTATCGTTAGGTATCCCGGTGCCAAAATACCGAAGCACCCCACCTCATCCGTGCTATTATTATTTTGGGGTTTCGTATGCTGGGATTTCGAGATATGCATAGACAGGAGGTCTCGCACTTAGGTTTCCCAGGAGCTGAAACTTTGAAATCGGTATTCATTTCTAAGCTCATTTTGGGGTTTCTCCTTTCGATATTTCATGTTATAAGACGTCATGGAGTTCTTTCCCTTCATCACTCCAGAAGCCGAAACACCGAATATCAGATTTATGCACACTAGGCCATCTCAAGATTTTTCATCTAGTAGACACTCGGAACAAACAATCCTTTGGGGGTCTCGGGTACTAAAATGCAAAAATGTAGATCCAAGTCACACTATGCCATATCGGGACTTTGCAAGTCAGGATTTTGGGACTTGCGAATATGGGGGAATGCGCCCTTGAGTATTTTGATTTCCAAAAAGCCGAAATATCATAACATGTTCACATATTGTCCTTTAAGGATTTCACCCATCAGGATTTCAGGACTGGCGTGTACAAGGGGTTTGCCTCTAGGTATTCGGGGTGCCAAAATACTGAATCATCTTATCTTGTCCACGCCCCGTCATTTCGGGGTTTCGTATGTCGGGATTTCGCGAGTCGTGAAGACAAGGGTTCTTACCCTCTAGTTGCCCGGGTGCCAAAATACCGAAATGCTTACCTGCCACCACGTGTACTCTACAAATGGACGGTCTATGCACTCCCATGGGTCTTGGGATTGATGGTACCAATTTATTCATTATTTGAAAAGGTTAAAAATGGGTCGAGGCATTATTGCCTGCGTTCCTTCATTCAACTTTATGGTTGTAACCGACCCTAGATCCTCCGAAAGTATCTCATTTGTGCATTTAGCAAGAGGGAGGGTATCCTGGGTACCGAACCACCAAAAGTTCCTAACTCATCCATACGCTGTCATTTTAGGATTTCGCGAGTCGGGGTTTCGAGACTCGCGAGTACAAGAGAACTCGCATCTAGATACTCTGGGTGCCGAAACTCCGAAGACTCTTAATTTACCCCCATGCTAATATTTTAGGATTTCGCAAGTTAGGATTTCAGGACTTGCGAGTGCAAGGGAACTCACCCTTAGGTATTTCGGGTACCAAAATGCCGAAATGTTGAGGTCTATGAGGAACATTCTCCCTCGTGCGAGATTTTTAGGCTTAAACTATAACATCCTCCTTCGGGTCCTCAGCCAATTTACACCAGGTTTTGAAGACCAGACTGGAAGGTCTTCTAGAAGGTAATGGATTGGTCTCGAAAGGGTGCCTTCATGGGGAAATCTATCTAAGGCATCAAGTAAGAAAAACACAAGAACAAATCTCCCGAGAGAAGACTTGAAAAATCTATATTAGTTCAACACACACACACACACACACACACACACAGATATATATATATATATATATATATATATATATATATATATATAAACATAAGCCATACATGGTCTTTCCAATAAAAACATGCAGCCATCATTTCTGATCAAAACACCATGCAGACAGTCTTATACGGAAACCATTCATAATTGCACAAATTATGAGCATACATGTCAGCATATAAATTTCAAGATATAAGATGTAAAACACTTATCAGAAAAACACCGGGTTTGATGCAACTGCTAAGAGGGGTGCTCGTTTCCACCCAACCGTAGGCTCAGCGACTCTGAATGGATTTACCACTAGCCACGCCTGAGCTAGACCACGATACTTGAGACTCTTTGTCTCTGTTCTTAAACGACTGAGAATGAAGGTTACTCTCCTCCTTCTCTACTATCACTCACTCTGTATTTTGTTCCATAGTTCTCCCGATCTCTTCCCATGATCCCGCCCCTCGTGTACCCCTTCCACACCTTTTACCTGCCTTTTCTTTTTGGCGAGGTTGTGTGTGGCACAAATTTCCCCGTGGTGGTCAGGTATAAGGCCTCCACGGATGGACGGTCCACCCCCATCCCTCATTAGCCCATGAGGAGTCTCTTCACCTACCAACCTGGTGAGTAATTCATTTCGGGGCCAGTGAGCCGCTCTTGTTTTTCCGGGCCAGTGAAGACCAAATACAGTATTGGTTTTGGAGGAAGTTAATGCCACCATTCCAGGTGCCTTCCACCACCTTTCTTTAGCCA
>ML782191.1:160851-172019 GCA_009831015.1 Picea engelmannii
TATTCAAAATGTTAATTTACATTCGTTGACCTTGTATACTAAGGTCCATTCAGAATCACACATTCACATCTTTGAGTTTTCCACAGTTCTTTGCCGACATAATTATTTTTATAGACTGGGGGAAATAGGATGTTACAGTTCACCAAGTAGGGATATTTAAGCCATGCATAGAACTTGTCTAACCAGTCTAATGTATTTCTATCCTTTCCCAAAAACTCTGACCCCCAAAGCATACATAAACTACATATTTATCAAAGTTGCATAGGCTCTCGTCCATCTAGTACTGAGACTTAACTCTACATTAACAATTGAAGAACAACTAATTAACTTGACTAAAATGCTACTGGAGTACAACAATGTATACTTCACACTTGAATTAATAAAAAAAAGTGGTTCTTATCACACATAAAAGACCACTTATTAATTTAATCTAAAATGGTTTTGAAATTGATTAACTAAAAACTGCTACTGTCTTTGATACTGAAATGATGTATGCATTAGATGAACTGTAATTGTGGTGTAAATTGATTCAAAGTGACAGATATGAGTTATGCATTGATCATGGTGTGCACACATGTTGTTGGAGGCCATTGGAGACAAATAGATGTGCAGCGTGAAAATCTCCCAGAGTGATGTGGTGACTTGACGTCATATAATTGTTGGACATACTGACTACACTAAGAGGGGGGATGAACAATGTAGGGCTCTTTTTCAAAACTTCCCTTTCACAAAACTCATTAGTTAGCAATCACCATTTACCCATTACTTATTGGTCTCATTTATAACCAGTTAAATGTGAACATAAATCAACAACATATATTAGCAACATATCATCAACAAATCATCACCACAAGGAACACAAAGAACACAAGATGTATGTACAATTTTATTTTTATTACAGACTACAATCCTTGGGTTTATAGGCAACAACTAAATAGAGTACAACTCTAGAAGAGCACCATCTCTATAATGTAAGACTCAGCTTACACCCTCAACACCAAATGAGATGAGGCAACAATCCTCAACAGATATCAATCTGTTAATAGGTACGCGACCTGTCGGTAGTGTGACACGTGTATGTACATGCCCTACCAGTAGTACAACTCACGTATGTACACAGACAGTATGTACTATAGCCTGCGTATCACTTCTGAGCAATTAGGGTTTTCTTTTCATCACACACTCAGATCCTCTGCAACCTTCAATCACATTATCTTTTGTCTCTCACTGTCCAATCTGACCCATAACCAGTCACAACACATCCAAGCTCTCTAACAACTTATTAATTCTCCTCAACAATACAATATGAATGCTACTTAATCATGTATACTAAATCAACATACTATATCAATCATATCAGCATTGAATCATAAGAGTGTTGCTCACTCCATCAACCAACACAAACCACATCACAACAACCATACCAAGAATGCCTTAAGCATTCACCACACATAACGATAATAATGTAACCATACCATAGTTTCTATGGCAGATCTGAGCCCATAGAATGCATATCTGGAACCTGCTTCAACCTTCAAGCCCCTGACACCAACTCACACACAAGTCTTCATGACTTCATCCATTGTACGCGTCATGTCATCATTCAACCTGGGTATGTATGTACCCTGGCTCACTGCATCTCGTGTATACCTCAGAAACTAGGGTTTCTGAACTTCCAAGACTTTTTTCGTCATGATCTCAGACTTACAAAAACTTTGATGTGTCCATGAGATCCTCCAGATCTCTTCTCTCTTAGAATAGATCTTCAATGCATGCTCAAGATATTGCACTAGAGATGCACAAGAGATTCACTTCACAAGAGAACCTTGCCTCTCATTTATATTCTCAAACTACCTTCCTTAAAATCATCTTCTAGGTCACTTAACCTATTTCTAGGTCACTTAACCCATTTCTAGGTCACTTAACCTATTTTCCTCATTTTTAGGGTTAACCACTTTCCATAATTATAAATTTCTCCATTTCTTTATCATTTAAATATTCCTCCTTGACTTGTCACCATTTAAATAATAATTTATTCTTTTCAAGCACTTTGACTTCTTTGACCACTTGGGGCTTCAAGCCAACATATGAGGGTCCTTCATATTTGTAGGGACATAACTCTCAAACCATGAGCAGTTATGTGACATTCCACATGCCACCGGAAATGGCATGACAAGAACTATCCATCTAGGATAGTTCCACTGACAAATTCATTGGTCTCCATGTCATTATTCCACATTCAAGCATGGGTTTTCCAACCATACTTCAAGGATAACTCAACCGCAAAGTGTCTTCCTGTGAGGGATTTCACCATAAGGGGACCACTTTGGAGTTCATCCATTTGTGCACCTTATCAACCATGATAAGAAAATAACGATTCATCTTAACATCAAATCAACTATGCATCATATATCAAAGAAACCACATCGATCCATCTTCATTTTTATATCATGTATCAATGACAACTCATTGATCCATATTCATCTATGTATCATCACATGACTATGATTCCACTTGACATCAATCCATTATCATTAAGGACAATGAATATTACATTAGTATGATGTGACAAGACATCAATCAATCAAACAATCACTTGAAATCAATCCGTTGACATCAATTAATTAAACCTTTGGCATCGATGACAACATGATCCAACAATCTCCCCATTTGGCATTGATGGCAATACCAACATTGATGTGAACACCAATCATTGATGTCAACATGTAGACAAGGCATGCTCTACATCAATAGTCATCAATTGCATCAATGTGACTATCTCTTCCCCTTTGACATCAATGGAAAAGGGTCATTCTCCCCTTGGGGCTACTCCCCCTACTTGAAATCTCTTGGGGTTGCTCCCCCTGTATGAATGCCTTTGATATTCCTATGAATAATCTCTCCCCTTTTGAACAAGGGATATCACTATGATGTAATGTTGAAGATATATCACTCATGTTCCCCCTGTGACCATCACTCCCCCTGGAATTATCACTCTGTTCTCTTTCTTCAAATATAGGGCTCTTTCCTCCTAGAATCATGGGAAGAATAATGACTCCCCCTATGGGTATGTCTCCCCCTATCTTCTTGGAAATATGAACAACATGCTTCTGCTACAAATGCTACTACTCAATTGGATCATATATCAACTTCTCTTTCTATGATGATCCTTGGACCTGTTCATGCATCAAACATTCGTGCCATACCATGAAACAAAATATATGTCAAGATTGATATAGAGAATCATGAATAAAACATAAACCAAGTACATCATGTACCAAATTATGTTCCCACCATGCACAACACCCATATACATCAACCATGTACATCAAAACCATACAATGTGCCATAAGATATCATCAATGGAATGTATCAACCATATGAATCTATCAATATGCTAACCATGTGCATCTGCCAACATGCCAAACATGTGCATCTACCAATATTCCAACCATGTATCTCAATCAGTCAAGCATCTCAACTATATCATCCAATACATATAACATCTATGAGTGTACAAAACATGTACATCAATATGTATCACAAATTGTACCAAGCAAGTACATCAACCATGCACCAATACCACAACATGATGAATCTGCATACATGTTATTCCAAATCCTCCATAAAACATGTACCAATCAAATTGCTAGTAGGTTCCTCTACCAGTGTACTAGGAATGTATCAAACATGCATCAACTATGACTTATCAATGATGCACAACATGATCATCTCATCAACTCACCAACTACATGTCCCAATATGCAGTCCAACCATGTGCCAAATGCATGCACCAAGATATCCATCAAATATGATTCTAATAATACAGCATAAGACATATCAATGAAACTCAAATATGTGCCAGCCATGTACCCCAACAGATCCGTCTCAATCCTCCATTCACTACAACAAATACTAAGCATCCAACAATACATGTACTAGTAGTGTGCTTCAATAGATCAATGACATCTCTAGATAGCATCATCAATATATATCACATAAACAAGGTTCCACAACTTCACTGTCATAACCAACGTTGTTCTTCAATAGAAAATGCCTCAATCCATACTCATGGGTTAGTGCCATGCATCCAAGATAGCCTTTCATTTAATATCATCACTTTACATAATCCAATATTTAATCATCAAAACTTGCAGTAAACAATCTCAGAACCTGCAACAAATTATGTCATACCCTACAACACGGAGTTATACCATCACATCAAGCTGCAACCCATGTGCATATCCTTTTTCCCAAGACTTTACCACATATACACATCCTATTTCACATACAAATCATGTATGTACGTGACCTATTCAAGTTCATCTTGTGTATGTACACGACTATTACCACTGTCACCCGTGTATGCCTCAGTAGATGACACACTTGAGCTTCCCTCAAGGCTTCTATTTTTATTTGGTTGTTTAGTCTTCTTCACCCACTTCTGAAGGTGTCTTTGCTTCTCATAACTTGATCTCTAAGCTTCCATATATTCAAAGATGTCTCCCTTCCTTACTTCATTCCTTCTTCTAGTCATGCTATATTAAGTCCTCATCATGGAATTTCATCTTGTGTTCCATCAATCCTGGGATTTGTGGCCAAATCCACTACAGTTGTAGCATCTCATGTTGTGACAGTGAACAACAATGTGTCCTACTTGATCACATCTCCAAAACCTTATGGTGTTATGAAATCTTCCATTATCTCTCCTTGCATAAGATCTTCATTCCAAAGCTTTGTGACCATATCAATTACATGAATAACATTAACCATGAAAAGCACTTTCATACCTTTTATTTGTGCCCATCCCTTTTGAGGTGTAAAGGTGCCTTCTTGATGTCTTACCTGCTTTGTTCTTTTAAAACTTTCCTTGCCTTGTGTAGATGGTTGACTTGCAACATTGTTTGCATCCTTTGAGAGTAAGGGACTTGCCTCATGCTTCTTTGAGGTGCTTTCTTCAACATGTGTAGTTTCTCTATTGTATCCAAGACCCGATTTATCATTTGGTGATCTTTGACTTTCCAAGATCTCATTCAAGATTATTGATCTATTCAAGAATTTGTTTGAATTCTCTACTTTCTTTCTAAGATCAACAACTCCAACTTCTAACTTATGACATGACTCTTCCTTTTCATTTACTTGATACTTCAATAGTTCCTCTACCCTTTTGTCTTCTTCAATTTAGGTCTTGAGATGGACAATAATTTCAATACTTTTTCTAATCTCATCATCTACCTTCTATCTTCTTTTTCATTCTTTAGTCTTGTGATCTCTTCTTCCTTTTATTCTAATTGAGTCTTATTACTCTCTTCTTGTTCTTTGAGCATTTCCTTTAACTTCAAGATGTGCTTTTGACTCGTCTTAAGAAATTTTTTAGTGTTATCTGAAAGATAGCTATGGTCTATATAATAATGGTCATTGTCGTATTCATATAGACCCTCTTAAAATTTCTTTTGAAGTTCTAATAGTTCTTCTTCTATTCTTTCGATAGGATAACTACCATCAAACTTTACACAAACTATTTCTATATTTTCTTCTTCACTTGTAGAGAAATATTCAATATCATCACATTTTGAATTATTGCAATCAAGGGTTTGTGGAGATTCTTTACCTTCATTTGAAATGTCTTCAAGATATTCCTTTTTGCCAACATCATCACATGATTCTTTGCCTTCATTTGAATTGTCTTCAATATCTTTCTTTTTTCCAACATCATCACATGATTATTTTCCTTCATTTGTCTTGATGGATTTGTCTTCAATATCTTCCTTCTTGCTTTGTTATGTCTCCTCTAGATTTAGCCATAGATCCTTGGCGGAAGTGAATTGTCTCATAATCTCTTTGATAGGTCTTGAGAGTCCACTAAGGATGGTCTTGAGAGCCAATGCATCATTCTTATTTCCTTCCCTTTGATATGCAAACTTTGACTTGTTATTTAAGGAAACTGATCCACCAATGGCTGCCTTCCAAATACCCGCTCCCATTTCCTTCAAATGAACTCTCATTTCAATTCTCCAAGTAGAATAGTTTTCCTCTTCAAGGATTGGAACTTCATCATCCATTTGTGTGTCCATATATCTCCTCCAAGATTGTTAAGGCTTATAGTGAAGGCCTTCTCTGATACCAATTGTTGGACATACCAACTACATTGAGAGGGGCAGGGTTGAACAATGTAGGGATCTTTTTCAAAACTCCCCTTTAACAAAACTCATTAATTAGAAATCACCTATTACTCATTACTTATTGTTGTCATTTATAACTATTTGAATGTGAACATACATGAGAAACATATATCAGCAACATATCATCAACAAATCATCACCACAAGGAACACAAAGAACACAAGATGTATGTACAATTTTATTTTTATTACGGGCTACAATCCTTGGGTTTATCAGAAAAAACTGAATAAATTACAACTCTACAAAAGCACCAACTCCATAATGAAAGACTCAACTTACACCCTCAACACCAACTGAGATGAGGCAACAATCCTCAACATATATCAATCTGTCAACAGGTACACGACTTGTCGGTAGTGCAACACATGTATGTACGTGCCCTACCAGTAGTACAACTGACGTATGTATGCGACAAACCTGTACTAAATCTTGCGTATCACTTTTGAGAAATTAGGGTTTTCTTTTCATCACACACTCAGATCCTCTACAACCTTCAATCACATTCTCTTATGTCTCTCACTTTCCAATCTGACCCATAACTAGTCACAACACATCCAATCTCTCCAACAACTTACTCATGCTCCTCAATAATACAATATGAATGCTACCCAATCATGTATAAGCAATCAAGATACTATAGAAATCATATCAATACTAAATCATAAGAGTGATTCTCAATCCATCAACCAACACAAACCACATCACAACAACCATACTAAGAATGCCTTAAGAATTCACCACACAACAAGAAAGAGAATCCATCAAGACAACAATATAACCATACTAGAGTTTCTATGGAATATATGAACCCATAGAATGCATATTTGGAACCTTCTTCAATCTTCAAGATCTTGGCACCATCTCACACACAAGTCTTCATTACTTCATCCACTGTACACGCCATGTCCTCATTCAGACTGCATATGTACGCACCCTTTCTCACTGTAGCCCATGTATACCTCAAAAACTAGGGTTTCTGAACTTCTGATACTTTTGTCTTCATGATCTCAGACTTACTAAAACTTTGATGCATCCACGAGATCCTCTAGATCTCTTCTCTCTCGGAATAGATCTTCAAAAAATGATTAAGAGATTGCACTAGAGATGCATAAGAGATGCACTTCACAAGAGATCCTTGCCTCTCATTTATACTCTCCAAGCACCTTCCTTAGAAGCATCTTCTAGGTAACTTAACCCACTTCTAGTTCACTTAACCTATTTCTAGGTCACTTAACCCATTTCTACGTCACTTAACCTATTTTCCTCATTTTTAGGGTTAACCACTTTCCATAATTAGAAAGTTCTACATTTATTTATCATTTAAATATTCCTCCTTGACTTGTCACCATTTAAATAATAATTTCTTCTTTTCAAGCACTTTGACTTATTTTACCTCTTGGGGATTCAAGCCAACATATGAGGGTCCTTCATCTTCATAGGGCCAGAACTCTCAAACCATGAGGAGTTATGTGACATTCCACATACCACCAAAAATGCCATGAAAATCACTATCCATATAGGATAGTGTCACTGACAAATTCATTGATCTTCATATCATTATTCCACATTCAAGCATGGGTATTCCAACCATACTTCAAGGATAACTCAACCGCAAAGCATCTGCCCATGCAGGCTTTCACCATAAGGGTACCACTTTGGAGTTCATCCATTTGTGCACCTTATCAACCATGATAAGACAATAATGAGTCATCTTTACATCAAACCAACTATGCATCATATATCAAAGAAACCACATCGATCCATCTTCATCTTTGCATCATGTATCAATGACAACTCATTAATCCATATTCATCTATATATTATCATATGAATATGATTCCACTTGACATAAATCCATTCTCATCAAGGACAATACATATTACATTAGTATGTTGTGAAAGGACATTAATCAATCAATCAATCCTTTGGCATCAATAAATCACTTGACATCAATTAATTAAAATTTTGGCATCAATGACAACATGATCCAACAATAAGCACATGATTGTGGAAGTTTTTTAGTGTGGTTTGGGTCCACACCACTACAACCCCCGCAATCCACCACAAGCTTCCACATACCTTATAAACTATACCATGGTTTCAAATGCGGGACCACTCTAGAAAATTAATGTTTGAGCATTTTTCATCCCTGTAATGAAGTGTGACCATCGAGCTTGTCACAATCTATGATTTGGGTGGCATTGCTACTTTAGTGCCCCTACTAAATTTCTATCTGTCTACCGTATTAGAACTCCCCTATCTGATTTAGTGATGGTGCTAATTTAGATGCAAAGTTTGTATAACTCCCGGAGTAGTATGCTCCCAGAGTGACGTGGTGGTCTCTCGGTACTTTGGTTGATATTCCTTTCTTACCTGCTGCAAAGATCAATGATTCTTGTTGATTTGAGATCAACGGTCCGCAATTACTTTGGGAGTTCGATCTTTGGGATTTTTATTCTCCTTGCTCGCGCGATCCTCCGAAGTGTCGTATATCTGAAGTGGGAGATATGCCACCACGTGTCCTCATTGATGGATGGTTCAAATTCACTTCAAGAGTTTGGGCTTCATAAGTTTTCTTCTACTTGCTCGCGCTATCCTCTGAAGTGTCGTATGTCTGATGTGAGAGAGTTTCCACTGCATGTCCTCGTTTATGGATGGTCTAGATTCACTTTGGGAGTTCGAGATTCAGGATTTGTATTCTAATTGCTCACGCTATCCTCCAAAGTGTCATATATATGAAGTGAGAGAATTTTTTCTGTGTGTCCTCATTAATGGATGGTCCAGATTCACTTCGGGAGTTTGGGTAATTCTTGATCTAGTGCTTTGCAAACCTTAAGGAGTGCTAAGTCTCCAAAGTGAACAATTTTCCTCCACATGTCCTCATTGATGGATGGTCTAGATTCACTTCCAGGCTTCGAGTGTTTGGGCTTCGGGAGTTTTCAATGTATAGCTCTTACAATCCTTCAAATTGTTGTATATCTGAAGTGAAAGATCTACCTCCACATGGCCTCTGGATTTGGATGCTCCACAATTACTTCGGGATTTTGGGATTTGGGAGTCCTTTACTCACTCATCTCTACTTGTGTCCTCCCAGAGTATGAGATCACATAACATGTGTCCCTTTCTTGAATATCAATGGCCATGAGTGATTACGGAGACTCAACTCGCTATGTCTTTAATTTCCTTCCCGATCCCCGTAATGAGAAGATGCGCGTTCGTATCGGGATCGATATGCACCGTTGATCTGTTGATCTAGAAAGATCAATGATCCTAAGAGATTGTGGGCTCACAAATTGAAGAAACTTTAATTTGATTCCCGATACCCGCAATGCCTCCCCACCATTGATCTTTCTCCAATGAAACCTGATGGTCGTGACTTAATATTTCTTAATTCGATGGATGAAAATTGAACTTGGTTGTTTGCTTGTATTTCAAGCCTGACATGGCCTGCTATGATTCGCTGTCAAATCTATGGGAGCTTACTAAGCTTACAAAGGAATTGGCAGACCTGGATGTCTCCCGTGCACAGGAAAGGCTTGGTGGGCTTACTGTTTTCTCAATTAGTGGAAAACATGATGATAAGTATTTCAAACTCAAATCATACATGCAATTATCTTTCAAGGAAAACAAAAATAATTTGGCACAAAGAATCATTCAAGAAATCCAATAAGGAAAACCAGGTGTTGGCCCTAACCAAGTTTTGAGGAACACTTGGTCATATTTGATCATTTTCGAGACTTCGACAGCTTGTCAAAGATGGAGTGCAATGCAAAGTGGAAATTGTGTAAGCTAGACCAATTTTTGGGTTTTGGGGGATAATGTAATGGGAAAGGGATGTCAGCCCGTGGGTTTACCCATTCTTAGGCCCATTGTTGTATGCATAAATAGATGTATAGGCAAAGTAAGTGAAAGAAGGGAGGGGGAGAAGATTAGTAGAGTGTGATCTATGTGATCAAAGAGTTGCAAGCTTTTCTAAGTGTTTCTAATGATTGTAAATGCTTTTTTCATACTGTAAGAGACTAAGTGTAGGATATTGTAGAAGGCTTTGTGCTTTTAGTGCAAGGAAGAAGGATCTAGCGAGTTGTGCAGATCTTTTGTCCTATGCGAAGAGGAATTTGGATGGCTCTGTGTTGTAACCTAATTACCTGAAGCTAATAAATAAGAAGACTTTGTGGACGTAGCCCCAGGGTGGGGGTGAAACACGGTAAATTTGTGTGTTGTGCTTTGTGCCTCGACCTGATGTGTTTGTCTCTTCCTTTGCTAAGTGCTTTGATGTGTTTAGATAGATCTATTTATGATTTTTTCTTCTAAGATATGAATGAATGTTAGATATGGCATGTAAGATGTTTAGTGCTTGATCTGTCGAATCTAATCTATCTTGTTGTTGCTAAGTGTTGAATTATCTTAGATCTAAGTACATACTGCAATGCTCTGTGCTATCTGTGAAGTATCATAAGGGTTGAATATTGATGAATAATCTATGCTAAGTGATTTCTAAGTGTTATAATCACATATCTGTGTCGTAGCTAAGGTTGTAGACACTTGATTCTTTCAACCACCCCTGCCTCTACCTTGGGTGATATTTCATCTGCTTCGCAGGTGTTGCTGAAAGGGTCGGTAGTTAGGGTTTTGTTGGTGCGATGTTGTAGCGTTGAACCCTGGGTCTGTCCTTGTGCCAACACTGGGTCATTGAAAAAATGGGAAACCAACTTTATCAACCAGAAGAGAAAAATCCAATGAAGGTATAGGGAAATGAGGGAGGAGAGGAAGGGGTGCAGACCTAGGTTACAACAATGAGACTAAAGAAGGATTTTGAGCCTACAGAGAAATTGTAGCATGGGTGTTGTTATCTCTCCAAGAAACCCTCCGTGGTTGCAGACCAGAGGTGCTTGGTAACTTAAGAACTCAATGTTTTTGGTATTTTTTATCAAAATGGATCAATGGGATGACTAAACCAGAGTATAGCATTCAGACATTCAACATGTA
>ML782191.1:172119-195821 GCA_009831015.1 Picea engelmannii
TGCATCCTTTGAATAAACCAAGTATCAAGAAATTTATTGAAATATGAAAATAGAAAACTAGTTGGGCATGCATGTGACCACTAGCTTAGGAAATCCTCTACAAAGTTCAACCGAGAAGACGGTTTGACTTTGGGAGTTAACAGGTGTAAAAATGATAGTGAGTGTTATAACCCTAATTTTCACCAGACATGCTTACCTGGAATCAGGCCATCTCAGATTCCTTCTTTGCCAAAACACTACTGAACAACTCTTCTTAAAAACCCCTTTTATAAAGGCCCACATGCCCTGCTCCATTACTGCATGCGTGTACATGCTAGCTGACCCAAGACAACCCGTGTGTACTTACAAAAGCATGAGAAAAGGAAAGTTGTTGATGGAACACACAACTTTGGGTAAGTTAACTAAACCTTCCGGCCATGAATGGTCAGTCATTCGACCAAATAACTAGCTCCTTCTAACCTATAAAAGAAGGGGTAGGGGTCCCATTTGAAAGGAGGAAAATCATAGTAAAGAAACTATACCCGATTGAGAATTCCCTTTGTCCCAACCTTTAGTCATCCTTGTGAAAAGAGAAGTATAGAACAAAGCAGTTGGAAGACAGTAAAAGAAGAGCCAGGACCAAGATCGAGGAGCAGTAGCCGACTTTATCATTATAAGGTATCATTGTGAAGTTAATAAAAGAATTTATTTTCCCATCCTACCATATGAGATTGTCATTATTTGAATATTGATTAAACATCTAACCCATTAGTTCATAGATCAAATGCATGTGGAGTTCTTTGCTTGTCTTTTGTGAATGCAGTTCAACATTGGGAGGAGAGCTATAGTCAAAGAATGACCAAGTTTGAAAAGGGATTGACATAAAACGAAAAAAATAAGGTACTTCAACTTAATCTCTTGAGCCTTGTATTTACATATGAGTGGTGGGGGTTTAGGCATGGGATGATGGTAAGAAGTAAGAATCTTTAGGTAATTTCTGCATGCATGATAAAAACCATTAGTGCTAGTCCGTGGGAGGGATTTCCCACCCACAACAACATTGGCGACCATACTAGGGATCTCTAGGGTTTCTAGGAATATTTTTTCTTGGGTATTTTTAAGAACTGGTTTCATTCCTTGTTTTTAATGTTTCTTCAAACGTCTGAGCTAAAAGAGATTTTGGTCTTCCATGCCAGTTATCTTTGCTTCTTTGCTTGATCACATTTTTTTTTTGAGACCCACATAGGTACACACAGCCTGTATAAGGTCTTCACATGTGTACCCACACCCTACCTTCCCACAACCCACATGTACATGCTAGTTGAGGAAGTGTCAGTCGTGTGTATGATTCCAAAACATTTCTTCTAGAGAGGTAGTCATCCTCTCCCCTGTCAGAAATAATCCTTCTTAGGGGTTTTCTGGAACTCATTCTAAGTCTTTGTTGTTTGTAGTCTATAGCTTAGTTTCAACTCAGATTGGTTTGTTCTATGAAGTTTTCCTTGAATTGTTTTCTTTTTTTCTGTCAAAGTAAGTGTCTCAGTCTTCAAGATATTCTAGTTCTCAATACCAGTAGTCTCTACCTGGGATTGATTGATTGTCCTTTCATTTTTTAGAGCTTTAGAAGTACACACAACCTGTATAAGGTCTGCACGCATGTACACGCGCCCTGACTTTACACAGATCGTGTGCACATGCTTGTTGTTGAACTGTCAGCAGCGTGCTTGTGGAGAAAATTTTTGTTTAAGGTGAGGCAGTCATCCTTTCCTTTGTCAATATTTATACCTCTCAGTTTTTTGGGTCTCTGTCATAGCGGTCAGTAACTTAGGTTTGATCACAACAATAGCTTTCTATTTCATTAATATGTTTTCCTCAAAATTTTCTTTTTATAAGGTTTTTAGACAAGTGTGAGAGTCCAGTTTTAATTTTCTTGTTTGTTATTTTTAAAGTGACTCTTTGTGATCTGCGCTTAGGCCATATTTTTTCTTGGTCTTTACTTATTGATATTTTTCCTTTTTGCTTTGTGAGCATTCAAATAAAAAAAAAATATTTTATTTCTTTGTTTAGTTAAATAGTGTTGGTTTGCATTAGTAACCAGGAAAATTCTTTGCTTTCATAAGTTCTTGATGGTTTAATTAGATGATAAGTAGATCGTAGTCGAGTGAAATCCTTATTTGAGTTTGTTGTTCGAAGATCTTAGAAAATTTTAGTTTGAAAAGTTGATTAAGATTTGATTCAAGAAGAAGTTATTTTGTTTCCATATTTCTGTTTATTTTTCTTTCGTCTTTCAAACATCACTAGTTTCACTTTCATAAATTTTGACTTAAGACAAGACATAAAAATTAATGCTAAATCTAAAATTAATTAGACTTTTTATGTTTGTAGGGTCAACCAACTAGTTTAGGGTTAGGGCCTTGAATTAGGCTGGAGAGGAAACTCTTCAAGGCCATTAAATCAAACATTGGAGTCTGAGGTAGGGAGTGTTAAAAGTCCAGTATCGTGATCCAGGACCCCCCTCTAACATAGGGGCTAAACACGAGTTCAGGTGCGGAAAGGTAGCAGAGATAACTCCTCCAAATCCAGACCAATCGTAGTGGAGAACACATATAGAGGGCTTGTCTTGGGATTCCTTCGATTGCATTTGCCATAGAGCTTCATGGGTCTCAAATCTGTTCGTGGTCCTCAGTTGTCTTCCAGACCACTTGCTTTTGATACCCTTGACAGGTTTTGGGCTTGATACCATGCTCATTGTGGTCTACCCAACTGTCGACTGTACCCGCCTGGTGACTGTTCGCGCGTTGGAAACCTAGTTGCCTATCTTTTTTAGGGACATACACAAGTGACTGTGGGGGTATACCATGGTACTTAGGATAGACATCGGGCCACACTTTGCAGAGTATACTCGGAGGTTTCTTCCATGTTCGAGTTTCACTTGCACCAGTAAGTTGCTCTAGTGTTGGTTGTTGTAACTGTTCTTCCAATTAGTTTAGTGTTTTCATGTTTTATCTTATAGGGAATTTCCTAGTGTGTGTTGTTTTTGAACAAATAGAAATACCTAGTGTGTCTTTTATCTTCTCACACAGTGGAGGATCACGAGCTCTGCTGGTCATGAAGGCTTCTTGGCTTGCCACCGATTACACTGGAGCCACCCTCGCCACCGCTAAGGCAAAATCTAGACCAACAAGGGTCTTTGGAAGCAACTAGGTTGAAAATCACACCTGACCAACCTCTATTAAAGGACCTTTCGACACCTTTAAAGAGGATGGTAATGGAGGCAAATCCTGTCTCTTCTTCTGGGAATCCTGATATTCCCGCCACGGTTGTCGTCACAGGGGGTGTTCCACCTCCTACCCCATCATCGCTAGTCATAGCCACCACGGTCTCGAATGCCTCTACCTCAAGCAGTGGTCTGATCCCATCTTTGGCGATGACCATTTCTCCTTTCACACAGAGTACAACAAGCCCTTCATTCTCATACGAGATGCCTAGATCAGGTACAGGTCCTATACTATCCTACTCCACTTTGAAGACTTTAGGTCTTGGGGCAGGGAGCTCTAACGCTCATCTGCAAGGACCCATGGGGGGCACTTTAGCTCCTTTTAACGCTTTCCCTTATGGGGGAGGTCATATACCTCCTTCGTCCCCTTCACTCAGTCGTACCCACCAAAAATACTCTAGGCCAAACACACACCATAGTTCAATTGGAGTAGGGAGTCAAGGACCACCTTCTCATAATATGCCCATAGGTTCGACACCATTTTATTTGTTCGGTGCGTTTGGTAACAACACTTTCTCGTCAGCTACTTTCCCGACTGGGGGAAACCCCAATTATGGCCAACCTAATCCTATGCAGGGTACTATTCCTGCACAGGGGGCAAACCCAGGAACTTCTTCCACATCAAGACCTTGGAATTCTTGGCAAGGATTAGTTCCCTCATCAGGAATGTTGATCTGGGGAAATTCTTTTCACAACCAATGAAACCTTGGACAAGGTGCTATGCCTATGCCCATGGGATCGGCATGGGGAAACCCTTCCCAAAGTCCTTTGAATGTAATGCATGCCCAACCATCTACATCCTATTTTGGGATTCAACCGATGATGTATCCTCACATGCAGAATTCGTACGCTGGTCATAGCCATGGTTTTTACCAGAACCCCGTCTATCAACCCAAATTTTCCTGGAAACTTGGTGCCAGTCAAACTACAGGCCCCTTTTTACATGGTTATCATCAACAACAACCAAAACTACCTTTCTTGGTAACTTTACATTTCCTAGACTTGACAAGATTGTTGAATGACCCCATCTGTCATGATCCACGTTGGCCTCCTATGCCGACGAAATTTCCTTCGGACATACCAAAGTTTGAGGCCAAGCCTAACGAAGATCCAGGGGATCATGTGACCACCTTCCATATTTGGTGCTCATCTAATTCATTGAAAGATGACTCCGTACAATTGTGATTGTTTCAACACACTCTCATCGGGAGTGCCGCGAAATGGTACATCGATCTTGACCGCTCAGGATATTATTTCTTCGACGAATTGGCAACGAAATTCCTAAACCACTTCCAATTACATATGAGATACGATGCCGGCATAGAATTGTTAGCCAATTTTGAACAGACAAAAGTGAAACATATCTCTGACCACATCCAAGAGTGGAGACGCTGGAAGAGTTTAATTAAGGTACCAGTCCCACCAGCATTCCTTCTTGAGTGGTTCTTTAATTCTTTGGTCCCACAACTATCCAAATACGTCGCAACGTCGAGAGAGTTTTCTGAAGAAGATGCCATCATGAGAGCTCAACATCTTGAGCTAATTTATTCTCAGTCTGGTTTACTGTACGAGGTTTTTCCCAATGCACCATGATCCATACTTGATAAAACCAAACAGAGGGATGGACCACATGCCAATGGTATTGTAGTTTCAACACAAACCAAGCCCACTGGACAACTGACAAAAAAAATGAAGCAATTGTCTATACAACATACAATGGCCAACCAAACTACTATTTTGGCTGCCCCCCCTACCCAAACGTCGAATGTACACACAGTGCAATTGTCAAATCCAAAGGCCATCCAACAACCTGATGGAAAGAAAAAACAACGAAAGAAGGGTAAGGGGGATAAGAAACCCACTAATAATGTTGGTGAGGGTAAAAATGAGAAATGAAAGGTGAGGTATCCATGTAACCTATGCATGAAAGATCACCTGACCCACCAGTGTCCTCGGCTTGTAGAGGCCCAAACGTTTGTGACACAACAATAGCCTGTTGTGTTAACAAATCCATTCCAACATGGGCAAAACCTAACCCAAGCCTCTACAAGCACGGAAGGGGGTAGTCAAGGACCCTCTCTGTCTTCGAACAACCCTGCATCTGCGAATGTGTATATGATGAAAGGTGATGCTTTTATATCGACTAGAGCACATGACTATAGTAATCCAGGCACCTTTGAGAAAGGAAAAGAAGCTGAAATCACATCTCTTCCTCTCCAGATTGAGAAGACTTTGGGAGAAACAATGACATGCATCCCAAAAGGCACGTTCAATAAAGCTTCTCACAACCCAAACGCAAGGGCCACCTAGAACTATTCTGTGGTGGAGGATTTATCTCAAACCCCTTATGCGATGTCCACTTTGGAGGTCCTCCAGAGCTACCCTTCCCAGAGGAAATCTTTGTTAGCATATTTAGGATCCATTGAGACTTGTAATCTAGGTACAATCATGCTAGATACAACCGAATTAAAACCTTGTCTCCTTTACCACGTAGCATTTCAAATTGTAGTGGCTTACCCCACGAAAACTTTTACGCAAAAAATTTTCCACACAGTGGTTGATGAGGGTGCCTCGACATGCGTCATGTCATTAGCATGTTGGAAGGCCATTGGCCAACCCGTTTTGTCTCCATCACCTACTCTTCTTACCACTTTTGACGATCGTTTGTTATGACCACATGGAATCATCCTCTCTTTCCCCATGCAGTTAGGAGGGAAGACCATGTGTGTCAAGTTAGAAGTATTTGATGCATCCCTCAACTACAATCTCTTGTTAGGTAGGAGTTGGACTTATGCCATTCAAGCAGTGGTTGCTACAGTTTTCCAGGTCTTGTTGTTTCCACACGAGGGTTGGATTGTGACCATTGATCAATTGTCCTTCTCCAGACCTGACCCTTCATTGGGGGCATCCACGGTCCCGATGATTGATAATCCCCAACCGGGCGTCGTCAATGTAGGGGTTGGTTTGTACCCATCTTTGATGGGTACCTTTGATTACCTACCCCCTCAAGGCGATGTCAAGTTCATATCAGACCACCATAAGGTTGAGATTTTCCAAGTTTTGTCATTCTGCACGACTTACTTCAATGATCCATGGATTCTTCCTTCCCCATCATCCATGATGGAAGGGACAGGGCACAATGGTATGTCCATGCCCTTTTATGGGGCATAGGAAGTGTACTTTTTAGTCCAGCAAGCTTCAGCCGACACAGATCTGACTCCTACAGAAGAGTTAGACCTGATCCCAGAGCCTATTTGGGCTCAAGTTTCCCTTGCTAGTATCGATTCGTTAGACTTAGTCTTGCCCTTAGATGAAGTAATCATTGAGGCAATGAATAGTCCGAAAAAACTTTGGGACGATCTCCATCATAGATCATACTTCCTCCTGGAGTTAAGTAGAATCGAGGCAGGGGAATTCACCTTAACTATGACTGGATATAGGTATTGTCCTATCAATCCCTTGGCTACACATGAAGTTTATGCCGAGGGTAATATGGAAACTATCGCTGAAAATATACCTATTAATATCTCTAGAACCCCTGGCATTGTGGAGAATGTTTTCATCGGAGTTGACTATTCCCTCAAAGAGATTCAAATCTACATAGACTTATTTAAAGATATTCGCAACGTTTTTTCTTGGTCTTATGAGGAAATTCCAGGCATTGATCCAAAAATAGTCAAACATGAAATCAAAACTTATCCGGATGCCAAGCTAGTTCGACAGAAGCTTCATCCACTTAATCCCAGGAAAGAAACAACCATTAAGGTTGAAGTCAAGAAATTGCTCAAAGCCAGTTTTATCTATCCTATCCATTTGTCCTAATGGGTGTCAAATCCTGTGCCGATCAACAAGAAACAGGGCATGATTCATGTATGTAGGGACTTCCGTGATTTGAACAAGGCATGTCCAAAAGATAATTTTCCCACACCATTCATTGACCATATAATTGATGAATGTGTAGGTTGTGAGGCATTTTCTTTCATGGATGGTTTTTTGGGATATAATCAGATACAAATCAAGCCCGAAGACCAACACAAAACTGCATTCATTTGTCCATGGGGTACATTTGCCTATCGTAAGATGCCTTTTGGTCTCAAAACTACTGAAGCTACCTTCCAGTGGGCCATGTCTTTTTCTTTCCATGATCTCATGCATATAGTCGAGGCCTATTTATATGATTTAGTACTTCGATGTCACAAGAGAATGGATCATCCCACACACCTCTGACTTATCTTTGAGCGATGTCACTATTTCCAGATTCGCTTGAATCCAAACAAATGCAGCTTTTTCATAACATCAGGACATTTGTTAGGTTTTATAGTGTCAACAACAGGGATCATGGTTGATCCTCTGAAGGTTGAGGCAATAGTTCAGTTGCCTCCCCCACACACAATCCTTCAACTTCTGAGTCTACAAGGCAAGGTGAAATTTTTGAGGCGTTTCATCGCCAACTATACTAAGATCACAAAGGGATTTATGCGCTTACTGAAGAAAGACATTCCTTTTCATTGGGATGATGCCACTCAATGCTCTTTTGAAGCGTTGAAACATTCCCTCACAACTGCCCCTCTGCTTTGGCCATCCAACTATAACAAAGATTTCTTATTATACTTGGTTACAGTAGAGTCAACCATCAGCATGGTCTTAGTTCAGGACGATGATTTTCTCTCAGAATATGTGATCTATTACCTGAGCCGAGGCCTTGTCAGACTGGAACACAATTATTATCATATCGAAAAACTTGCGTTGGAAGAAGTCCATGCTGTTCAATGGTTCTATCATTATGTTCTATTTCACAAGACCACCGCCATTTCCATTGTGAATCCATTTCAATACATGTTGAAACGATGGGTAATAGGTGGAAATATCAATAGATGGATAGTCGTCCTCCATGAATTTGACTTAGATTTCATTTCAATGAAATCCAAAAAGTCACTAGTCTTCGCAGAACTTATTTCAGAACTTTCAGTCGAGTCAGGTGATGTTGTGCCAGAAGAATCACCTATTCAAGGATATATGTTTTTGATAGCATATTCAAACCCCTGGTATGGAGATATTCTAGTCTATCTCTAGACTTTGAAGTGCCCCACCTCTTCTTCTTGTGATGAACATCGGCGTATATGTCACCAGGCCAAGAATTATCTCATCCTCAAGGACACTCTCTATCATCAAGGGGTAGACTACATTCTTCGTCGATGCCTCACTCATGAAGAAGCAGAGCTCATAATTAATAATTTTCATACTAGATCATGTGGCGATCATTTTTCTAGGTTGGCATCAGCCCAAAATATATTACGAGCCAGTTACTTCTAGTCGACACTAATCAAAGATTGTATCAAATTGATCAAGAAGTGCCACCCATGTCAAATCTTCTCTCGGAAGATGAGGGCACATCCCGCTCCCATGTTTCCTATCATCACAGGTTGGTCCCTTCACCAAGTGGGGAATTGATTACACTACATGCAACCCTCCTTCAACAAGGGGGAACTGTTATATCATTATAGTCGTAGAATACTTTACAAAGTGGGTCAAAGCTATGCCAACATTTAAAGATGATGGAGAGACTGCAACTCTGTTTTTGTTCAACCAGATAATCGAAAGGTTCGGAATCCCAAGAGAGATTGTCACTGACCATGGCAGTCACTTTCAAACCAAATGATGATTGAATTAATATCAAATCTTGGATTGTGGCAAGAACATTCGTCACCCTACTACCCCCAAGAAAATGGTCAGGTGGAAGTTGTAAATAAATCTCTTAAGACCATCCTACAATGAACGATCAACTCGGTCAATTCAAATTGGCATTTGATGTTATACTCGGCATTATGGACTTACCGAATGTGTGTTAAGAATGTAACCCGTTTCTCACCTTTTCAACTCATTTACGGGCTGGAAGCAGTCTTTCCTATAGAATGTCATATCCCGTCCCTAAAATTGGTAGTACAATTACTGCCAGACACTTCTCCACTTGAAGAACGATTATTATACCTTGAGAGACTCAATGAGCAACGTCGTGATGTGGCCTTGGCCAACGAGGCTCACAAAAAAAAGTCAAGTGTCAGTATGATCGGTCCGTTTGTCCTTAGATTTTCTCTGAAGGCGACCTTGTCTTGGTCTATGACCAAGATAAGGACCCCCTGGGGGCAGGCAAATTCAAACCCATGTGTCTCAAATCTTTCATCATAAAAGAGGTTCTAAAAAAGGGTGCTTATCGTCTAGTTGGCTTTGAGGGAAATTCTTTGGCGGATCCTAGAAATGGGCTCTACCTCAAGAAGTATTACTCATATGTAGGTCACCTTGGGTAACTTTTTGTAACATATGTATAGTCTTTGTACTATTACTTTCTGGTTTCTTTTAGTATTATGCACGTGTCATTTTTAATGTTATCTTTTGTCACTGTGGTAGATGTCAAGTGAATCAGAGGTGTTCATTGGGTACGCAAACAGTGCTAGCCGACACACTCAGAGGCTTTCCTCCACAGCTTGGGTAATTTTTACACCTCAGGGCCAGTTATTATCTTCAAGAGGTATATGTTTAGGCAACACCACAAACAATGTCACCGAGTACAGTGCAGTTATTGATTTGCTTCATGACGCCCTGTCATTTGGTATCTCTCATCTCCGGGTCTATTTAGATGCTCAGCTAGTTGTGTCTTAGTTAAATAGAGTCTATCGTGTTCATGATCTGACTTTACATTGATGATTACTTAGGGTACATCTCTTAGAACGAATCTTTGATTATATTACATATTTTCATGTTCCTAGGAGATTAAACCAAGTTACAGATACTCTAGCTAATCAAATTTTAGACTGACATCTCGCATACATATAAAAAGACATACACATAAACATGTAAATACATTTTTAAAGACAAATATGATCCATAAGACACAAAAAGACATAAAAATCCATATATAATATCATAATCATCAGAGTACATAGGTGGACACAAGTGCCTCAAAAAATATGACCAGTAATGAGTCATGGGGCTTATGCCCTCAAACAATATATACAAGTAGAGCTATCGACACGTGAAAAGTCTAGACTAACTAAGGTCAAGGCCTGTGGGCCCTATTTTAATAATCAACAATGTTTTCCAAATGTCGAAACAGTTGGACCCATGTCCATGGTGCCCCCACTACATGAGGCTGCATAGATGGTGGCAGATCCTCAATCTCTTCCATGGGGATGGTGTGAGTGAGCGAGGTAAAAATTTTCTCAACTCGTCTCAAAACCCTCTCAGCCTCACCGGTTGGAAGCTCCCCTGTTGTTGATGGTCCCCCTGTAGTGGTAGGTGAAGCCCCTGGCCGAGGATGACACTTATTCCTCACATAATTTGTAGGTCACATGGGTCCCACATCTGCACACAATAGACACATATCTGTCAAATAATATGGTATAAAAAAAATGATATATGTAAAAAACAACATAAAAATTATATATGTTTCACAAAAAAAAATGATGCAAACTTACCCATCTCGCCTCGCTCCTCGCCTGGAGGTATAGAGATCTCGAGATCTCTCGAGAAATCAATCCCAGCATAAGGATAATCCTCTATGGTTCGGATCTACCATGACAACCAAGCAAAGAAGTCATCATCAAAAGACTCATTGGTCCTTCCACCACCTTGTCGTGGAAACAACACTACCCATATGAAAACTACAGGAAGAGAGGCCCGATGTCCTCGTACCACCACTTGAGGACTGAAACTAGGAACTATTTCAAAGAAGAAAGAGCATAAAATTGTCCTGAACCCGAAGTTCCTCTGCGTCTGCAACTGACAATTTGTCAGCTACCTCTTCATACAATCCAACGATGTGGTGCTCCAGTCAAATATCTGTGCATTTAAGCATTGGATTGCATAGTTCATCTATGCACAGGACGCCTGATGTAGAGCTGCAGAACCAGTCATCTGCCCAATAAGCAACACAATCGCCCGCATTGATAAATCGGTGATCCTGCTTATTAGCACTTGTGAACTCGATCGATCTGTACCTGCCTCACAATAGATTCCTATCAATTCTGATATATTGTGAGGCCCAGAAGGAAATGTCTGAAAATTGACTGGTTCCCCTCTCCTGGAGAGGCTAGTCAAAAAGTATATATCCTCTGTAGTGGGCACCAACGACTGCCCCTCTAACATAAAATCTTCTGCGTCAGGGTTTCCAATATTCAACCAAGGCATTTAGTAGCCTAGGTTGTTCTCTCATTAAAGGACACAGAAAAAAATTGAGCAAGCCGTATTGCATTAACGCTGCCACAGTGTTAGGGTCTTCCCAACTAGTGCACTAATATCTTCGTGCTCTCGTTCTCTCCATTGCACATACATCCTGCACATGGGCAAATTTTTAGAGGGTTAGGCCTTGCTTTTAAAATTTTTTTTGCACTCATTGGATGGTCCACGTGGGCTGTTTTGATGGTAGAAGCATGTACATGTGCTCTGACATCAGATAGAGCGAGTCCTCTTTTAATCCCTTTTCAGACCCTCTAAACATGAAAAGATTGTCGAGCGATCTTGTGGCCTTTCACGCTCGTTAAAATGAAATTTGAAGTCGCATCTATCCGATGGTAGTTTACCCCTTTTTCGATTCGGACGATCAACTGTACAAACAAAGGTATACTCTAGAGGCTTCAGATCCCTAGAAGAGTATTCTCAAGTATAATTTTAACCCTTTTTCGGGACCGAGGGACTAAATTTACGAAGAAGGAACCCCCACAGAGTCCATAGTTAAGATCTTTTCAGACTCCCTAAAATTGAAAAGATCATCGATTGACCTCATTCTTTCATACTCGTTAAAATGGTCCAGAAGAACATTCCTGACGAAGTCTATAATTAAGCTTTTTTCAGACTCCTTAAAAATGAAAAAATTGTCGAGTGAGCTTGTCCTCATCACACTCATTAAAATGGTTTTGAATAGACATCTTTTATGTGCTAGTTTACCCCTTTTTCGAACCGACTAGACTACCTTCAAAAAATGTACCCCATTGGAGTCTCCTTTTATGTTTTTTCAGACTCTCTAAATATGAAAAACCATCGAGCTTACCTTCTCTGGGCTCGTAAAAATTACATCGAAGGATGTTACCATTGTGTGTCCTTTTAATCGCATTTTCATACCTGTATCTCTGGTCTACTGTTGACTCCATGTTTCTCTCAACTAAACCATCTGAAGCATGCCTTATACGCAAGCCCTGTACCACTTTGCCTCTGCGTCCTGACACCTTTGGCCCCAGGAGGGATTTTTATTGAGTGTCCTTACTTTGAACATAAGTCTTGTCCTTGCACCTCGAACTTGTATGTTTGCGACACTCATCCCTCCTTTTTAATGTAACATTCATTTATTCGTTTTTCAAAATTATTGAAAAAAACAAAAAAAATCAAATATACCCCAAAAAGAGCAAGGGAAAAGTATTTTATTTGTATTGGCAACACAATGAGTTGCCCTTGGATAAATCACATCTTTCCATTTTTTCGTCAAACCCTGGGATTTAATATGACCTTAGGAAGTTGTTCCCGCTACATTGAGTTGTGTCCTCCTCCATTTGGCTATTCTTCCAAACATATGTAGAGTTTGTGTTGCCTCCTGCCTCGTAAACTTATGTTAATTCCATGTTGCCTGAGTCTCACATTTTGTCATTCTATTATCCAAGGGAATTTTTTCTAATCCTGAATCGGCCCCTCTGCAGTTTGTCTCTTTCCCTCATGCCCGACCATCCTCAAAGTCCAATCAAGTCTTTAATCGAAATCAATGAAGCCTTTAGTCTGATCATCAAGATTTTCTAGTCCATGACTGAAGAGTCATCAAAGACCTTTGGGTAGTGAAGTCATACACTCATATTACACTCCTACCTAAGTTTTGAAGATTTTGAAGTTGTTGCTCGAGCTCTAAAGACCTCATCTCCAACCATCAAGCCTTATCAGCTTCTAGAAGATGGGTACTCTACATGCATATCTTTTTGATTTTGAGATGTAGCTATGTTGTGTATTGATCGCGGCTACACTTTATATAGTTATATGACATGGATCTACAGTGTATTTTCTTAGTATCCATGATTTTATTTCATCCCAGGCATGGGTATGCTCGCCTCAGTGAGACAATTATTATTTTGCAGAAGACACCTCCTGATTTCTGGTCCCTGGGCTCACTTGTTTGGAACGTTGGTGAAGATTGTTAATGTATTTCAGCCATCAGATGCTCTTATGAACTCACACATTAGGGGGAATCTATTATAACCCTAATTTTCACCAGACATTCTTACCTGGCATCAGGCCATCTCAGATTCCTTCTTTTCCAAAACACTATTGAATAACTCTTCTTAAAAATCCCTTTTATAAAGGCCCACATGACCTGCTCCATTACTACATGCATGTACATGCTAGCTGACCCAAGATAGCCCGTGTGTACCTACAAAAGCACCCAAAAAAAAAAGTTGTTTAAGAAACACATAGCTTTGGGTAAGTTAACTAAACCTTCCGGCCATGCATGACTGGTCATTCGACCAAATAACTAGCTCCTTCTAACCTATAAAATAAGGGGTAGGGATCCCATTTGAAAGGAGGAAAATCATAGTAAATAAACTATACCCGATTGAGCATTCCCTTTGTCCCAACCTTTATCCATACTTGTGCAAAGAGAAGTATAGAGAAAAGCAGTTGGAAGACAACGGAAGAAGATCCCAGGACCAAGATCGAGGAGCAGTAGCCGACTTTATCATTGTGAAGTTAATAAAAGAATTGCTTTCCCATCCCGCCATATGAGATTGTCATTATTTGAATATTGATTGTATGATTGATTAAATCTCTAACACATTAGTTCATAGATCAAATGCATGTGGAGTTCTTTGCTTGTCTTTTGTGAATGCAGGTTAGCATTGGGAGGAGAGTTGCAATCAAATAACGACCAAGTGTGAAAAAATATCGACATAAAACACGAAAAATAAGGTACTTAGACTTAATCTCTTGAGCCTTGTATTTAGATATGAGTGGTGGGGGTTTAGGTATGGGATGATGGTAAGAAGTAAGAATCTTTAGGTCATTTTTGCATGCATGATAAAAACCCTTAGTGCTAGTCCATAGGAGGGATTTCCCACCCACAATAGTGAGGTACTAACTAGGACACCCATTGAGAGGTAAGAGATACCATCCGTAAGTGACACCTTGAAGCAACTGGTTGAACCTATGGAAAATATGTGTTCAGTACAGATAAATGCATAATGCAAGTGAGATGGGGCCTACACTATATGCTAGTAAGGAATATAATACATGTTGAAGAGTCGGAAAAAATGATGTAGTAAGAAGCATATAATGTGGTGAGTCCCATAGTTAATGGCTAGAAAGATATTGAGTAAGAATAATGAGGTTCAAATGTAATGTCATGGTGGGACTAAATAGGAGTCTCGATCCTAATAAAACTTGTAGCATGAGTGCTAGAATACAAAAAGGGATTCTAAACTAGGGATTCCATAGAAGGTAGGCTCTACCATCAATGAACAACATTTTGAGCAGAGAGAATGGGTTATGTCACAAGTTAATGGGATCAAACCTAGGTTAAGGCATTAATGGCAACTGATAATGAAAATATGAAGGTGTGTGAGACCTACTCTAAATGCCAATTATATGAAAACATTAATGTCTAGAGTCTTGAAAAATACTCATTCAATTGATATAAAGACCAAAATTACCCAAAATAACGCTCTATAACCTGCAATGTAAACCACAAAACTACAATATAGCTTGGCATTAGTTCAATTTATGGAAAAATAAGAAACTATGGAAAGTGAGTTTTTCAAAAATTATATATATATATATATATAAGGCAATTTTACCATATTCCCATATCATTTTTACCATTTTAACTAAAATTAACCAAATTTGGAGAAACCCTTGTAACTTCATTTGGATATTGTAGGATATTGGAGCAACTAAACCACACACTATTTGTTCCAAGTAAGTGTTCAAACCATTCTTTTCAGTTTCATCCATTCAACTTTTGCTTTTCATGACAAATTGAGGGATAACCCTCTCTTTTTCCTCATGACTCTAAACATCTATGATTTTCCTCAAAGGCCTCGCTGATGTTCGTGCCTGGTAGAAACACTAGTCGTAGGTATCTGTGTCTGTTATAGAAGAATCTTGCAAATGCCCAGAATCCTTTTGAAAAAATAAAAGTCTAACTCTTTTTCTTGTGGATTTTGAGTAGGATGTTTGTTCATTGGAGGGAACGTGAGCATGAGGAAGTTGATCATGCAATATTTGATAATGATGATGCCAAAGAAGCACTTTGTAAATGTGGCTTGCATAAATTTTTCTAAATTGGTGGCATGTGAGCTCAAAAAAGATTACTCAACCTACTTATTGACTACTGACATCCCGACGCAGAAGAATTCATGCTTGATGGGCAGTCCTTGACAATCACCATTGAGGACATTTACTTCATCAATGGGTTATCTCATAGAGGTAAAGTTCCCAAGTTCAAAACCCATGTAGGAGGTGGTCAGACCATTAACGATTACATCAAAAAATACTACGATGATGGAACAAAAAATATAGGCTCACAAGTGTCAATCAATCGTATCACCAATTTGAGTCCCAAGGTGATATTATATACTATAGTGCACATCATGGGAGCTAAATCTTTTCACTTTTATTTGCAGTCTAAAATGCAACATGGGGTTGATTTCTTAAGACCCATGATGTTTGACAGGAGCATTGTGATTCTCTCTTGTATGAAAAATCAACTTACTGACTACAAGTTATGAAAGAATAAAAACTTTGGGTTTGGAAGCATCCTTTGTACATTATTTTTCAATAGGGTGCCAATGATGAGCCCAAGAGCTCACATCAGAGAACACTTATGGTCATGGCCTGTGATGGTACGATGGACTAATTTTTTGGCCCTCTTAGGAGGAGGGAAGTTATCCAACCCCTATGACGATGACTTATTTTCTTGGTGGGAGCATCAAGTTCCCTTTATTGAGGATTACCCATACATGAGGATTGACTTTTGAGGATATACTAATGTCATAATTCCTCCTGGTGATGAGCTTCAGGACATAGGTAACCTTTATTTTATGTTATTTTATTTTTATTTTTGAATTATATATTATATATACATATAAAGGGAAAAAAACATCTTATTTTTTGTGAGATCTGATAGCACTGAGAGTCACCCTCAGACTTATAGAGGATAATTACAGTACCCATTTGATTTAAATGATTAAAATAGGTAATACTTGGTGGATCAACAAGAAAAGAGTAAAAGGGAGGGCATCAGACTTCTTGCAAATAAATTCTATTGGGCATGGATTCATAACATTCTACAGATCACATGAAATCAGTCTGCCTACCAGACAAAAGTCTTATGAAAAGACGGGTAGAAGAATAGAAGGTTAAAAAAAAGAAGAATATCAACATAACAAATATCATTTATGTAATATAGATTAAATATTTCTTGAACAATAATCTATGATTAACAAGAAATTACCACAAATCCTTTGCAACTCATGAATCCATTAACCAAAGGCATCTTTTGATCTTCAAAATCTGAAAATATTACTCAAGCAAGATGATAAGAAATAATGGAAACAAGAGAAAAATAGTCTGGTATCACAACTTTCATGAATCTCTAATGGAAGAAATGCCTACAACACATGCCCTCAATCTTATAAATGAGCAACTCAATTATTCCTCTAGCTCTCTCCTCTCTTGGATCATAAATCCAACTCTTTCCTTCCCAAAATCCCTTATTTATATTCAATGATCTCTATCTACCATAAGGAGTTCGAAACCAAGGAGATACATAGTATCCTCCTTCATTTAGGAGTCTTGTGACAAAATATTCCAACAAAAACTTAACAAAATCCTATTTTCCATGATCTTTCTTATTGTCATAAATGCCTCTTGAAACATGTCATCTTGATTGATTTGGAGATGGAACACATGTCCCTCATATCAAAATAAATCTTAGGAGACCATTCTAACCTTCCTTCATAGTTGGAAACCTTCCCATATCTCGAATTTGTCAAACTGTTAGAGTTCGCAGTGCTTGTGATAGCATGCACTGCGAACTTTCCTATAGGTATTGTTTTTGTTTTTTCTCCAAAAATACGAACTGGGTCAGGATGAAATTTTGTCAGCTAGTCAAAAACACCATGTTGTTCCTCCACACCAAATTTCTAAGGAACCCAGATGTGCATTCAAAATTTATGAGAAAAAGTGTTTGTTGTGTGCTAATTTCTTAAAAACTATAAAAAATACCAGTTCACAGCGCCAAAACTGTCAAAAATACCAGTTCGCAGTGTCGGCGTTGCGAACTTTCCTGTAGCAACATGCTTTATTTTTTCAAAGATTCAACACTTCAAAACTTATGTAGGGAGTCCAAACATGTTTCAAAACTCCATTATCCTGATATATAATCGTTTAAGGTTGAATTTGAAAGGATGCAAAAGATGAAAGTTTCAGCAGTCCTAGAACAGAGTGTTTGCAGCACAGCTCGCAACGCCAATATGAAAACCATCCAAAATCCCTTTCTCAACCCTAAAACATGATGAACACTCTCATGGAGTACCCTGTGGATCTAGGCTTGATGCTGACATATTTGAATTATCATAGAGGTGTATGCAAGTTGTCCAACCTCCAACTCTCTCCATCCAGTTCACAGCCCCTCTCACCAGTTCACAACATCTGATTCAAACAAGATTTGAATGCTTCAAGGAGACTGTTAGGATGTCCAAAGACCTAATCCCTGAAAATTTGTTAAAAAATAGGCTATAAAAACAATGAAATCCCTTAGCATGACAAAAAGGTAATGATGGAAATGAATGAATGGAGCACTTGAGTATGCTGCGAACTCTCCTATTGAGTTGGCAACACATAGAACTGTATTTAACTTGACATTTAAACAGACGGATGATGACAAAGAAAACCTTTTATACAAATGAGAGGTGGCATATCACATTAATGATTTAAGGATCAAAGGTGTGACTCAAAAACAAAACCCAAAGTGATTCTTTTTTTTACCTCTACAATTCTATGTGCTAACAAGATCCATAATATTAACACATGCTCTTTAAATGTGCAAATAGAGAATTGTTGGTTGTGGAGCCTGATTATGTTTGCAATTGAGATGTTTGTTTTAGCCGTTCTTGGACCCCATTCCCTAACGAGGGGTGTGGGGGGGATTTCTCCCCCACAACTGTTGCCAGGGGGGTCCAGGGGGGATGGCAACAATTGTTGTAGCCCCCCATGTGGGGGATTCAATGGTAGCGCCCTCGAAGTGAAATATTGGGAAAAATGCCTTGTAAAATATTGTAATTTTGTAGTCAATCTGGATCATTCATTATAAGGTCGCAGAGCTAAAGGTAGATGTTATGTTAGGATTTTTTTCCCTAGAAGGAAACCCTATTTTATGAGGGAATTGTATTGTGGTTGTGTATGATTGTGATTATTGGATTCTGAGAGAGGAGACTATGAGAGAAATAAGAGGAAGTTACAATGATCATGTTGTAGGTTTTATCCTTTCATTTTTCTATAGAATAAAAAGAAGGACGTATAAATTTCTCTGGTGGATGTAGACCACACTGGGTGAACCACATATATATGTGTCTCTATTGTATTGTGTATCTTATGAGTTTTATTTCTTCATTTGTTTTATTTTATTGCTCCGTGATCCTGTTTTTCTAAAAATAACTAGTGATACCAGTAGGCATTCCAAGACATAGTCATTGAGGGAGAGAGGAAGATGGGACCAACGATGATGTGGTGAGGACCTTACGAAGCATGGGAAGTGTTGTAACCTAGGTCTGAATCCCTTACATATCCTCTCTTTTTCCCATGCCTTCATCACTTTTTCCTTTTTATATTTGTTTAAGTCAGTTTCCCACTACTGAGTGTCTTGGCCCTTATTCATTTTTGAGTCTTCGCGCATTTATATTTCTGTTTTTATGGAAGGATGAAATACATGTCATATTTGTTTCAGAATGCTTGTCATCATGTGCACCATCTATTGATCTCACTGCAAGTCTACCAAGCCTTTTCTATTCATAGTAAATGCTCGTGCACACGACGCATGTTGGATCATGTTGTCATTGATGCCAATGGTTTGATTATTTGGGAGATTGTTGGATCATGTTGTCATTGATGCCAATGGTTTGATTATTTGGGAGATTGTTGGATCATGTGTCATTGATGCAAATGGTTTTATTGATGTCAAGTAATTGATTGATTGATGATTGATGAACAATGTATATGCATAATCCTTGATGAGAATGATATAAGTCAAAGTGGAAACCAATTGATAAAGATGGATCATTGATATGATGCATAGATGAAGATGGATCAATGAGTTGTCATTGATACATGATGATGCATAGTTTGTTTGATGAAAATATTACTCATTATTGTCTTATCATGATTGATAAGGTGCACAAATGGATGAACTCCAAAGTGGTCCCCTTATGGTGAAATCCCTCACGGGAAGATGCTTTGTGGATTGTGTTATCCTAGAAGAATGGTTGGAGGAACCATACTTGTATGTGAAATAATGAGATGAATATCAATGAATTTGTTGGTGAAAAAATACTAGATGGATAGTTCTTATCATACCATTTCTGGTGGTATGTGGAATGTCACATAACTCCTCACGGTTTGAGAGTTATGGCTTTACGAAGTTGGAGGACCCCCCATATGTTGGCTTGAAGCTCACAAGTTCAAAGAAGTCAAAGTGACCTAAAAGAAGAAATCATTAATTAAATGATAAAGAAGTGACAAAATCAAGAAGGAATATTTAAATGATAAAATATTGGAGAACTTTCTATTTATGGAAAGTGGTTAGCCCTAAAATAAGGTAAATGGGTTAAGTGACCGAGAGGATGAAAGTATAAATATGATATTTATGGTCTCTTGTAGATCATCCTTTTTGTGGATCAATGGAGAACTTCTTGTAAATATATTTTGGAGTAGTAATGGAGTGCTTCTTGTGAGAGCATATTATTTGTGTGGATCTCTTGAGCATGATTGAAGATCTATTCTGAGGAAGAAAGCAAGAGGAGGATCTCATGGACACATCAAAGTTTTAGAAATGTTGGAGATGTTGACGGAAAAAGTCTCAAATATTTAGAAACCCTAGTTTCTGAGGTATACGCAGGCTGTAATGGGCCAGGAAGCATACACACGCGGGATGTATGAGGACAGGGTGCATATAGTGGATGGAATGATGAAGACTTGTGTTTGAGTTGGTGCCAAGCTCTTGGATGATGAGGCAAGTTCTAGATCTGCATTCTATGGGCTCAGATCTATCACTGAGACAATGGTATGGTTACATTATTGTCTTGATGGATATTATTGTTTGATGTGTTGTGAATGCTTAGGGAATTCTTGGTATGGATTCTATGATATGATTTAGTTTGGATGATTTGGTTGATGGAGTGATCAATACTCTTGTGATTCACTGGTGACATGATTGCTATGGTATACTAGTTGTTTATACATGATTGAGATAGAATTCATATTGATTTTTTGTGGAGCATGAGAAAGCTATTAGAGAACTTGGATGTGTTGTTATTGTATGGTGGTTAGATTGGACAGTCAGAGACATAAGAGAATGATTGCAGAGAATCTGATTTGATCTTGAAGGACAAACCCTAACAACTCAAAAGTTATACGCAGGTTGTTTTATTCACTGTCCATGTGCATATGCGGGTTGTAGTGAGCTAGGGCATGTGCACATTGTTAGCACTAGAAGTCACTCCTGGATTGTAGCAAGAGTAAGCCTGATACCCATCATTATTTTATGTCACGAGTTGGTTTTATAAAAGGTGACTGAATGGAAGTAAACTCAAAACCATATCTTTTTAACTCAAAATCCTGAACCAAGAAAAGAATGGGTAGGTGAGGTCTCGATCTAAATTCATTCAGTAAGTGTAGTAAAGGGTTATTAAGTGAACAAGCAATAAGAAAAGATCCAAGTGCAAGCTCATCTTAAACCAAGGCTTCAGACACTAGGATATGACTCGAGAAAGTCACATCTATAACAATGAGGTAATCAAACCTTCATCACAATGCTGTAATAACAGCTCGACTGGATCCTCCATGCCCAAGATACTTGGTATAGAAAGAAGAGAGATAACATGAAAATCCTATTAAAACTAGTTGTTATGCCACTGTGATCAAACCTCCATCACAAAAGAAAAACTAATCCCAACTGGATCATCCATGCCCAGGTGTTCTAACACATGAGTTACAAAGAAATGGAAGAAGTTGACTATCATTAAACAAGACGTCTCACGTATATCAACATAACCAGGGAAACCAGTGCTTCATTAAAAATTTACAATAGGGAGCTTAGCTCTACCATCGATACTAACAAAAATGGCAAAAATGCCTCTAAATACTTGGAGCTGGCTCAGTTGCTGAAGACATGATCTTTTCTGCATTCATGGCTTTGAGTTGGTAAGTTTCCCTGTCAGGCTGCACATGCAAACATCGGGCATACTGCCCATGCAGTCGGTTTTCAGATGCAATCTTTGTCAAACTAGACTGATAGTCACCTCCTACATTTTGTCTCTTTCTGACCTTCTATTTATGGAAGGAGACGACGTTCAACCACTGTCAACCTCCTTAATAACTTCTTTCTCAGGATTAGGTAAGGCTCGATCAATTCTGTGCTTGGACAACATGGCAGCCTGTCCTTGGTCTCTGCTACTTCGTGGGATTTCTATGAGGGGGTCCAGCCTATGAATGTGGATGAGGATTTGGCAGGGAGGGAGATGGTGCCAACAATGTGGAGGATATACGAGGGGCGTTGAGGTGGAAGCACCAGGTGGAAGAGAACGAGATATATGACACGAGACGAGGACTGCCACAGGAATATGGATAGGATACAAGTGGAAGTGGCATGGAGCATGAGGGTGCAAGTGTCGGGAGATAAGAGGGGCGAAGGAAAAGGGGACATGAAACCTGGAGCATGGAGGATAGGTGTGCGATGGTGAAGGGTAGAAGGGAAGTGGGAGATGTGACAGGGGGATAGGAGAGGTAGAGTGGGGGACACTTGTCACAAGGGGGTGAAGGTGGTAAGCGATTGAGGGGGACCCACACAGATCCACCCATATCGGACCCCCCCCCTTCATTAAAGCAAGAAAGGCAAGGGGGGTCTGGAGTTGAACCACAACCACATATCTGGGTACTTTAATCCCAGTCGTTTAGACTTGTGTCACACCATATTGGACCCCCCCCATTAAAGGAAGAACGACAAGGGGGGTTTGAAATTGGACCTCGTTCGTAGATCTGGGCACGCAAATCATGGCCATCCAGATCCACGCATCTTTTAAATCAAATGCGCTCACTCATAAAACTTAGGACAAGTGGGTTTTCAACCCGCTTTTGTCATTTTTTTTCCAAAGGGAGTCATTTGTTAGGAAAACACCCCCCTTACAACACTAGGTGATAACACACATGCTCCTTGCACTACTGACAGGTCGCGTACCTGTTGATAGATTGATATTTGTTGAGGATTCTTGCCTCATATTAGTTGGTGATTAGGGTGTAAGCTGAGTCTTGCATTATAGAGCTAGTGCTCTTGTAGAGTTGTACTCTATTCAGTTGTTGTTGATAAACCCCTAGATTGTTGTCCATAATAAAAATTAAAATTTTACATACATCTTGTGTTCCTTGTAGTGATGACTTGATGATGATATATGTTAAGCCCTAATATTGGCTCATTACCACTTAATTGGGGCATATTAGATTAGTAATGTTATATTATTTATGTCTGCTTTAGGCCATTAGTTGTAATTTAGATTAGTAATGTTATTTTATTTATGTCGGCTTTAGGCCATTTAACCTCCTAGTCTCCTATATATACCAAGGAGACATTTTCATTTTGAATCATCTTGGACTTGAACATTTAAGTGGGGTAAAAGGAGGTTGCCCCCTTGAAGAGGCTTATTATCTGATATTATCTCTTTTTCAAGGCATTGATTACTTTTCTAGAGGTTTTTGTATGCTATATTGATGTTTGGTTCTTAACATATGGTATTAGAGCTCAAGGTCTTGGGGTTTTGCTGCTACATCTGAGACACCGTGGAATTTTCACTATAAATTTTTTTCTACAACATTTCAGAAGGAACCTCTTAAAGGGTTTTTAGTAGATGGATCAATATATGTTGGGTTCAAAATTAAGCTCATGAGGCCTTATACTTTCGGAGATACAGCCTGTCCAATATAGGGTTATGGAATCATCCTGAAATGAGTCATTGAGGCATTTTCGCTATAAAAATATTTCTGTAACGTTTCAGACCCTTCCCTTTGGATAACATTTACAGAAATTAGTATTGTATCTGTGGTAAAAATTTCAGTGTCTGGGTCATTTCAAATTTGTAGATACACCCTGTGTAAGATAGGGTATCTGACTAGCCCTATTGACTAGTCTCAAGAAGGTGTTCTAGGTAAAACAATC
>ML782191.1:225747-238647 GCA_009831015.1 Picea engelmannii
GTGAATTTCTTCCTCCAACCAGCTTACGAAGCAATCATACACAGGGCAGACTTGGAGCGTTTCCAGGTTAATTAGTTAGATGATTACTGTTTATGTTTAGTAGTTTAATATAAATAATAGCTTAGTTAGATTTATATTATATTATTTAATATCAGTAAGATAGATCAGATTGTTTGATTTTGGTAGTTTTTATTCCCTTTTCATAAAATATAAAAAGATAAAAAAAAATAGAGTCTTGGCTATCTTAGGGCAGCGAACACATGAGTTTTGCAGGTTTTAACTAAATCTGTAGGCTGTCCATAATGTACATTTGTGAATAAGGAATAACATAGTTGACAATTAGGCAGTTGATTTGAGTTATTATAATCATAGTTAGTATCTTGTAAATATATAATAGTTAATAGTTTATAGATAGATTAATATAGTTAGTTTAAGTTTGTTTTATTAGTTTCTAGTTTCCTTAGTTTAGATTATTTAGCTCAGATCACCTTCTCTTTGGTTTCCTCATGAGACCTCAGAGCGGCCAACGGAGCCGTTAAACTCGTCAGGGTGGTCCATACCAAACGGCTTGGGTTATTTAGACAACCCCAGACCGGTTCCACTCTCCCAGTTGATGGATGGACTGTTTCGCCCATCAACACACTCCCATAAGACCATGCCACCGTGAAATGGGCGCGAACATATGTTTTAAATGTAGCCGCGGTTTTGTTGATTGTGTCATGTGACCAATCCATGGTGTAAATGCACGCAGTTTGGTGATTTCAAAAGTAAACCCATGGTCACATTTGTATGGACATTATATGACCATGCCTTTTTGTATTGCGCGGGGTTGTTTCATAGCCCATGGTTTCGGGCGCAAATGCATATGACTGCAATGTTTGCGCACATTTTAAATTGATATTTGCAAATGGAATAACCCGCGGTTATATCACATCACATATGACCTCCATTGAAAATGGCGTGCATTTGGTTTTTATTTTATTTTATTGTGGTTTAAAAAAAGGTCATGCAACCACATCCACCACCACATGTCACACCCACATTTAACCACATAACGGGTGCCAAGATTTGCGCTGGGACGTGGCCACATGGCCCCCATGCGCCCAACACCTCTGACTTGGGGGGCCTTAGTTCCGCTAACGGTGCGAAAATTTGGCACAAATTTTGGAAGGCGTGCATGTGCTGAGTTTAGACATGGAAAATGCCCAGAGCCAGATTCATTCACCCACAGGTGCGAAATGGAGAACCATTAACAAAGCTTGAAGGGGAAAAATGGCAGGAGGCCTAACTTTTGGAGTTTTTGGCCAAATGAGGTACTGAAAAAGCCCAGCTAGGGGTTTTTGGACTTTCTGAGTCCATTGGCACTACTTTCATAGGCATTTGAAGACTTCATTTGCAGGTTTTTAACCATTGAAGTTTGAGGAAGCTCCAGGAAGCTTGAAGCCCTCATTGTTTGAGGCATTGCTCAGATGAGTACAGGTCCATTTTCTGAGACTGAATAGTCATTTTTGACTAATGATTGTGCTCTGAACACATTGGGATAGGTTTCAGATCCATTGGAGGACTTTTACAGGTGTTTTTTCCACATTGAAGCTCAGGGAAGCTTGGAGACCACATGTAGAAGAGGTCATTACTGGATGAGACAAGATCCATTTTAAAAGTTCTAATAGTCAATTTTGGGGTTTTTATGTATTCTGAACCCAATGGTACAGTATTTAAATCCATTGGAGTTGAGAAGAAGCTTGTAAAAGAACATTTGACAAACTAATCCCAAAGAGCCAAGTCCATTGAAGGAGGCTCAAGGAGACGTAGCCCAGAGAGGGGTGAACTCCTTTATAATCTTGGTATTGTTGTGAGTTTGTTGTGTTATTTGCTGCACTTTACATTGCTGTGTATTGGTTTATATCACATATTTAATCTTTTAAAGGGACATTTCCTCACACATGAACATTGACAAGAAGAACCAAGAACTTTACACATAAAACATCTTGCATATTTTAACACATGAAGCAAGGTCCTGTTAAGGTTTATTTTATTGAAGTGGGGGGTGCTTGCATAGCATAACAAGTCAGCCTTCTATTTTCAGATCATTAGACCAAGTAGATCTTAACTAACTCCTAAGTGTATAAATATCCTAACATGACCTCTATTTCATTTTTTAACGAGCTTGCCACAGAGAAGGGAAACTATGCTCGTGACATGCCCCCAGCATGAAAGATAGTGGCCTCTATTTCATTTTTTTAACGATCTTGCCACAAAGAAGGGAAACTATGCTCATAGTTGCTTCTTGATCATGGATTCCGAGAGGATAATTTTCTAGAAGGGTACCATGTCAAGGGACAAAACTCGGTCATGGCCTCCAAGAGATCTTCACTGGATGGAATATAATCACTCGAGAAGGAACACATGTCGGGGGCTGCGATAGGAGTAAGGAGATCAGGCTCCAATAACCCTACCGAAGAAATCACCATGTCAACTACCGGATCCAAATCATCAGAAGTTGAGGTCATGGGAGACAACACCACATAATTGACATGTGACAGGGGTGATACTGTCTGCATATAAGAACCACTTAGGGAGGTAACCCAGTCGGGGCCAATGAATGAAAGTTGATTAATAGTCACAATTCTTCCATCGTGAGGGAAATATATCACACGGAAAAGGGTGGATACAAGAGCTTTCATAGCATAGACATAATCCTGCCCAAGGAGTAAAGTAAAATCCAAGGGGTCTCGGACTACCATGACATCGATAAAGACAGTTTTCCCTCCCAAAGTTATAGGAAACTGAGGAAGGATCCCTAAAGGTTGACTAGTTCTTCTGTTAAAATCTAACAGATTCTGTGTAACCGATGCAAGCTGCGGACAACCCAAAGCATACCAAGCAACAGAAGAAAAAATACTAATGGACGCACCTTCATCTATCAGCGTTTGAGGAACGTCCCGACCACAAACCTGTACTGTAATTTGGAAAGGAATGTGGGAGGGAAGATGAGGTCTAGTTAGCGCACCCCAATCAAAAAGGATGTCTTCAGTACTTGGATGGGGTTCCACAGGAGAAGGAGGAATGCCCCCAGGCATGGTAGAGTCTGTATTAACAAGAAAAACATGGGCAGTATCGGGTTTACTCTCTAGAAGGAGGGTAGGATCGATCGATGATTGGATCGGATCGACCAAAGGTGGACTTGGATAGACCACTTGGGCACTCTTCAGAGGAAGAGTGGGACTGACCGAGGAAGGGACTAGATCAGTCACTTTGACATTCCTTAATGGAGGAATGGGATCGACCGATGGCAAAACCGAATCGACCACTTGGGTTTCATTCTCCAAGGGAAGAATGGGGTCGATGGGTGGAAACGGATCGACCACTTTGGTGTCACTCTCTAATGGGAGAGTGGGATTGACCGAGGATGAACACAGATCGACCACTTTGGTGTCACTCTTTTGATGAAGAGTGGGGTTGATCGATGATGAAACTGGATCAACTACTTGGGTTTGTGGTTCAATCGAGGAGGAAACTAGATTGACCACCTAATCAACTGGACTGACCAGGGATGGAACCAGATTGACCAGTCCATCAACCAACGATGGGTCGGAGGAAAGATTACAATAACCTTTTGGAAGTTGAAGTTTTTCCAAAAGAGAAGAAGCCTCGGCCATGCAAGGACAAAGGTGAGAGTGATGATTACCTTTACATAACATGCAAGGGAACTTGACAGTTTTGTTCTTCTTACCAACCTGAACATCACTAGTTGACGGGGTATCATCGACATGACTGACAGAGGCCGATGACGTGGAAGACCACATTTCTAAGACCTGGGTAAGACCGGGGCAATCCCTTAGAAAGTGGTCACCCTTACAAAGGCTGCAAGGGAATTTGGGTTTTGGATTCTTCCATTTAATCTTGTTGATCTCACCAACACTCCCAGTACTATTAACCGTAACTGGTTTCTTAGAGCCAACATCTGATGTTGTTGGGGTCTTGGTCCTTTTCGGGCTCTTCTTCTTCTTCTCTTTCCATTTCTTCTTCTTCTGATCAACCTGGCTACTTGCTTTAGAGATTTCACTAGGTGAAGGAGGAGAAATGGAAGGAGACTTGATGGGCGAAGAAGGTGAAAAGTCGACGTGAGGTTGATGTGTGAGTGGTGTATTAACATCCAAAGTATTAGGTGCAAATGAAACATTGGGACGATTTGGGATCACCGAAGTGGGGAACAACCAAACTGGTAATCCAATAGTGAGTCCTGGAAGACTCAGTGTGGCAACATATGGAGGACCAATGTTTCCAAATGAAGGAAAGGTATAAGGTTCCCCAGAAGAAGGGGTTCCTCCATTGGTACTCCCAGGATTTGATGCCATTAACACTGACTCGACCTAAGGTCCACTAAGTAAAAGAAACAACATACACTAATAGAAACTATGAATCACAACCAAGAAAACATGACTTTCTTTTGATGACCATACTAGTTGGTGATGAAATCCAACATCACATGATCAAGTCCAGAAGGGGCGGGGATAGGGTGGAACAGTTACAATGGCGACCTACTTAACAGACTTACGCCTTGGTGCAAGCTTCCATGCAGTAATTGTGGATTTACCCTCCAAGGAGCCCGAGTGAGTTTGACCAATGTCTGCTCCAGGTACAGTGAGACTTCCCATCACCATCACCTTGTGTAAGACCCTAAATATTATGGCTACTAAGGTTACCAATTCATAGTCAACCCCTGGTCGGGAACAGTTGACAGTCCGATCGGAACGTACAGGCAGGGTATCAAGCCCGAAATCAACTAGAAGGCTTCCACGTAGTAATTGTGTATTTACCTCAAAGTGACCCCCATAATATGAACCGACCACCACAATCAGTTAAACCACGGAGGGTTAGTCCCCGTAGCTTACCTGAATGTGACCTCATGCGTAACCCCTGTGTGAGAGGGGGATCCTAGGAACACTTATACGATAACTGGATTTGACTCTCCCTAACTCAAGATGCTACTATTTGTTTTGGAAACTTTGGAGATTTATGCTCACAGCCTAATCCAAAGTACTACACCTATTCTACTGTTGGTGGAGGATCCTAGCAAAGAAAAAAATCTAGATAACTTTTAATTAGCGTTGATTTTTATGGCTGTTCTTTACGCAAAAGGGGTGCATGGAAGTGAAACAAATGGAATTATGAATCAGACCCAAAGAATGCATTTAATATGATAAGCATTCATTTCCTTTCGATGAACGTCTATCTAAGGGAGAGAGAGAGTTCTTTTCACTTAACAAGCACAAATACAGAGTGTCCTCAAACAATTCTTTTTCTCAATCAAATCCTGATGTAATGCAAAACTTTTAAATGCCTTCTAATATGCACAATCAATCATGGAGATTCTTTTTCATTGTTCGTATATGATTTAAAGATCAATTCAACACAATGCTTGTCTTGCTAATTGTCTTTGTATGAATGAAAATCAAACTAGCACAAGCTAAAGTCATACAAACAATGCACCCTTTCGTTGCAATCAAAACAAAAAGCGAAAGAAAAGAAACAATCAAAGAGAAAAAAAAATCCACACCTAAAAAGAAAAAGTTGAAGAATAATGATCTTGACTCAAATCAAGATAAAGAGGTCTGTAGACTTTTGATGACCTTCACCAGGGTTTGTACTCAGTTGATGAGGAGAGAAGAACAATGCATGGGTTTTGAACTTCACTCAATAGGAAAAACTCAATGAAAATAGTGAAGAAGGCTACAAGATCCAAACAGTAAGGAGCTTATTCTTCAATCAAAAGACAGATGTCAAGGTTGAAAGGGAAGAAACACTGACTCACAAGGTTACTCAGCAGAGGAAACACAGAGGCAAAATCCAAAAAAAATGCATTTCTGGAAGATTTTTGAGCCAAAGAGGGTTGGCGCTCTGTTTCCAAGGGAAAGGAGCGTTATAGAACTCTGTGTAAATCTATTAGGAGTGTTTGTGCTCTGTTAACACTAGGACAGGGGCGCCAGGGTCTGAAACTCTAAAAATTGTCAGAAAAATCAAAAAATTGCAATCCAATTCCGACAATTATGTTGAGCGTGATGGGGTAGGGAGTCAATTAGCTCATGAAACCAATCAAAAGAGGAGTGAACCAGGTCTGAAACAATCAAGGGATAGAACTAGGTCAATGAGGAGAAATTGAAATAAGAGGTTTCAATTTGAGGCTATCTCCCCAGTGGAGTTGCCAGTTTCTGTTGTAGGAAAATCTCCCTGCGGACAGGTAGATCGCCTCTAAAAGATTGACCTTAACCCTAGATAGAAAAATGCTTAACGTGGACACTGACTTCCTTTCAAATCTATTTAAACTAATACATGAGAAGGAAGGATAACAGAAGTACCTCTTTATCGACGTTTGCCCCTGCATGCTCCGAGTTGCGCTCCAATCTTTTGCTCCTCGCTGAGTTCTGCAGATAAACAAGATACGACCACTTCCTACTCTATTGATAGTAGCTTGAAAACAGATCTATCATTTAATGATAAGTTCATGTAACATCAGACAAAAACTAGAAATAAATAGGCCAAGCGTGCCATATTAATGAGAATAACGACAGCAATACTTACAATCGTAGATGCGAATGCGACAGCTTCGTCAAGTCCCCTTCGTCTAACCCTTGCTCGAAAGATCCACAACCTGGCTGACAACAAATTCACTGATCACCTCTCCTTTGGCTGACTGCATGTTTCCTATGAGATCATAGGTTTCATGCTAGCAATTCTTCCCCTTTCCACCATCATAGAGCTTGCTTATATAGGTTGAGAGGAGCCTAACCTCTTGAGTTATGTTTAGAACAAGTTGGGAACCTCCTCCTTAGATCAGGGATCTCTTGATGGAACCAAGAATTCGAGTACAATTGCCTCCTAATCTCGAAATATCCTTTCCTCATTATCCTCAACGGGCTAACAACCGAGCCAGATTAGGGAGTGCTCCTCCAAAAGGGGCATCAGAGCGTTAGAACACTCCTTGAGAATCTTAAGGGGAGCGTCAGTGCTTCAAAAGTGAGTAGCACTCCTTCAGAGGGGTGAGGAAGCGTTATAACACTCCCTGAGGCCTTATAGGGGAGTGCCAGCACTCCTAAGGCTGTTTTAGTGGAGTGTTCACCCTCAGAACTCTTGATTGAAAGCCCTTTTCAGGTGTTAAGAGTTATTTTACTCCAATATACCAGTTCTCCTTCTTCAAACCAAGTACATAAGATGTTTTAAGTATCTCCTTAGTGTTGTCATTACGACAATATGATTAAACAACATTTGTGACACTTGTAACCAACTTGTGACACTTGCGAAAGTTGTAAGGAAGTTGCGACATTTACGACAATTGAGAGGAATATGTGACACTTGTCCAGTCGAGTAATTTTGATGTGTAACACTAACAATTCATCAATGACGGGAATGGGAAACTTATCTTTAACAGTGATCTTGTTGAGCTCTCTATAATCTGGACACATACACCATGAACTATCTTTCTTGAATACCATTACCACTGGTGCAGAGTAAGAACTTTGGCTAGGTCTAATAACACCAACCTCTAACATTTCTTCAACCATGTGTTCAATTTCACTCTTCTAGGCATAAGGGTATCTGTATGGCCTGATGTTAGGAGGAACACTCCTAGGAATTAGGTGAATTTCATGATCATGATTTCGAGTGGGTGGAAGACCTTTGGGAATATCTTCAAATACTTTGGAATTCTTATCAATGATCCTTTGGAGATCTTGAGGAATAGATTGCTTAGATGTTTGAACATCTAGTGAGCATAGTTGTGCAATAAATCCTTGATGCCCCATTTTCAATAATTTTGTCATGTTGTTAGAGCTTATCACTTTACTGGGTTTCCCTGTGATACCTCTTAACTCAATTTCTTTTCCTTCCAATGAAAATTTCATGAAAAGTTCTTGAAAATTAAAATCCATTGTTCATAATGATTGTAATTGTTGGCCACTATAATTGTTTATTAATTGAAACAATCAAGTGTTACATAAATTGTCAACCTAGGGAAGTCTGTTTATTTCAAAGGAAATCACACACTGTATATGCTCAATCTCAAAATCAATCCAAAGTTGTAGTAAAAGTTACATTAATCACACCTTTCTTTGAACAGACTAAAGTTATACTTTGAGTTGCAGTAAAAACAATCTTATCTATTGCAGAATTCAAGATTCAAAGGAAAATAATTATCAGAAGAATCCTGGATTACAATAAGAAAAAACAACCTAGGGAAAAGGAACCTTTCAACATACTGCAAAGAAGACTAACTATTATGTAATAGAGAACATGACCCTATTCCCCAAAGAAAGAATCTTCAGCACCTGTCTCTGACTATCACACTTTCATAAACTCATTCTGCAAACAGAATTACCAATCAAAATGATCAACAATTACCTAGGAATGAATTGTATGAAAACAATGTAACAATCAGTTGAAACAGAGTTTCAGCAAAATAGAGTTTTAACAAGGTATGAATAAAAACAATACTAACACACTACATAAAATAATGGGTGAATCATGTGAAGAAGGTGGGCCCTCTCCTTCTCACAAGATTCCCCAGAAATGAAAGGAACTAAGAAGAAATGCTCAAAATGATCTTTTATTCATCTGTCCAATGTGACAAGTTACAATATCAAAAGTGAACACACTCATTCTATGTAATTCCCTTCTAGCTAAGACCTTCGTAATCCCCCCTCTAATGCTGATTTCTCCCCTATTTAAAGAGGAGAATCCTCTTAATACAATTAAGCATAAAATTACATGTGTACATACAAATCTTATTTTTAGTCTGATCTAATCTTCTATGGTGGAATAGGATATTCTGAGCTTCCATAGAAAAATGTTGTTACAGTGGTTGTAATGGTGTTGGATTGAGGTACAACTGTTGCGTCCGGTGTAACAGCTCCTTTAATTATCTTTTCTTGTTACTGTTGTATGTGAAATACTGTTTCAGCATCACAAATCATGGACTGTTTCAACAACGGGATTTGCGTACTATTTGACTATTTCAGCAACGTGTCTTCAAGCAACAACGATGGTTGTGATGGTGTTGGCTTGAGGTACAACTATTGCAGCCAGTGTAACAGCTCCTTTAATTATCTTTTCTTGTTACTGTTGTATGTGAAATGTTGTTTCAGCATCGCAAATCACGGATTGTTTCAGCAACGAGATTTGCATACTGTTTGATTGTTTCAACAACGTGGTCTTCAAGCAGCAACAATATATTAACTGCAGTCTTCAAACTATTTTAGCAACTATATATTTCTGATTAATGGATAAGTATGAAAGTAATGTAAAATTACATGTAAAACAAATTAAACATATAGCAAAGAGAAGAACGCTATATACCTTTGGAAAAATAGATTAAGGTGATAATGTAGGCTTAAATATGAGTGGGAAAAGGATTTAATGATAGAAAAAAGTATGAGCAAAAAGGTACATTATAGGGTCCTAGCATCCCCCCCAACTAAAAAGGTTGCATGTCCACAGGCAACTTTAATCTAAATCAGAATTCGGATACCGACTCTGGGCATGCAAATTACTTAAGCAGTAGCTATAGAAAGTACTGTCTGTTGGGGCTCTGAATCCTTGAACATGTTGTAGCCTTTGCCAGGCTGCTACTTCAACCTTCTTGGGAAACCTATGATGAACTTGATACTTCTCTGCTGGCATCCATAGAATGGGAAAATGGAATTGATAACCTATCCAATTTTCAGCGCATTGCTGGACAGATTGATGTAACTGGGTACCTGGAAGATTGCTATCTCAAGATTGGTAGGACTAAAGGGATTGTGCTCCTACCTTTTCTCATAATATTTTTGCCAAAACATGTTATTTGATTTTAGGGCAGCAGTCTCTATGGATTTAATAAATTGTTGACAATCATGAAGTATTGTTTCCTGTAGTTGTCGTATATATTGAATCATCCCTGGTTTCTTAAAAAAATGATAATATTTTGCAACAAAGGTGGTCACGTTCTGTGGTTCTAGCCGTATCCAAAGGATAAAGTTATCTTCATTATGCTTGGCAGCTAGAAAATCATTCTGCCACGTAATCTGGTTGGCAAGGAAGGAGGCGAGTGTCTAAATCTGGATATCACCAACAAGAGGATTAAGATTAAGCTATATGTTCTCAGGAATGGCTTCATTATGAAGATATAACTCACATAGTAGATGTTGATCAATAGTAGAGGCTTCTGCAAACGTTTGAACAAAATCTTCTAGTTTGAACACTGCATAGGGTCTTCCTTCTTTGATTGATTTCATCTGAAAGAATGCAAGTCGTTCTATAAGGGAAAGAGAGTAATTTGAGGATGGTTTCCTAGCAGCCAACAATTTTTGTACCAAATCGAACATCAGGAGCAATTTTCTTTTTAACTCCTCATTATGCTTCTTATGGGCACGATATTCTTTGCGTGTTTTCTCCAAATATTCCCAGTTTGAATATATGTGGTTCAGCCAAAGTAGTCTGTGTTGCTGCAAACTTTTGTCTTGTGTAATAGCAGACTCCTTTTTCCATTTGTTCATTATTACCTGCTCATTCCATGGTTGATTTTGTGTTTCAACATCGCAAGTGGTAGGCTGAGGTAGAGTCTCAGTGGCTTGTTCCACAAAAGTAGGGGTACTGATCTTTCCAGGAGGGGAAGATTCATCAATAGGAAGAGTTTGAACAGGTTTACTAATGAAAACAGGAGATTTGGATTTAACAGTTGTTGTAGGCCAGGGTTCCTTTAGATTAGCTTTCCTTTTTGGAATTTTTGAAGGTCCTACTAGTTCTTGTGTAACAGTAGGGCATTCCTCTTTCTTAACTGCAAAAGTTGTAGGTGCAGGGGAAGCTCCAGGCATTGGGATTTGAACCACCTTGTAGCTTGCTTGATCATAAATATCCCCACATTGGCTGCACATATACTCTCTATACTGATAATCTTTTGTGTTTTTCTCTTCCATGGCCGCTATGCGAGCTAAGGTATACAAATTAAGTTCCCTGTCATAGTCTTCCTTTGCCATTACGAGCTCTTTCTTGTAAGATTCCAATTTTGATCTTAGAAACTCATTCTCTTGTAAGAGAGAAGCCATTGTTGGTTCTGGTTGTTGATATGTCATAGGTGTATCAAGAGGGGTGACTGGTTTTTGTGTAACGGTCACAACCTCAGTAGTTGGTTCTTGTGGAGAAACTACCAAATTAGTAGTTGATTCTTGTGTTTCAGCTACTTGATGTAAAGAAAATAGTGTTGCAGCACCTTGGCATGTGATTCTTGTATTTTAGGAATAAAGTCAGCAGTTGGTTATTGTGTTTCAGCTGTAGCTAGTTCTTGTGTAACATCTATAGTTGGTTCTTGTGTAACAGCTACTGAATGAGTAGTTGGTTCTTGTGTGACAACTACTGAATGAGTAGTTGGTTCTTGTGTGACAGTTACTTGATGTAAAGAAAATGATGTTGCAACACCCTCGGCATCTGATTCTTGTGTTTCAGAAATAAAGTCAGCAGTTGGTTCTTGTGTTTCAGTTGTAGCTAGTTCTTATGGAGCAGCTATAGCTGGTTCTTGTGTAACAACTACTGAATGAGTAGCTAGTTCTTGTGTGACAGCTACTGAATGAGTAGTTGGTTCTTGTGTGACAACTACTTGATGTAAGGAAAATGATGTTGCAACACCCAGAGCCTCTGGTTCTTGTGTTTCAGTGCTCGTGGGTTGAACAGGTAAAACTTCTGGGATTTGGGAGGGTGGAGGTGTATGGGATTTTAGAAAAATGGGTTGGGGGTTTAGGGTAGTGGTAGTATTTGTTTCTTTGGTTGAAGCCCTCGTTCGTTTTTTAGGTAAAAAGGAAGGAAAAGTAGTAGTTTGCTTCTTTCTTTTGCGAGTGGGTTTTTCCTTAGTGATGGAGCAGGGAGGGTTATCAAGTTTATCTGCTTCAGAATCATCGCTAAGGATATGAATAGTAGGATTATATGATTCTGGTAAATTGTGGGGTGGACTTGGTATGGTAGGAGGGTTAATTGGGTAAATTGGATCTGTAGGCGGATTAATAGGTATTTCCGGAGGTTCAGGAGGGTTTTGTGGTTGCTCTTCATGAGGATTTTCAAGATGTTCAGCAACTTCTTGAGGGTTTATGGGTGGATTGTTTAGGAGAGGGTTTTGTTGGGAAAAATCCTTTTGGATGAGTAATTGAACGAGATGGTGATGGGTGAGGGAAAGGATGGGATTTTTAGCCTGTCTACAATAATGCGACATATTTCTAAGACAACCGAGCAGATAGTAAGGAATATTCACCAGTCTAGCATGATTTAAATGAGATAACAAGACAAAGTCATACTAGTAAACTACCTAGTATCGACCTTCACAGGTAAGGTAGTGCTTGACAAACTCTACAACTTTCAGCCAAGGAGGCGGCAACAAGCTAAGTCGAACACCCTGGGATTTAGGCTCAACTTGTTCTCCTAGTAAGAGAAAATGTTGTTGGGCATTAAGAATAATGTGTTTGTGGCTGAACCAACAAATGCCATTGACGGGAAGATCCAAAACCTGTGCTATATCATCCTCTATGACTGGAATCTGAACCCCTTGAACAATAGAATGGTCTTCTTGAAGATTCTGAGCAAATTGAAGAACCTGTTGTTGATCAAATCCCTGGAGCCTCTGAAAATAACCCAGCCATCCTGCCTGCTGAAAGATTTGGTAGACTTATGGATACAATTCTAGCAGGGTTGTCATGGCGGGTTCGTATCGTATAACAGGACCTCCCATAGCTATTCAACTCAGTAAAATGCACAGTCATAGAGTCAAATAACCACACCCGAACATAGTAAGTTTTGCGGATGAGGGCATGTAAATGATGGTGAAAAGATGAGATAATGGGTAAAAAGAAGTGACGGTAGTCAGTTCGTGTGGAATGATGGCAT
>ML782191.1:248368-259559 GCA_009831015.1 Picea engelmannii
ACTCACTTTCGCATTAGTAATTAGGGTTAAATGGGCAAAATAATGAAATAAAAATGAAAAAACCACTTTTTAAATGGTAAAAAGTAAATAAAACAATTTTACAACTCATTTTTACCATATGTTTTTATCCATTCACCATTTTAGTGCAAAAATTTTCATATTACCTCCAATCTTCTCCGTCAATTTTCGGGAGCTTCGGGGCATCATTTCACGAACCATATGGATCAAACTGGTAAGTGATCCATCCTCTTGCTTTGCATGGTTTAAATTTATGATTTTAATGGTTAAAAATTAAGTTTTTAGTTGAGTTTTGAAACCCTAAGCGCGTAAAAGGATTCTCGCAGGCTACCCATACGGGGCCTGCGAGAAGTCCTTATTCCCGCAAGCGGGATTAAGGTAGGGTGCGGGAAATCTGCACTGTGTATTATACCTTGCCTGCGAATGGCGCAGAGTCAAAATTTTTCATAATGTTTGACCAATAAAAACCAATTTTCTCACATTTTAAGATTACTAATTATCTTTATATGATTGCCATGCAGGTTAATAATCACACAATGGTGCTTGAATGGAGGGAACGAGAGCATGAAGAAGATAATGCCACTGCCAAAAATCATCCTCAAACCATCGCTGCTTTAAGAGATTGTGGTCTCCTAAAGTATTTTCATATACCGGGCATGAGAGCCCAGGTTCGATTGTTAGAACATTTAATCCGGATGTGGGATCCAGATCAGCAGGTCTTTAATGTTGGGATTCACACATTAACGATTGATATCGAGGATATCTACTTTCTGATCGGATTGTCAAGACGGGGTTTTTACGTCAGTTTGATTGGTACTCGAAGAGGGGGTTTGAAAATGAGCGAGTATTGCAGACAGTATTGTGTGCCTGAGGCTGAACGCCGGGACGGGAAGGTGGCCATTTGGGGAGTGACTGATATCACTCTCCGTACCATACTCTTCACCATAGCTCGGATGGAGGGAAGTGTTGCCCTGCACATGGCTCTACAGAGATATTTTCAGTATGCTCTAGAGTGTGTCGAGCCCCGGGTCTTCAACTGGGCTGACGCAGTGCTACGTAACCTCAAGAAACAACTAACCAAATGCAGGTGTGGCAATCTAAAGAAGTTTGGTTATGGATCGATGCTGGTGTCCTTCTTCTGCAAGAGGGTTCCAGTATATAGGCTTCAGGCATATTAGCTCTTTCCGGGTCCCAGGGACCCAAGGATGTTGCGATGGTGCCAGCTCATGACTAGACATGTGACAGGACCTATCATCAGATACGACGATTGTTTCTTCGACTAGCTCCAAGGCCAAGTTGTGATGATAGAGGATTATGCATATGCTGGCTTGGATTTTCGAGGTGATCCTGACCTTGCCCTCCATGAAGATGCACAGTGGGGAGATATTGGTAAGAAGTACACCAACTTTTTAACTTTTTAGATGTTTTTGTATTTTCATCATATTAAATGTTTTTGGTTTTTATAAAAACATCCAAAGACTAACACCAAAATTTTCCTGATAACACAGATGTGGGGGCATACAGACCAGCCGGTAGTTCTCCTGTTCAGCGTCAAGGAGAAGCAACAGTTCCAGTCCCCCAGTATGCCAAGGACTACCTTACAGTGGAGCAAAACCTAGAGGGCTTGATGGCTGATGTTCTAGAGATGCCTCTGGAGGAGATCCCACGACGCGATCAACGTCACACCGTGGGAGTTTCTGCCTCTATGGGTTGTTTACTCCGCAGAGTAGCCAGGACTCTAGCATGCTATTGTGAACATCATTGATGTCATGATATCATTATGTAGAAGCCATGAGCTTCCATTTTTTGATATTTTGGTCTTCGGACTCATTTTGTAAAAACAAACTTTGATCGTGATATATATATACATGGTTCCTACCGGCTTACTTTACATTTGTGTACATTTTAATGTGTTTAATTTATAAGTGATTTAAATGCCTGTCCAATAAATAATTAGCTAACGCATCTGTCAATGTATTAAGACTTCTCGGAATGTGTTGATATTCTATATGATCAAAATGTCTTTCCAAGAGGCAAATCCGCAAATATACTCTTAATAATGTAGGACTTCGAATAGAATAGACATTACTTAGCTGTAGCACTACTAGCTGTGAGTCAAGTCACACAACCAAACGACGAATTTCAAGAGAGATAGCATCAACCAATAACTCAATCACGGCTCTATACTCTACGATGTTGTTGGTTGCCCGTCCAAGACATACACCTCATAAAGATATAAGCTCGTTTGTTGGGGCATAGATAGCCCAGGCAGCGGAAGCTAGATTCTGAGTACTACGGCTAGCACCGTCGGCGAAGCCAATATAAGGTAGCGAATACTCCAACATCTGGCAATCAAACACAACGTAATTGTAAGGGTAGAGACCAAGTAACGTCAAACTCAAAGCTAAAAGTAATCACACACACTCAGTATGATACATAAAAATACAAGTACTTCATGCACAAATGACTCATGCATAGTACTTCTTTAACTACAACCCATTTCTGGGTTCGCTCAAAGGTATCCCGTCATAATCCACTAGCTCATATGCTCCCTTTGCCAAAACTTTGCTAACAATGTAAGGCCCACGCCACATTGGTTCAAACTTCCCAGCTCCTAAAACATCTTTATCTTGTTCATATAGAAGAACAAGATCTCCTTCAGAGAAGACACGAGGCTTGACATGTTTGTCATACTGTGCCTTAACACGTTTTTTCTGGGCTTCTATTATAAGAGTAGCGTCACGACGAGTTTCGTCTAATCGCATTAGATACAACAGACGTTCCTCTTCAGCAGCAGTATTTGGTAAAAGTTCTACAGCTAGTTTCAAAGACGGAATCTCACATTCTATCGGCAGAATGGCTTCCATGCCATAAACTAATCGAAAAGGCGTGAAACCTGTGGTAGACTTAACAGACGTCCGATATGCCCACAATGCCGAAAATAACATTGTGTGCCAGCTGGTTTTATGGATTCCTATCATCCGTCGAATCATAGTGATAAGAACTTTATTGATGGCTTCGACCTGGCCATTAGCCTGTGGATAATAGGGCGTTGAGCTATCATGACGAAGGCCCAACTTCTCCGTAAGTTCAGACATCATATTATTTCTAAAATGACTACCGTGATCGGTAACGATAGCCTGAGGAACACCAAAACAAGTAATGACATGGTTGAAAAGGAAAAAGGCTGCAGTCTTCCCAGTATTAACAATTGTCAGCATCGCCTCGGCCCACTTAGTAAAATAATCAACAACAACGATAATGTAACCATGCCCCCCGGCCAAGTGAGGGTGATAGGTCATGAAGTCGATGCCCCATTTAGCGAAAGGACCTACTGAGACTACAGGATGAAGGGGAGCAGGATGCGACCGAATATTCTGATGATAGGTTTGGCAGGTATGACACTTCTTGACAACAGTAATGCAGTCTTTAAACAACGAGGGCCAAAATTAACCTGCACGTAAGATTTTCTAGGTAGTAGCATACCCAGACATATGACCACCACATGCTCCAGAGTGGCAATCATTCAAAGTTTTCTCAGCTTCATCAAAATTCAAACACCGCCGAAAAACAAAGTCAATGCCTCGACGGTAAAGAGTATCGCCGAGGATAATATAATGACGTGCTTGATAACGAACACGACGGCGTTCTGCATTGGACAACGCGGGCCGGAAAGTTTGAGTTTGGAGATATATAATGATATCTCTGTACCAAATATCGTCGGTACTGATAAGGAAAAGTGACTCGTCGGGCAACCAATCCACTACTACCTTTTCCGTTGCAGTGTGGGGAAAATCACAAATCAACTCAGCGAAAACTAGGGACTTCTTCGACGTGGCACGATCAAATTCCAAATCGAACTCCTGGAGAATAACAATCCACTTGGAGTACTTTCCCCCCAGCAATTGACGTGTCAATATATGTTGCATGGGGTTACAGTGTGAAATCACAGTAGTCTTCCTAGAGAGGATATAGTGACGAAATCGTTGGACTGCTTGAACAACAGCCAAGGCCAGTTTCTCAACATGTTGGTACTTGACTTCGGTGGATGAGAGATTTTGACTCAAGTAATAAATAACATGTTCATCATGGTTATCATCCTCCTGAAAGAGGACCATACCAATGGTATACTTGGACGCAGCTAGATAAAGAAAGTAATCTCGACTATAATCCGGAGGGAAAAGAAGAGGAGCTTTCGTGAGGGATAATTTTAAAGCTTCAAAGGCATTATTAGCAATCTTATCCCAGACAAACTCTGAATCTTTTTTTAAAAGACATGTGAAACCTCGAGTAATCTTGGCGTAATTCGGGATGAACCGACGAAGAAAGTTTTCTTTCCCCTTCAAACTTTGTAACTGGCACAAAGAAGAAGGAGGAGGTAGATTAAGAATTGCCTCGACCTTGATAGGATCAACCCATATCCCATGGCGTCAAACAATGAAACCGAGGAGACAACCAAATTCTACGCAAAAAACACATTTATGAGGGTTTAGGCGAATGCAATAGAATCGACATCGAACGAAAATCGCTCGGAGATGAGTAGGGTGATCAACCCTACGTAAAGAGTGAGCCGGAAAATCGTCCAAATAGGGTTGAACAATATGCTTGATATCATGAAATGCGTAAGACATAGCATGTTGGAACGTAGCACCTGTGTTCTTCAGACCGAAAGGGAGTTTCCTGTAGGCAAAAGTACCCCAAGGACAAATAAAAGCCGTTTTATGTTGGTCCTCAGGAGCTATATTGATTTTATTATAGCCAGAAAATCCATCCATGAGGGAAAAGATTTCACTACCGGCACATTCGTCGACGATTTGGTCGACGAAAGGGGTTGGAAAATTGTCCTTTGGACAAGCTTTGTTGATATCTCGATAATCAATGCAAACGCATATACTACCACCCTTTTTATCAATCGGTACTGGGTTAGACACCCACTCTGTCAATGCCACAGGATAAATAAAGCTGACTTTAAGGAGTTTTTCAACTTCAAGTTTAATAGCTGCCGCCTTATGTGAATGGACAGGACGGAGGCATTGTCGAACGGGCTTGGCTCCAGGGTATGTCTTAATTTCGTGGACCACAATAGAAGGGTCAATACCCGGCATCTCTTCGTAGCTCCAAGCAAAAATGTCATGAAATTATTTAAACAAGGAAGTATAGGTGACAATTTCATCGGGAGAACACGAAGCTCCAATATGAATGTCCTCGACGATTCCAGGTTTCACTGAAATATCTATGGGTATCATGGGTGAAATGTTACTAAGGTTCCCTTCTGCAAACACATCTCATGTAGGTTTAGGAACAGTCGTAATAACAACAACGGTCGATGGAGTCGAAATCCGTTGGTAGTTCTCAAGAGTCTGTTGTTCCAGAAATAGTATGGAACGATGATGTCCATCATCCCAAGGGTTTTCATCCAAGACGGACATGATCATCTCATCAGTTGGAAAAACAATGCAGAAAGGACAGGAGACAACTCCTCACAAGAATAAGTAGTATGGGTTGCCGATTGAATATCTTGATAAGCGGATTCAACCGGACTTAACGACATAACGTCGCCGAAACGAACATGATTTCCAGGATCAGGAACTATCCAAGGGTCGGCAGACACTGGAAGCTCACGAGGCATAGTAGAGATCATGTTAATAGATGCAAAGAACGGGCTCAGAGTATTGGGTGGTGGTGGTATGGGAAAGGTACCAATTAACGACGAATCTTTCAAAAGACCGACACCAACATTCTCATAACCCGGTGGGGTGTTCGCAATGAACGGTACATTTCCTGTGCGAGTATTGGCATTAAAGAAAGCAAGTTGATCAACTGTGACCACTTTACCCTGGTGAGGAAAACGTAGGACACGGAAAAGGGTTGACATGACAGCACGCATAGAATCAACCCAACTTCGTCCAAGGAGAAAATTATAATCTAGAGGAGTATCGAAAAATTCCACTTCTATCTGGACGGTCTTACCTTCTAGAGTAACAGGCAACACTGGAAGAACACCGTATGGCTTAAAACCGGAGCCATTGAAGGCTCGTAAAGTGTTTTGTGATTTTGTTAATGGTGGAGATCCAATGGCTTTCCAACAAGAAAAAGACATTATGCACGTAGAGGCACCTTCATCAATGACCGTCCGATAAATGCTCTTGTCGGCGACCACAACCTGTATTTGAAATGCAAGCTGTGGGGGTAACCTTGGAATATGATCTTCCAAGTTAAAGACTATCAAATTTGAGTCCGTAGGATCAATTCCACCTATCTCTTTCAACAGAGCCCTTCGCTGTGTAGGACAAGACTGGAGGACTTCGAGGGAAGACATCGCTGAGGGTGCTTGGGCCAGATCTTCGACAATGCTATAGTTCTGGGCTGCCCTAGCATGAGGATTGAATGCCGACTTCTTAACGACACCTTTGGGAGGTCGTAAAACTGTATCAAGACTTGATATTTCGATATGAAGAGGACCATTTGTAGGTGGATTGGGTGGAGAAGGCTGTACCAAATCGGGAGGTAAGTCATCAACTTTCTCCTTAGAAGGAGTATAGTCTTTAGCTCTAGTGGTAAGTGTAACATTGTTCTTCATGGAATCACCAGTGCACATCAAAACATAGGACTGTGTAGAGGTAGATGGTTGGTCGTGGATGACCAATGAAGCCTGTTGTTGAGACGGGAAGGGTTGAGACAAGACAGTCAGCGTAGAAGGTTTCGATGTTCCTTGAAGAAACTTGTTGACCTCGGCACGTCTCGGACAATCCTTCGTGTAGTGATCTTCACCACAGATAAGGCAAGGATAGCACAGCTTGCGTTTATCCCGGTCATCAACAGGAGGTGGTTTGGTTTGTTCATTAGCATTATTGTTTTTACCCTCCTTATTCTTGCCTCTCCCTTTTCTAGATTTAGTCTTACCAGTCGGTGTAGATTGAACAATGTTCACTTCCGAAGTTTTACCGGGGGGAGGAGCAGGAGACAGAGCACTTTTTACATTAGAAGAATTGGATTTCTGGGTTGTACTGGACACAGAATGTGAGTGGCTATGAGTGGAACCAATCACACCATCAGTTGCATGTGAAGCAGCCGGAGTAGTAGAAGCAGTAGAAGTACCAGGACGAGGTAAATCAGGCAGTAAATCATACAAGGTTCCCGTTTGCGAATAAACGAGATCGAGATACTGATCACGGCTAATAGATTTCTCTTCGGTGACAACACCACCCATAGCAATGTATTTTCCAATTTTGTTTACAAAAGATTTTGTAAACCATTCTTCCAATAACTGATCGGGGAGTTCGAGTTTGATGAGACGTCTCCTTCATCGCCACTCATGAATATGATCAGATATATGAGTGCTCATACTTTGTTTGAAAGAGGTTAAAATCTCAGTTCCAATATCATAACGGATCGGTAACTGGTAATGTGTTAGAAAATCCATTGCAAGGGTGTTGAAATCGGAAAAGAAACCTCGTGGTAATTCAATGTACCACTTCGCAGCAGCTCCCATAAGAGTTCGTTGAAAAAGACGTAGTCTAATGGAGTCATCCATCAACGAGTTGGATGAACACCACAAGTGGAAAGTCATGACATGATTATTTGGGTCCTCTCCCGCCTTCCCATCGAATTTGGGAATGTCCGATGGAAGCTTCGCAGGAATAGCAGGCCATTGGGAAGAGTGACGAATAGGATCATTGAGAATCCTGGACAAATCCAGCAGATCCAAAGTAGCGATAAAAGGTAATTGCCGATTCACTTGTGGATACTGGTGACTTTGAGGCGGAAGCCCCATCAGTAGTCCAGTGGGACCGTATGCAGTTTTCCCCCAGAGTGAAGATCCTGGTTGGTTCAGTGGTGGTTGAATCAGATAGTAACCCCAAGGATTTTGACCTTGAGTTTGGGGTTGAGTAGTTTGAACAGAACCCCAGATAGGATTAGTCACCCCTGGATATGGTTGTCCTATAGTAGGAACTGCTTGCTGCCCCCTAGCATTTTGAGGAAAGTTTTGCATAAGTTGATTCCAATATTGGGCCAAAGCAGGAGGTATGTTTTTTCCTAATGGCGAGGTCGGTGCTCCTACCAAAGGGATAGTCCCGCCCAGAAGTTGTATACCAACTGTAGGTTGTGCAATAGTTGCAGTATGTCCGGGAAAAGGAAACGTACTACCCTGACCACCAATAGGAACTTGTACATTAGGTGCAATGGTCGGAATAATACTACTAGCATTAGGATTACCAGTAGGAAACTGAGGGAGTGTCGGGATGAAACCAGGAATAGGATGCCCAGGAAACTGAGGACTACCTGGAGACCCAGCTGGAGTTTGGGGTGGTGTTGGATGCGGAGCATTCAACATTGGATTCAAAGCATGGTAACCAGGAGGTAAATTTGGATTAGCCTCAGGAGTTCTCTGGGTATTAATAGGAGGAAGAGTGGTAGCAGTGATTCTGGTTTGAACACTCATAGTATTAGCAAGGTGGGCCATCTCGGGAGGAAGAACAAAACGATAAGAGGTAGTCTCGGGTGTAGTCTCAAGTTCAAGAGACGCAGGAGGGTTGATGATTTCGTAGACAGGGGATTCGGTACCAAATAAGACTCGTCGGAAATCACCTGACCAAGAAGGATCTTGGCCTACTACACCGTGGGAAGGCCCAACAATTGATTCAGTAGATGGAAGATCTTCACCAGAAAGATGAAAACACCTTGAAGGTCATTCACCACGACGAATGCGATAATCTTCTACAGTATTTGTAATTCAAAATTCGGTAAGAGGATCAGTAGTTTCGATTTGTGGAGGTGGTGTAAAAACTTCCGGGACGTCACTTATGTCCACGTGTGGTAGAGTAACAAGAGGGATTTCACCTGGATGAGGAGAGTCCTCAGGGGTACCCTCCGGTGTTGTTTTGTGCAAAGGTTGTGAAGCTTCCGGATGTTCCGGAGACAAACCTTTCATCCTACGCGAACATCGTGGGGGAGAAATTGTAAATGAGTAACAAACTCCCCAACAAAAATCCTATGGTTGACTACGAGAAAACAATAGCATACACTAGTAACAAAAGCTAGAGACAATCATCAAGCAAACAATACCTTCTAATATCGAAGCCACTAGTTGGTGATGAAATCCAACGTCACAACAATGAGATGAGAAGGGGCGGGGCTAGGGTGGAAACGTTGCGTTGATGACCTGCTTAACAGACTTACGCCCTAGTGCAAGCTCCCACACGTAATCGTGGGTATACCCTCCAAGGAGCCCGAGTGAGTTTTATCAACGTCGATTCCAGGTACCATGGAGACTTTCCCCTCCACAATCACCTTGGGTAAGAACCTAGAGAGAAAAGCCACCGAGGTTACCACAAACAACAGTACTTCCTGGGGAAATAGTCGTCAGTCCGATCCACACGCAAAGGCAGGGTATCGAGCCCGAAATCAACTCAAAGGCTTCCACTCATAATTGTGGGTATACCTCGGAGTGACCCCCATAATACATGCAATTTCTACACCGATGTCAACAGAGCAGGTTAGTATCTCTGCCAATACCAATGCGACCTAATGCTTGACCCTTGTGTTAGAAGGGCTTCCCAGGACAATATGTAGCCAATGGAATTTTACACTCTCTATCTCAAGATGCTATTGTGTGTTTTTGAGCTTTTGGAGAGTGTGTTCTCTCTTCCTACTCCAAAGCACTAGCCTAGCTAAATGTTGGTGTAAAAGAGCCCTATCAAAGAGTTACTAGATCAATTTTAATATTGCGCAATGTTTTTAATGGCTGTTGTTTACTCATAGGCAATGAAAGTGAAACTCATGATGTGTGACCCTGACCCAATCAATGCAAGGATATGATGAAACGTAATCTTTTTCATTCGATGAATCCTAGCTATGGGAGAGAGAAAACAATTTCTGAATCAATCTCAATATTACAATGCAAACGCTATGCTCAATTTCCTTTTTGATGCCAATAAATAATCATGTATCAATGAACAATGTCTAAATTTCTTTTTCAAAACTTTAATAGTTTACAATTTTGATTTTAAATGGTGTTTCAAAGGTAAAACAAAGATCTTGAAAGAAAACATACAGTTCACTTTCCAAGAAGAACTCTAATGAATGAGAAAAGAAAACCAATTTATAAAGACTCAAATAAACAACCCAATCCAATACTTTCAATGCAAGAAAAAACAAAAACAAACCAAAAGAGCTTCTCAATGCAAATGAAAATTGTCCTTTTGGACCAACAAGTACAAGAGAAACATCAAAAACTTAACTTCCAATCAATCACTGATTATGAACCAAGACGACACATTCAACTCCAGTAATCAGAGAGAAGAAAAATGCCAAGAAAGGCTAAGAGATGAAAGTCAAGTGACCAAATCAAGAACAAGCCTAGAAAACCTAGATCGGGTTCAACAAGCAAAAGAAAGCAAAAGTAGGTAATCCAGTAAACCAAAGAGTCAAAAAAACTTAAATCAACCTTACTGAGCTATTGCAAAAGTTAGAACTTGATTTCAAAAAAAATTCAAAATCTACCCGCAGGCAAGCCTTGGACACAGTGCGAGAATGTAAACTTCTCGCAGTTCACTTCAATGCAGAATGCGAACAATTCACACTGGAAGATATAAGCAGGATGCGAACCATCAAGGTTCTCGTAGGCTGCTAATGGGCACAGTGCGGGAATCCCTGAAACTAATGAAAATTTTGAAAAAACAAGCAAAAATCAAACTGGCTTTTGGACCCAGAAGGTCACTCAGGGTATCCTGAGGACTCAGAGATTTACAAATCAGGAGAAAAAGGAAACCAGAGCAAATGGCCACAGAAAATCCAGAAACCAAAAAGACAAAAGGGATATTCCCCAGTGGAGTCGCCAATTTTGTTTCAGGATAAATTCATGAGTGCGGACACAGACCAATCTCCCTAGATCCACCTGGATCTAGAACAAAACGAGATAGAATACTACCCTTTCCCTAGATCTAGACTATTGAATGAACTAAGAGAAATGGATAGTGGACATACCTTATGAACTCTCTCCTTAAATCTCTGTTGTTCCTTGCTCCACTTCGATGCTCTTGTGCTATCCAATCACAACAGTACAAACCAATCGAAGTACAAGCAAATTAATATATTCAATACCTAGTCTATACATGTGATCAAGGAATCATGTAATAAGATGACATCATCATTATGGGAAAGGGACATATTC